>VXBO01000018.1:0-23381 GCA_013400135.1 Rhinoptilus africanus | reverse complement strand
GGGGGGGGTCGGTGTGTGCCTGTCACTTGGGTGTGCCCGCACCAGTGTGTCCCCAGCCAGTCCCGCGGGACCATCACCACCTCTTCCCGGCAGGGCGGTGGCAGGGTGGCGGCAGCCAGGGCTGCAGGGCCTGGGGGCACCGGCAGCTCCGTCCAGACGAGGGGTCACTGCGGGTCCCTGCGCGCAGCCAGCCCGGAGCGGGCAGCCAGAGCCAAACCCACCCAACGGTGGAGTCAGTCTCTGTCCTCTTTTCATCTATTCACATTATTTTACAGCCCTCACCAGTGCAGAATCCGAATTCCTCCACGCCTCTTCGGTTGCGATACTTGTCCCTGGGTGAGGACGCCGGCAGGGAGCCCTGAGAATGGAAACGGGAGTGAATTTCCAGGCTGCAGCTCGCTTTGCTTTGCCGAGAGCCCGCACGTGTTCTAGGATGGGGTTCCCAAGTGTAAATGACTCTACCTGCCAGTGCAGGAGCTTTTTATGGATGTACTCACGCTTGAAAATTTGACCCTCAAATCCTGTGCAACGCACATGAACTTTGAAGGAAGAAATATTGGGTTTTATTTCTTAAAGGAAAATAAATGTGATTTCAGAATAAATCAATAGAACATGACTTTGCTCAGGGAATAAGCCAAGTGGAGACATGGAAATATAAACTCTTTCTGACAACTCCTGCTGAAAGATTCTCATCTATCCAGGTCAGGGGATCAACAGCAAGAATGGCAGCCACTTGAACTCTGGCAGGCAGCCTCATGGCTCCGACAGATGTTCCTGGCACTGGAGCACGGGGATGTTTTGCCGGTTGCTTCTGCTCCGTCCAAGGCTGGCTCCTGGGCAGCCTCCCTGTGCCACGCTGGGAGCGCTCCTGGCTTTGGCAGGCGATGCCCTCGGGAAAAGCCTGGTGCTGGGTGGGCACCACCTGGGGGGGGATGTTCTCCGCATCCCGTCCCGGCGTGGAGGCGGCGGGCTCGGGCTCGGGGGTTGAGGCCGGCGTTAGGGGCAGCGAGCGAAGAGCTCAGGCTTCACCAGCAGCCTCTGAAGAGGCTGAAACACCGCAAAGGGCTCCGGAGGCACCGGCGGATTGTGTGTCTGCCTCCCTTTGCCCTCTCCGTGGATGTAGGTCCCGATGTGCCGGGGGACGAGAGCCGCCCACCCCAGGGAGGCCCCGCTCCCCCCCATCCTCCCTTTGCCTGCAGGAGATGACGGTATTAAGCCAATGAAGAGCGTTTTGGGAAGGCTGGCAGGACAAAGTCCCCCTGCAAGCTCGAAAGGTGGCACCTGGAGTCCCGGCAAAGTCACCAAAACGGGGAGAAATTCTCATTTAATTTGGTTCATTTGTTATAATGATTCTTCACCATGGGCCATATTAAACACTTCAGTGATTTTTGCCTCTAAAACCCTCTTGCAGGGATCGTGATGAAAGGTATATTTATTGTACTTCAGCTTGGAAAGTTGTTTCAGATGTTTCCAATTCATCAACCAGTTCAGACATCTGTTCCTGGTTGGGGCAGAAAAGCTTAACTTGCACACACACACAAAAAGCGCTCATTTTGGAGATTTTTATGATGAGCTTTCTAATCCTAACAAGTTGTCGAATAGCGCTAATAGCCAAGTCACCCATGGCCCCTGTCTCCCCCCGGCTGCCAGGTAGGACCCGCGGCGGCGGCTTGGCTCCGGGGGCTCGGTGACGGCCCCTGCGTGGGCTGCGTGTCACCGGGGGGGAGCGGAGAGACCCCCCCGCTGCAGCCCCGCCAGGGGCTGGTCCAGGCGGGATGTGTCCAGGGCTGCATGGCGGGATCGACGGGCTTGCCTCGGGATTGCAAAATCTAGCTTTAAATCAGAACAAAACTGTAACATTTAGAAACGCTCTGCTACAGCAAATAAATCCCCTCAAAGCAAATTTTGAGGGGAGGGGGACTGAAACATTTCACGGAGGCAAAAATCAATCGCTTTGTGTTGGTTGCAAGTTTTCAATAAATATAAAGTATTTCACTCTACCAAAAAAGGCAGTGAGGTCATTCCAACTAAAAAAATCAAAATGATTCATTCAGAAAATGTCAAAACAGGATGTTTTGATAGTGTCAGCAGTCTATTTCCAGATTTCTTTCGAAAGATATTTTGGTTAAATCGACCAGGTTGCAGGAGGTGCTGTGATTTCGGAAGAAGAACCACATGCTCTGACAGGCCACGGGCAGACACATCTCCAGCCCCTATCGCTGGTCCAAAGATTTTCTTCCAGCCCTCATTAATACTGGCCGCTGCGATCCTAACGAGTCCCAGCAGCTCGCATCCCAACAGCCGAGTCACGAGGCCAAGTTGAAGGCAGACACCAAGCTTTGGAAAAATAAACCCCCAAATCCAAGAAAGACGCACACTCAGCTCAACCCCCCCCCAGCATCCATTCGAAGACTGAGAGGGGATCTCATCAATGCTCATCAATAGCCAAAGGGTGGAGGGCAAGAAGATGGGGTCGAACTCTTTTCAGTGGTGCCTGGTGACAGGACAAGGGGCAACGGGCACAAACTGGGACACAGGAAACTCCACCTAAACCTGAGGAGGAACTTCTTTCCCGTGAGGGTGGCAGAGCCCTGGCCCAGGCTGCCCAGGGAGGTGGGGGAGTCTCCGTCTCTGGAGACATCCCAAACCCGCCTGGAGGCGTTCCTGTGCCCCCCTGCTCTGGGTGACCCTGCTCTGGCCGGGGGTTGGACTGGGGGATCTCCAGAGGGCCCTTCCGACCCCCACCATCCTGTGATTCTGTGATTTCTGTGCTGTGACTTTCCTGTACAGCCACGGAGCACGAGGAGCGAGGTGCCGCCTGCCGCCCACCCCCCAGGGCGGCCAGGGGGCTGGGGACCCTCCAGGCAGTGCCGGCTCCCAGGGCCAGGCTGCATTCCCGGGAGAGCAGGACTCCAGGAATGTCAGCTCCTTAATTAATCCTGAGCCTTGTCACCTGCCTGGGGTGTGAACCCCGAGACACGCTCTCTGTCTGCCCCAAAGGGAGAGTAAGAAAAGTTAATTGAACCGCGTTCTTCAAAGTCACACAGAAGCTCTCCTGTTTCTCTGTGCCAAGCAGCCGGAGTTTCCCGGAGCCTAATCCCTGGCGAGAGACAGACTGTCTAGCGACTGGTGAATGCAGCAAATCCCGGCCGGGTGAATCTGCCCTCTGGTGCCATGGGGAGATTCTTTAATTAAAGCAAAAGTTGCCATGGTGGGGCATAGAAAGCTCTTGACAGATGCAAGCTGGGGAACAACAGACAACGCACAATCTCATTAGCACCTGCAGCTCCATCTGGTTATTGGATTGGGATGCTTTGAATTTTTATTGTCTGGCCTCCTTCGGTTCTCACCCCTCTCGCAGAGCGAGGCGCAGGTTTGCGGCAGGTCGCAGGCGTCCCCGCTCTCTCACCAGCACAGCTCCCAGCGTGACGGACCCTTCCTGCGGGCATCAGGGAAACAGCAGCTCCTGCTCTGATCTTTGGGAATGAAGCAGGTTCTAGTGAGCTCCTGCCTGGCATGGATGAGGTCCATGGACAGGGCACTCACCCCTCTGCAGACAGCAGGAAGGTGCGGATCCTGCCCCCAGCCCAGGGAACAGCCGCTGATGGAGAGCTGAGCATCTCCCCCAACCGCTGGAAGTGATGGGAGAGGCCAGGCCGTCTAATGGCTCCCGGCGCTGCTGCCCGCTCCCGGCGAAGGGCAGACTGGCTGCTCCGCTGGATGAACATGCCACACAGGACCAGTCACATCCCGGGGAGCTGGAGTGGGACACACTTGTGAAAAAGCGTGCAATGGCACACAGGGGCCGCAGAGCAGGCAGCCGCACGCTGCGAGCAGGGTTACGGGATGGAGAGGTGCTGCCCTTGCTGGGGATGCCGGTTTTGCAGGAGTGAGGGAAAAGAGGGTTTGTGCCTATCCCTGATTTCATCTGTAAAATCCTTTTGTGGCCTCCCATCTTAGAAGCAATGACTCACGCTGGAGGCAGGCTCCCAGCTGGGCATGCCTGCTGTCCATCCCATCCCATCCCATCCCATCCCATCCTGGAGCAGCCACGCTGGGCTGTCCCTGTCCGGCAGCACACGTCCTATCCGATGAGCTGCTGGTGAGGAGACCTCCAGGTCCTTTTCTTATCCAAGTCCCAGGCAGCCGCCGCAATTAGAACAGCCTGCTTGTTTTTTTGCAGTAATTATCACATTTGCCTTTGCTCAGCCAGCTTTATTTGTAAACTGGATGGAAATCAGAATGACCCAACTTCAAAGCTGAGCCGGGATGCTGGGAGCTGGGCAACACCTGGGGCTCTTACTCCGGCCGACGGTGACCCAGCACAAGCATTCACTGCGGTGCAGAGCCCTGCTATCCAGCATCCGCCATCCCACCCTGGCACATCCTCCCGCTCCGATCTCTGCCCACGGCCAGTGCAAGTCACAGCCGGGGTGTGACGAAGCCTTTGTGGTGGCACTCGGCCCCTGAAGAGCCGTGCAGCACTTGCTGTTGCTGCTGCTGTGCTTCCAATTAGCTCACATCTGTTCCAGCTATCCTTCCCTCCAGCCCCCACCTCGAGCGCCTGCAAGTGATTTTATGCAGTAATAACAGAAATCACGAAACCTGAAATGAATCTAAACAAAAGGAATCATTCAAATTACCCTTAACCCTTTGAAGGCCAGGCTCTGGCCGTAACAAAGGGGCTCAGGTTTGATGTACTTCACGACCCAGATCCAGCGTCTCCGACAGATGAGCCAGGACCTGCAGGAGGACCCGGCTGCACGGCTGACTCGGGCTCCCGAGCACAATGGATGATTTATGCTGGGAGTGTCTGACCCAGATGTGCGGTGCAGCACCCCATGGTTCCAACGGCATCCAAACTCTTTGCAAACCTGGTCTTTGCTTTGCTGTGCGAGATGGGGCTCCCACGGTGACACCTGACTTCAGTTTCTAGAGTTTTCCTGCTGGAGGGGACGGATACGGCTGCGTTGGGAAAGCTGCTGGGGTGTTCTGGTTTGCCCTTCCATCAGTGTTATGTGACACAAGGTTCAATTTCTCCTGGCTTAGGCCGGCTGCTCCTGCTGTATCACCCCAGAGCATCTCGGGGGAGCGCTGCCCTGCGCATTTCTGGCGGCACAGCTCCCGCAGACCACGGGATGCCTCCAGCCGGGAAGGGGGAAGCATTGCTGGTAGACTCAAGAACAGCAAACCCACCACTCAGGACGTGGTGAGCCACCGGCGGAGTTTGCAGGGAGCCGGCAGTGCCCGGAGCGCTGGTGACATGCTGCCCTGAGCCTGCTGTTCCCGTGGGGGTGCTGGCCATGCCGCTGCCCCAGAGAAACACTGCAGACTCCCGGGGAAGTGAGCACGTCGTTCATGGAGGTCTGCACTCTGGTTTCCCATGGAACCAGCGCCATCCAGGGAGCAGTTTTCTCCTTCTGGAGTTCTGCTTTAGCAGCCTGAAGCTCTGCAGACCCACCAAGCGCTATGTCCTGGCTCCCCACCGTCCCTCCCCAGGCCGTGCAGCTCAGACCTCCTGCTGCCTCCACCTTCCCGCTGCCATTGTCAGAACCCGCTACTCCCCGGAACCACCAAGGAGCTTAGCACGCTCTGTAGTGACTGGGTTTACCATGGCTCGTGGCCAGGCTCATCCTGGGATGGCGGGATGGCTTTGACACCAGATGGCTCGGTGGTGGGAGGGTGGGCAAGGACCCACGTACGTCTGCGACAAGGCGGGCAGAGCCAGCGGCCATGGTCTCAGCCCATCAATGGAGCTCTCCTACACCATGGCCACCCTGGGATTCCCGGCCTGGAAGGCTCCAGATGTCCACAGCGTTTTTATTACTCTCCTCCAGAATTCGTAAAGGCCCAAATAAATAAATAATAAAGCTTTTTTTTTTTTTTTTAAGGAACCCACCAGCTTCTTTCAACATGGCCCAATTCTGAGGCATTTCTGCGGGTTGTTGCAAATGACCCCCAAGCAGGAGGTTAATGCTGGTGGTTGTGGTTAGCAGTCACCCACAAGCTGGAGGCTTCTGACACTGCTAATAAGGCACATGTGTGTGAAGGGAGAATACAGCATGTGGCAGCACCAGGATTTCCTGCTTTCAGGGTTGTCTGAAGCTCCCCGGCACGACGAGCGCCGGGGCTCAGGTTTCTCTGACCTGCCGGGCAGGCTCCCGGCACATGGCCTCGGCCGGCAGCGGGATGGCTCTGCCACCCCAGCCCGGCGCTCTGCTTTTCCTCGGTCGCCTGCGAGCCGCTGGGCGATGAACACCAGTGTTGGGGAGGAGGAGGCTGGTGCAGCCACCAGCACCCAAAAAGCAATCAGGTGGGGGGGCAATGCTTCCCTCCCTCTGCCCCACCAGAGGGCCGGCATACGTCCTCCCCGTTCCTGCTGACCTCCAAAACCAAGGCCAGAGAGCTCAGATTTTCACTAAAGATCCCTCTACGTCTAAGGCTGTGATTTAATACTGGTTATTCGCATTACAGAGACCTGTCTTGCATGGCAACAAGCATCTCTCGAGCCTACCCACGCAGCCAGCATCTCTAGGCTTTCTGTTCCAGCACACAGCAATCCTGCCTCTCCTGTTCTCCCGGCTCCCCTCCTTTCCAGGCTCCAAAATTCCCAAATAAGCTCAACCCTAATCTCAGCAGCTGACTGGGGACACAACCACAGAGTAAAGAATAAAGCACCAATTCATCGGCGCTGGGGTGGTGACCGCAAGTAACTTATCCTTCTCTATGCCCTGTATGAATATGGATCCCATGTGAACACCTGGTTAATTTAAAGGAAAAAAGAAAAAAAAGGAGTATTAAAGGTGGTATATTCAATAAATTAAACTCCATATGTCCAGAGCGATGTCAGAAGAAGAAAAAGAGGAGAAGGATCCCGAGCAGGATGAAGGGCAGGAAGTTCCCCATGGCACGCGGGAAGGTGGTGGTTTGCTGGCCACAGACCGATGTATTTGCAAAGCTCATTCTCATCTCTGTCAATCAGGTAAATTCCAAACTCGGAATTTTTAGGGATTTTCCTCATAAGCAGTGCCATATTCCGACACTTCTACAGCAGCAGTATCACATTTTGCTATCACCCTGTAACAGTTATTTTTGCAGGGGAGGATCTACACTCCTCTCACTCTGCAGTCCCAGTAAATGTGTTTTTCACTTTCTTACCATGCTTAAAAATAGCATTAAGTTTTTGCTGATCACATGATTTAAAAAAAAAAAAGCTAATTGAATGATGCAGGGAGTAAAAACATGTGGCACAGTAAAAACAAATTAGGTTCGCATATGTTTTGTGTAACCCTCAAGACTTGTCTGTATTAGATATCAGTAATGAAAAGAATATTAAACTCTAACAGCACAAAATACCATATGCTTAGGAATTCAAAGAGGAACAATGTATTTGCGTTGGATGCTCCTGAATGGAAAATGCCCACAAATAAACATTTTTTCCTTAGCTGTGGAAAAAACCCCAAACTATCGTTCTTTTCAGTAACTTTTTAGTAAGTTTTTAGGTGCTGCTGCCGAGTCCCTGGAGGCTGCCTGTACCTTCAGGCTGCTGGCCTGGGGGCGCAGGAGCGGGGACATGCGTTGGGGACAACCATGCACCCGGTGGTGAGAGCAGCACGCAGGGGGCTGCTGGCCCCCCCCCAGGCGGTGCATGCCCGAGGGGTGCAGGCAGTAGCCGGGGCTGGCAGGGGCTCCGTGATGGCCACCAGGATACAGGCTTTGCCTTGGTTTTACCCTGCGTACTGGGGAGAGGCATGTCCCATCCCCATCCTCATCACCATCCCTGTCTCCATCCCTGTCCCCATCCCGTATGGAGGCCCCCGGGGGCAGCCTCCGGGTGGGAGCGTGTGTTTCTCCCTCCTGTTTACGAGCTGTGAGTGGGGATCCTCGGCGTGACTCACCGCCTGCAGCCAGGAGTCAACCACAACTGTAACTTTCCAGTTTGCCTCGGAAAAAGGGGGGAGGGAGGGCAGCGTGAAGAGGGAGGAAGAGCTGGAAAACGTTAGGAAAAGGCAGCAAAGGCTCTAAGGAGACCAGAGGCAGCTGAGAAAAACAACAAACAGTCTTAGAAGGATATTAACATTTTAACGAGAATTCCTTTAATTTAATCACAATAAGATTCGCCAGGAGGAGGAAGAAACAGAAAGCTTCATCTGAGCCCTTAACGAAAAAAATCTTCATGCTACGGGCCAGTGCTCCTGCAATTAATTCCCCTTGGTGGAGCGTTTCCATGTGCACCTCCGGAGTCAGAGCTTTCACGCCTTGGCGCTCGCAGAGCAACCGAAGGGATGGCAGAGATTGACTCTCTTTAATCTTCTGCATCTTCCTCTGATGTTTGTGGCACCGCAGACATTGCCACGGCCACTTGCTGGGACGTCCCAAGTGGAAACATGTGAGGTGGCGGGAGGCTCTGCCCCGTGGCCCTCTGCAAAAACACCCCCCGAGTTGCTGGGCACGGGGCTGCGAGTGGTGGGGACGCCTTGGGGGGGCTGGGGCTGACGCCCCCAGAAATGGGGTGGTGACAAGGTACCAGCCAGAGACGTCCGGGAAATCCTGCTGTGGGCAGAAGTGAGCGGGAGGCAGATGGGTCAGTCCCACGGCGCCCGTCTCGGTGGGAGCAGCATCCGCAGATGCTCTGCCAGCGCCTCGTGTCCCCCGTGACCCCCGTGCTGTGAGACCCCCCCGGGCGCCCACAGGGGGTCTCAGGGCCAGACATGACCCTGCCTGGGGCAGCAGGGTGTCTCGGCTGAGCCAAGGAAGCTGCTCGGTAAGTGCTTCCCTCGCCCTGCCCCAGCAAATAAAATAAACTCATTTGGGTTTTACGTGGAAGCGGCGTTTTACTGCCTCTGAGATCAGCCGTGGTGCAAGGCAGACAAAGTCAGACAATACAAATGACACGTCCTAAACGGCATTTTTAAAAGCTCAAGGCAAGCTTGTAAAGATTTTATTTGTATACGAGGCTGTAATGAATAAAGGAATTGGCATTGCCGCCTCCGCCACCCTCCAAGAGCCCTGTCTGCTTTCCCCGAGCAAACGCACCAGGGAGCAGTGGCGGTGACGCCAGGCCCTCGGCGCCCGGGCGGCCGCAGCGTGGGGCTCGGTGCACGGCCACGCTGGGGCAGGCAGAGGTGGCTCCGAAAAGGATTGACCCCCCCCGGGGCTCGGGGTGCGGGTCTGGGGGCACCTCTGCCCATCGCCCCCGCGCAGCCCGGCTCCGCTTGCAGCAGCAGTGCTGCCAAGGGGCAAAGCTGGTGACAAGGAGCCCCATTTTCAGGCTTACTGCTTTGGGAAGTGCTTTAACAAAAACTTATTTTGCATTTAATCCTTTTCCTTGGGGGAAAAAAGCAGGGCGCAGAGATGCTAAGCGCCCGGGGAGGGCTGTCCTGGAGTGTGTGGTGCCCTGCTTTGAGCCGGCTGCCACGGCCGTGTCCATCGTGTCCCAGCTCCCCAGGCAGGTCCTGTCCTCCCCCCAGCCTCCCCCGGCACAAAATCCACGGCTGCCCTTTCCCAGACGCCCTTCCCAGGCAGCGCGGGGTGATTTCACCACGCTAATCCCGGGCAACTGCTGAACCATTGTCTGCCCAGTGCTGAGCTAGGATATTATGGCTGGGAAAACTTCCTTCCGAACTGCAAGCTGTGTGAACAGAACTTGTTTAAAATAGCTGCTTTAACAAACAAACAGGGCCAGCTCCATTTCCATCAGCATCTCCCCTCCTCAAACATCAACATTTACGTTTCGGTAACAGGAGACTGCCTTCAGAGCAGCCACAGCCATGGCTGCGCCGATCGTCAGGGCTCGTGCCTGCGTTACTGGCAAAGGACAGGGGAGAGGAACCCGTCGAACGGCCAATTTGTGCAGGAGGGCATCCCAAACATCCCAGCGAATGTGCCCCCAGCCCCGCTGGCACCCGCTGCCCGGAGCTCGGCCCCGCAGGGTGGCCAAGTGGCAAGGGGCACCACGGGTTCCCGGGGAAGGGGCCGGTCCTTCTGCGTGCGTTCCCCGGGGTGGAAAGGAGCGCTGCTGTCAGAAAACCCGCGAACCACAGAGCATCCCAGCGACCGACTTTGAAGCCCACATTGTTTTCATTTGGATGTTGTTATTAAAAAAGTCACTTGCATGTTTTCTGGTAAAACAGTTTGCTAAAATGTTTCCTCTTCTCCTCCAGCCCAGACCAGAAACCGACGGGAGCGCACACGGGGCTTGACCATGCGGGACCTGGGGAAGGGGCGAGAGGGGACGGAGGCGCAGTTGGCTCAGCAACTGAGGGCCGGTGGCCGCCCGAGCACCCCGAGCACCAAGGCGCTGTCGGGGCTGGGTGACCCCGGGGGTGCCCAATCCTCCCACTCCCACAGCTGGGGCTGGAGCTCACAAAGGATTCCCAGCACCGTGCAGCCTTGCTCCAGGCAGCGCAGGGGCAGAGGAAAGAAGGTCTGGAGGAGAGGAAGCCCAAGGGGCTGGCTCAGCCTCAGCTGCTCCCACCGCCCCGGGTGCCATCGGGGACAGGCCACCCGTCTCGGGAGCGCAGCACCGCGCGGCCGGCACGAGTGCTCCATCGGGGCAGGACAAAGTGCAGCTCATCCGTGTTCACAGCGGCTGCTGGGGCCAAAGGTGGCACCGGGGAGCTCGTCTGAAGCCCCTCAAGCCAGTGGGGTCCCTGCAGCAGCCAGCCCGTGGGCTTCTCTGATGCCAGGCTGTCGTCACGGGGAGCACCGCATTTGTAACACAGGGTCAAGCTGCCGTAGTGCTTCAGAGAAGTCATGCTGTATTCAGAGGTATCTGAGAGAGCTAAACAGTTGGGCTTGTACAAAAAAGACGCGTGGCATTACGATGGGTGGGAACCCCGGGGTGCTGCCGCTGCCTCTCCAAGCCGGTTCTTGAGAAGAAAGGGTGGCCTGTGCTTTGGAAACCACTTTCACCGACTGGTAAACCCGGAGGATCCCTGCTTCTCAGCTGGAAACTACCCCTCCAACAGAGCAAATTAATTATGTCCCCAAGACAGTGCGAGAAGCAGAGAGGAGGCCAGCTGGAAGCCACGCTGAGTCCTCTCTCACCAAGGGCCAAGTTCCACTTCACATGACATCAGTGGGCGCTTTGACGGCGATGCCAATGTAATCAGGGTCTGCCTCGGGTGCAGACAGCCGCCTTCACGGAGAGGAGAAAATCCAGGCCCCTGGATGGTGCTCCCAGCTCAAAGAGTCCCCTCCCTGCTCTGCCTCTGCTAGGAGATTTGTGGAGTTCAGGCAGGCTCCGCACACAACATCCCCGAGCCGCTCACAGTCATAGAATCACAGAATCGGTGAGGTTGGAAGGGACCTTTAAGATCATCCAGTCCAACCATTAACCCCCCCTGACAAAAACCACTTCTAAACCCTGTCCCTCAGTACCACATCGACCCTTTTCTTAAACACCTCCAGGGATGGGGAATCCACCCCCTCCCTGGGCAGCCTCTTCCAATGTTTAATGACCCTTTCAGTGTAAAAAGGTTTCCTGATATCCAATCTAAATCCCATTGCCCAGAGACCCCCGGCCAGGAGCCGCTTTGGGACAGGATGTCCTCCTGCCTCTCCTGGGTGCTGGCTAGGGCTGGCAGCCCCCAGGGTCTGGGCAAGCTGGTGGGGCTACCCAGGGCTGGTGGTGGGTAACCAAGTGTGCAGAGTCCCTTTGCCCTTGGGAAAGGGCAAACGTGGCCACGTGAGATAGTGGGGGGACGGGACCCGGCAGAGAGCTGTGCCCTCTCTTCCACCAGGACTGAGGACAGGGCAAACCCCTCACTGATGGGGACCATTGGTGACAGCAAACAGCTCTGCGAGGGGCAGCTCCTGCTGCTGCTGGTGCTTTGCAGGATGACGTTTTGTGCCCGCAGACCAGCGTGACGCGCAGCAGCCCGGGGTGGACACGAGCATCTCGCTCCCTCCCGCGCTGAGCCCTGCAGACAAGGTGGGAAGCAGCCCAGGAGCAGAGGGACAGAGACCCGGTGCCAGCCCCAGGGCACGCCGCAGTCCTCCTCCGCCATGGCTATGTGTCAGGGACGGTCCCTGCTCAGCCTTGGCATTTCAGCACGAGCCCTGCCTGCCTTGGGTGACGGGCAGGATGGGGACATCCCTCCCGGGACAAGCAGGGCAGTGCGCGTGATGGGCACAGGTCCGACATGGCTTGTCCGAGCCCGTCCCCACGTGGCTCCCGAGCAGCGGCAGAGCCTGGTGGCCGTGCCACGAGGCAGGGGAGGCCTCGCGCCATGCACTGCCTCCCCTGCAAGCAGCGCTCAGGTTACACTTGACATAGCGAAGTGGCAGCAAAATGGATTTAATTTACTTACTTTTTAAATGTAATGATGGAAAACAAAACATGTTGCAAAAGTTGTTTGTTTCGTACCAGCTCTGCACAGACCCACTGAGGAAGGAGTGGCTCCTGGCAGCTCCCGCTCTTCGGAGACCGGCGATTTCTGAGCCGACACGCTGTGCCAAGGACCAGACGGCTGCTGGAGACACCCTCCCTCCCCAGGGGCTGCGCTGGGCATGGCTGAGCCTCAGAGCAGGACGTGTCCCTGGCAAGGGCACCCGTGGGGGCTCCAGGGGCTGGCTGGGCTGCAGACCCACTGCCGTGCAGAGGCGTAGGTGCTGCAGAGAGGACCCAGGCTCCTGGGAGCCTGAGTGAGCAACGGAGGCGGACGGACACGCGTACTCGTGCACACCCTCCAGCAACACCCCCGGTCCACTTTGCAGGGTTGGGGCTGGGTCGTGCGAGAGGGACATTGGCTGGTGTGTCCTAAAAGCCAGGCCCTGGGATGCGCCCCGAGGTGCCAGCCCCCTTGGTCCAAACCTTCCTGGCACCGTCAACCCTCAAAATTTATGACGGACCACCGAGCCTGGGCATTGTCAAGCGCCTAATTGAAAACACTGTAAAGGCAACACGGCAACACGGCCTGGGAGCCCAATGCTGATGGCCACCCGGGTGCCCTGTGGCAGCGGAGCCCGAGCACGGCGCAGTCGGTGTGCGGTGGCCATGCGGGGCCGGGGTCCCCGTCACTGGGCTCTGCCTGGCCCCGGGTCCATCCCAGCAGGCTCCTGCGGGAAAGGAGAGGCCCCGGGGAAACCTCCCGCAGATGTGCTGCCTCCCGCGCGGGAGGGTGCTCTTTCCCAGAACTTTGGTTAGGAGATACTCATGAGTTAATTAATCCTTGAGTTTTTAAGCAGAGACATATTTATGAGCCTTGTAAGAGGCTGGGGCCCTGAGAGACGTTTCTTTATTCTTCCTCCAGCTCAGCTGAAGGAAACCATAAGGGGAAAGAGCGACTGAGCCACGAAAGCATGGAAGATGGATTTCGGGCTGGTGATGGGGAAACAAAACCCAACTTGCCTGGGTGGGAGCGGTGGCTAAGTGACAGCTCCCTTCCCTCTCCTTTGTCTTCTCGCCCTTTGTCTACAGGGTGCTTGCTAGAGCCCAGCTGCTGGATGCCGGGGTATCTCCAGCGTTTGAAGTGCGTATGTGAAGCACACATGTGGCGTGAGTGCCCACCAGGAGTCTCCTTCGGGCTGGATGGGGCAGCTGCCGTGGTCCTTTTGCCCCTGGCCAGCAGCACACAGCACGGGCAGTGCCGGGCAGTGCTCCGGTGCCATGAGCTCCTGGCACCCAGCAGCTGGAGGAACCCAAAGAGCAGGCAGCGAGGACACAGGCAGGGACCGCGCTGCCCGCACCGCTCTCGGCACGACCCTCCTCCGGGACCCAGCGCTCTGCTCTCCTCTGCCATCACCTGGGTGGGCTGCCCTTGGAGGGGCAGGGTCATCTCTGATTCCTTTCTGCTGCAGGGCATCCTCTGCAGCCCCTGCTCAAACACACCTGCACGTACTCCGCGGCTCTCCAAACTGCACCAGAAGTGGATTTGTGGACGAGGAAGGTGTTAAACCGGCTTCTCGTTCCCTGCGATTCTCGTGTGGAGTCTCCCAGCGGCAGTAAGCGAGCGCTGGCCCCAGGAGCCTGCCTTCCCCTGCCAAGTGGATCTGACGGGCTTTTCTCTCAGGAGATCTGGGGCGCTGCTGTGAGCGGGTGGAAATTGCCATTGGCCGCCTGCAGCCAGGGGAGCAGGGGAGTGCAGCGACGCTGATTACATCAGCCAAGGCGCCGATGGAAAACCAAGAGTGGAAGAAACATCCACTGCTTTCACTAGGCTTCTCCACGGCATCACCAGAAAGTGCGTGACGGGGACAACCAGATGCCTTCCTGGGCAGGGCACATTTTTCCAGGCAAAGAGCTTGGAACTGGGGCTATTTTGCTCTATCCCTTTCCTTAGAGTGAGCTGCTTATGACATTCCCGGTCTCTCTGCAATCACCGGTTTATCTATCCACCTCGAATGATGCTTCCTCAGCTTTACTGCGCATCTTGGCCAATAGCGGCAGAGAAATGTGGCCACCACATGTTGGCAGCAATTGAATCCTGGGCACATTTTTTCTCTGCACAGCCTTTAAGCTGTGGGAACCATTTCAAAGGAAACCATTCCCCCTATAACATGCTTGTGATCTGAAGATGTCTATTTAGATGGCAGCCCGGCATTAATTTAGCAATTCACTACAGAGTTTGGCGTGATGTTTAAAGCACTAAAATAAATTGTGGTGAAGTCGTTTCCCTCAAACCAGATTGTGTGGTTTACATTATTTGTCAACCTTAAGTACAACTGGCATGTTTGTATCACTCATGCAAAGCCCCATTGTGCCTCTCTAGAAGGGGGAAGAGTCCTCACAGAAACGCATCCAAGTTCCTGCCCCGGCAGTCTCATGTCCCTGGGAGATCTGCCCCGGAGGCACGCAGCCCAACTGGCTGGAAGAGAGCCTGGGCTTTCCTCAGGATGATGGGTGTTAAGTGCAGGCTCATATAGGTTATATTACAAAGGGCCGTTTTAATCAGACACAGATTTGTACTCCCTGCCTGCGGTGCCTAAAATCCACTCAGCCACAATGACTTAGACACGCACAGCCGAGCGCGCACACATTGCACGCCGCCATGTGAACGGGGCTGCACGGCTCGCCCGGACGGCCGATTGCCCACCGCCCGCACCAGGTCACAGCCCGACCCGCTGCCCTGTGCTCGGTGGCCCCTCGCCCTGCTCTGCATGCCCGGGGGCCAGTTGTGGCCAGGAGCTGCTGGGAGGGAAGGGGCAGGTGAGGGAAGGCTGCCCCAAGCCTCTCGAGAGCCTGCTGGATGCTTTGGGGCTGCCTTCTGGCAGCTCCCCTCCCCCCGGAGGGGCTGTTTGAGGTCCCAGCCACACTGGCAGACAAAGGGAGCCGGGACGGTTTCACACGGGACGTTTGGGGAGGTGTTTGCCTCTCACCAGGCTGCCCCCGGTCAGAGATGCTCCCCCAGCCCCACTGGAGCACCGGGCTCTGCTGCAGGGTCCCCTGGTCTCGCTGGCCATGCCCAGGCCATTTCAATGCCACCAGACCTGGCTGTTCCTGCTGCCTTTGGCTCTGGGTGTGCTGCGGGGACGTGTGCGGGGTCAGGCCGGGACAGCACGTCCGCACTTTCACCCGCGCCGGCGGGAGCAGGTTGGAGGGGCGTGCTGTGGTGCTGCGCCTGCCTCCGGGCGAGCAGGCGGGATCCCGCCTGTGATCTCAGTGTTTTATCCCTTCCTTCCCTCAGTCCCTGCAGCCAGAGAAATCCCCGGATGGCTGTCACGGCTCTCCGCACACAAGCCGGCTGGCAGCGCCGAGGGTGTTTCATTCTTCCACCTCCCAGTGACTCGTTAATGCCAGAAGAGCTGTGCTGTGGGAAGCAGCCAAGGCTTTGCACTGACACAATTGCACTCGCACGTCTCCTCCAGCCCCCGGCAGCTCTCGCAGGCTCTCACCGAGGGGGCTCCCCATCCCGCTGAGCCACCCCCGGAGGGCCGGGACCACAGGGCAGGTCTGCTCTGCCGGAAAGGGGCAACCTCCCCTCCCTCCGCCGGGATGGTCTCATCGTGTGCCCTGCGGATCACCATCCAGTGACCAAGGGTCCTCTATCTCCCACCGCCCTGGCCCCCCCACGCCACCCAGCCCTTCCTCTACAGGTCTCTGGACCCCCATTAGGAGCACGTTCCCTGCTGTGCTCCAGCCAGCGTGTGCCCTCCGTGCTCTGCAGCTCACCCCACCGCCGCGTACGCTCGGAGAGCAGGAGCTCATCGGCTGCGTTTCTTCTGCAGCATCTCTGAATTCTAAGTGACACCTAATTTTTTAGAAATTGCACTCAGAGATTCAGAAACTGCTGCTCCCAAGAGCCGTCTGTGTGCGCTCTGGCCTTGTACATGTTTGTGCTTTCATTGGATGATGGCAGGAACTCCCTTGCTTGTATGAAAATCCGAAGGGATGGAGCAGGAGCGGGGCCAGGCTGCACAGACATCTGGCAGCTCTGGAGGCAGGCGCTTGTCCCCTCTTGTCCCCTGCGCCCCGCAGCCCTACAGCCAGCGCCCAGGTAGCCTGTGCAGCATTTGTCCTCGGCAGTGCTTTAGATGAGACATTGCCCAGTACAAACACATCGTACTAAGGGCAGCAAAAAAAGCTCCCAGCCACGGCATTAAATAATTGTCACATTTTTCTTCTGTAAGGATTAACATTCCTGCTAACCTTGCAAACCTTCATTGAACTATTGTCACCCCCCGAAACGCAGCACAATCGCCGAGGGATTAGGGTGTCTGCGGAGCAGCCTGTCCTCGCTATTGTGTGCTCCCGGCGGGGTGAGGAAATCCTGCGACATCAGCCGATAAGTCCCTGCAGCGGGGATGCCAAATTCCCTGTAGGGCCAGGCACAAGGCAGCCCCGCGGGAGCCGGGGGCTGAAAGCCTGCGGTGGCACCTGAGAGCCGTCCCTGCGGCGGGCAGGTGGATGGCAGCGCGGCCGGGTCGGTGGCACTTGTGCTTGGAGCTACCTTCCCGGCATGGGCAACCACTGCCACGGGCACCAGGGAGCCAGGAGGGCCCCCAGCCCCGTCTCCTTCTGGCAACGTGTCTCCCTGCTTGGCTCTGCCAGCATCCGGCCCCTGCCCGCACCAGACTCCTGCACCTCCTAAGCCAGGCGAGCACGTTCATAAATCTGAACGCTGAGGAAATCCCATAAAAATTTAACAGGAAATACGGAGCCATAAAGGGAAGCTCTTGGCATTTCTTGCCAGCAGTCGGCAATGCCCGCTGCGCGTGCGGCGTTCCGGCACCTGGCAGCCACAGCGGGACCTTGGCCGGGATAGAGTGGCTGAGCAGCTGGTTCCCACGGCCCTCCCTTCGGAGCAGGAGGAGAGGAGCATGGCAGCAGCACAGACGGATGCTCTCGGGAGCGGCACTTCGGTTTCTGCAGAGCTCAGTCTCACAGCCATACAGCTCGGGCAGAAGCTGTGTTGCAAGGATGCAAGAGAGAACAAGAATGCTAAAGCAAACACAAGATTTATGCACGTAGGTCCCAGGAGGGTCTTACAGTGCTTATAAATGACAATACATATTGTCGTCCCAACCCCCGTGTTCAGTAGCAAAGGAAAAGAAGTGGGAAGCGTTTCCAGCTCTGGAGCCATTGCACAATAACAGAGAATGGAAAACAACCTCATCTGCTCGTTCCCCAACATCTGAGCCCTGCATCAGCATCCCCACTCCCACGGCACTTTCCCAAGAGAAAGAGCCATCCCCTCCAGAGAGAAATGGGGAGGGTGGAGAGAGGCCAGAGAAGGTGTGGTGCGCAGTGAGCAGAGCCCAGCATCCTCCCGGTGCGCCCAGTTTGGACTGCTCAACCAGCAAACACCAACCGCCTGCTCCAGTCCTCTGCTCGACTCTTCTAGCAAGGACAGAGTGGAGCCTCCATCATGGATGGGTGTTAGTTTTGGGGCATTCATTTCCATCAAAGGGCTTGAGCAGGCTCTTGGAGAGGCGGCTGGGTTGGGGCTTGTCTCTTGCAGACCTGCATGACGAGGATCTGCCGTGGCAAAAGCAGCATGGGGAGACCCCCGCGGCCCAGCAGGATCTGTACTTGCCTGCTCCTTGGCAGGGCACTCAGTATTTGGAAGCCAGCACTTGCTCATTGTTACTGCTGTGCAGTGGGATTTCATGGTAGTTTTTCATCAGCTTTGCACGTGTTCGATCGTATGAATAGGGACTGAACCTCCCCACAAGTGACAGCAGCCTGGCTGCCCAGGGTCCGTTGGGGTTTTGGAGGAAAGATGTCCATTTTCATCCAGAAACTCACTCTATTCTCTGCGCACGTGGCGAGAATTTGGCTTCTCTTTTCTGCAATCGTGTCAGGGAAACAGCTTCTCCCTCTGCTTTGGGGACGTGCAGGTGGCCATGCGTGGGAAAAGAGCTCTCCTAGGACATGCTTTCCGCAGGGAAGTTCAGAACAAATATGGTGCCAGCATGAACATAAAGAGAAGGAGCAGGTCATCCAAAGCCCAAGTGAATTTTCTTTTCATTGGGCTTTGCCGGCAGGTGGGAGCAAGTGTCCTGGGAAATGGTGTGGGTGGCCATGGGACCCCTCGGGGCCACACCAGTGACACTGTCCTTGGCACCGTCTCCCAGGGGATGCACCTCGGGGCACATGCTGAGGGTTTGGCTGGTGGTTGGCCACACAGCAACCGGGAGATCCTGCTAAATCCTGCAGCCGAAGCTTTCCCTGGACACCTCTGCTGCAGGCGTTATGCGGCTATGCATTTTAATCTGTTTTGCTTCATCTGGAGAAGCTTTGAGAAGTGAGTCCTGCAGTCAAGCTGGCTCTTCTCCGACTAATCTCCTGAGGCTGAACTGAGCCCTCGTGAGCAAAGAAGGCTGGCGGGGGACACTCAGATCCTCATTCTGGGCCACTGCAGGACTGCTTTTCATTGAACTCTTCTCAGACCATCCCTCATTTTCCACCAGGGTGTCCATTTTCAAAAGCAGGTGGTGATTCTGGTTACCAGGACCCATCCTGAGACATCTGGAGGAAAGCTGATTTTCAGGAGATAGCAGCAGATGGGCTTAGTGCCTGTTGAAAATTAGCCCTATATGGTCATGAAGTTTTAGAAACCCATGGTCATGGGTTTTGAAAATACAGCCAGTTGCAAATATCTCCGTCTTCCGAAGGTGGAAGGAGGTGATGACCCCTCTTTGCTGCTCTGGCTCCTACGCAGGGCACAGACCAGCGCTTGGCTACACACGTGCAAGTGCTGCAGTGAAATCGGGGAAGTTTCACTGGATTCATTTTTCACCAGAGAAGGTCATGAGGGCCAGGATGGGTGTCCCATGCTGGGAGGAGAAGTCAGCTCATGCCAGTGCAGCCACCAGCGCGGCGGTCCGAGCCGCCGACGGGCCCGGGCGGGCGGGAGTCCCCGCTTTGCCCAGCTCAGCGTGACCAATGGCTATTGGCTATTCCGGAGCTGGTATCCATGAGGATTTTTTTTTAATTTTTTTTTGGGTAAAAACGTTGAACAATTCTGGATTCATCCCCATGTGGAGCGGGAAAAATTTTGAAATCTTGAACATTTTTGAGGGCTTAAAAACAATTTCCCACCCAGTTATAGCCACCAGTCTCATCAGGATGTGTTTGAAACCACTCCAGCAGAAGCTGAGCAGAGCTGGTCTCAGCTGGATACCACTCTCGACGAGAAATGCCGTGGTCAGGGGTCATGTTTCTTCAGAAAAAAAGTATCTTCAATAGCTCAGGAAGTTATTAGTGTCTGCTAACAATAAGAGCTTTGGATTGATTCAATAGATGCTCATTTTAATTGTAAAATGCCAGTAATGAGAAATGTGCCATCCAATGACTCATTTTTCCCTTGTAAAAATTATTGGACATTTTTATTAGTTTTACAAATGACAGGACCTCGTATTTCTGAGAACACTTTATACAAGCCTTGCACAAGCCCACTCTCATAAAAGCGTGTCTGTGGTGACATCCGGAGCCACAAGAAGGGGAGCGGTAGAAAGGCCCAAAGTGGTGAGGACAGCCCACAAGTGGAACTGGCAGGACCGAACCCCAAGAGGGTGGGAAGGGGTGGATACAGTGCCGGAGACATGAGCCTCGGCGCTCCTTCCCAGCAGTGCCTTTCTGGAGAGGCACGGGGCAGACAGGGGGATGGGTGCCAGCCGGCGCCCGGAGGTCCACCCGGCGCAGAGCCCCGGCGTGGGGCAGCCGTGTCGGCGCTGAGCGGCCGCCCGGGTGGGCGATGCGCTGGGCGCAGGGAGGGCAGGAGCCAGCCCCGGCCGGGCAAAGCTGAGCCAAGGTAAGCGCCGTCCCCAGCCGCGGCCGGCACCGGGCAGAGCGGGACCACGCCATCTCCTCCTCCTCCTCCGCTCCCGACGGAGACTCCGCTTCGCGCCGTTAACCCCAGCGCCTGGCTTTATCCATCTTGGCGTTATCTCTGCTGGCAGACAGCGGGGGCCCGGGTTGCGCCGGGCTGACTGCGGTGCGCGCCTGACCTTGGCTTGCCAGAAACAAGATAAGGGGTCGAGCGTGGACAGGGAGCCGGGAGCAGGAGGGCAGGGGGCCACATTGGGAAAAGCCCGGACCCAGCCCGGCTGCGGCGGCATCACTGCTGCTCTGCGTGGCTGGACGGGGAGCGCCAGCAGGGTGTTCCTTCTCTGGAGAATAGAAGAGCTGCTTTGGCCAGACCGTGCTCTTTTATAAAACCCAAGCAGTTTCCCATGGAGAATTAATTTGCACAAGGGGGAAAAAAAGTGGTGGTAGAAAATTTCTCATTTCAGCATTTCATTTTTCCTCTCTTGCTGATGTTATTTGTATTTTTGTTTACATCTCCTCATGACAAGTCATCTGTAATTCTGCGCAGTGTACCATGAGCTGGCACGATATGACATAATGCAAGAGCTGAGATAGCCTACTACTTCTATTTTAGTTTGGAGGATATTTTAAACTTTATGTTATCCAGGAAATTTCTGAAATATTTGTCTTCATTCCAAGCCAGAATGAAAACAATTTTTGAAATGTCGGAAGTTCCCGTGAAACAAGTAGCGAGAGTTTCCAGCTCCGCCGCCGCGTGTGACAGGGCGGCCAGCGGGGAGGCCCCGGCCCCGTGCGGGAGGGTGGCAGCGGGCAGCAGGGATCAGGGAACGGGGAGTGGGGAATGGGCAGCAGGGAATGGGCAGCAGGCAGCATGCCTCTCCCCATGCCTGCCGCAGCCTGGCACTATTTGCTTTCCAGCAGCTCCCCTGCAATCGTGCATTTAGGGCGGGGGTTTAACGGGAGGGATGGATGAAGGAAGGGCACGGGGAGAGCGCCTGGCACGTCCCTTTGCCCGTGGGCAGCAGCAGGCACAGGGATGGGGTCGGTTCAGACCTGGCACATGCCACAGCCTGCCAGCATCATCCAGGCAAGGAGCTGGGACAGGGAGCAGGAGGTGCCGTGGTGTCAGCCGAGGGCAGTGGGGACACGCAGCTCTGCCACGAGCCCGTGCAGCAAGCGCTGCCCTGCATCTCCCTCCCCTACAGGAGGGCTGTAGAAGTCGGGTTGTGGCAGCTTCCCCCAGCACCCTTCTCGGTTGGTGCAGTTCTGGGCCTGCCGGTGGGCTCTTGCCAGGGGCACCAGTCCAACCCAAGCCCCCGGGGATGGTGCCTTGCAGAGAAGGTTGAGGCTGTGTGGGACAGAGAAGCAATTCCAGCAGCCTCCCTGTGCTCCAGGGCAGATGGTTTCCTTGCGGCAGGACATGCCAGGGGCGACCCGTGGTCGTGTTGCAAAGTCCCTCTGGTTTGTGGGGCACCAGTCTGGGGAGGGAGAGGCTTGGCCGGCAGCCGCAGGGCTGCAGGCGGGAGGGATGTGCGCTGAGCTACTGGCCCCACTGCTGCATGCGCCGCGACTGAAGCGCCGCAGGACTGGCAGCGCTCTGCGGGGACCGCAGGAAGCCAGCATCCCCATATCTGTATGTCCGGGGGGAAAGCGCTGTCAGGTTCCCAAAGTCTTTGCCTTTGCCTCCGTGCTGAGCCGCTCAGTCCTCAGAGCTTTGTTTTGTGTACTCTGGGAACCGACAATTTGTAAAGACATGCTGCTGGGCTAATCCTCCATCAGCTCCCGGCGCAGAGACCAGCTGGGATCTGGCAGCTCTCTCTCTTCTCCCACTTCACTCTGCTGAAATAGTGAGTGTCTCAGTAACCAGTAGCTTACAGGTTTTGACTTATACGCAAAGCAGAGCAGCCGCTTTCTGCAGTCGGCAGCCGGGACTGCACAGGCACGTCGTCCTCTCGCGCCAGCGCAGCGACCTGCCGGGCGGGCACGCCGGCTGTGCCAAGGAGGTGCTGCGCGGCCGCGCCGAGTCCTGGGGGCGATGCCAGCCCTGGTGGTGAAATCATCTTGGCACTCTCCTGGCTGCAGAGCCGTTGTTATGCCCTGGAGAAGCTCTTAGGGAAGGGAGCTCTTTCCACAGCGTAGTTTGCTGTGGCTCTGGTCCACCAGCTAATGCACTGGGGAAGGAATAAAATTAGTCTCGTAAAAAAGGTACCATCCTCTTAGTGCACAGGAAACCTCATACTCTGTGTGGACCTTTTAACAGAGACCACGGTAGCACCAAGAGTCCTCAAGTGAGTGACAGATCACTTGTGACATCTCTGTTGAGCAGCAGGCTCCACGGCTGTGCTGGACAAGCACTGGGGAGACCATTAGGTATGGGGAGACACATGTGCTGCCTCCCTCCTTGAAGGAGGTTTGGGACAACAGGGTCTACTCGGATCCCCGAGGTGCGGAAACTTCACTGAGGCCAGGAGTCAGTGTGTAGATAGGGCCTGGCTGGCGTGAAAGCCCGGATCTTTCCCATCAGTTAGCAGGTAGAGATTATGGAGTCTGAACCGGTGCGCACTAACCCTGGGTCTGCGGGGAGAAAGGCTGGCACAGTGACATCCTCAGCAAACCAGCTGCCAGTGGAGAGTAAATACAGCCCTGAAAGCTGTGCTGCACCCAGGGCCGCTGCAGGCAATTTGGAGGCAAAACAGCAGGATGCTGCGGTTAACCACTGGCTGCCCAAAGACCCCAGTGTGTCCCCACAGACCAGCTGGCTCCCTCCTGCCTGATCCCAGCTTGCCTGCGCCCACTTGCTCCTGATCCCAGGAGCTGATTACAGGTCAGCCGTGACCGGTACCATGGGAGGGCAGCAGAAGCGGTGCCATCAGAGAGCCTATGGGGCACCCCAACACCTTCAGCACCTCTTTGCCAAAGTCCTGCCCTGATGGGACAGCCGGGATGCCCTGCCTGTCCTAGGCTGTCCTCCCAGTCATTGCACATGGAAATTGGAGGAGAAACCTGCTGGCAGAGCCCTGTGTGGTGTGCCCATCACTGGAGTCTCCCCGTCCCGGGTTTGAGATTGAGGTCCTGGTGCCGTGCCCATGACCCCAAGACGCAACTGGCACAAGAGCTGCCCCCTCCATCGTCTCTTGGGCTGTATTTGGGAATAGCAGAGGCCTGG
>VXBO01000017.1:9928-25775 GCA_013400135.1 Rhinoptilus africanus | reverse complement strand
GAAAAGGAGGATGAGGGGACACCTTATCACTCCCTACAACTACCTGAAAGGAGGTTGTAATGAAGTGAGTGTCTGTCTCTTTTCCTAGGTAACAAGTGATAGGACAAGAGGAAATGGCCTCAAGTTACATCAGGGGAGGTTTAGATTGAATACTAAGAAAAATTTAATGGAAAGGGTTATCAAACACTGGAATAAGCTGCTCAGGGAAGTGATAAAGACACCATCTCTGCAGGTATTTAAAAGATATGTACAAGTGGTGTACAAATCTTAAAGTTATATTCAATTTTTGTGTTGCATTTTGCTTTGCTTAACATGTTTTGCTTTACTTATGTCTGTGACAAAATTAATCTAATTGTTACATTGCTTTAAACAATATAAAAATACAGAAATCAAAAATGAGAAAAAATAATTTTTAAATTTCAGCTTTGTGATAAATTGCAAGTAACATTATGTATGTTTATATTAACAATATTTTACTTATACATGGCTGTGTGGCACTACTGCTTAATCATCAGTAAAATGTAATGGACTAAAATACCACAGAAGATCCGAGTAAAAGTGTATGTACTCTATAGTGTTAGAAACAATAATTTAGTAAATATACCAGGGAATACATATGCTATTATTATATTTCGCATATTACCAGGATATGGAAATAGTAAGGACAAAAGAAAAAAAAAAGTAGTTTTATTTTTCATTTCTTGTTCTTGAGAAGTTCTGAGAGAACAAGCTAAAAAAAGTCGAAACGCTTTCCAGTTTCCTAATGTAACAAAAAACCCAATTTTTTTTGAATACTAAATCATTCTCTGAATAGAATTTACGAACTAAAAAAAAATAAAATTTTTCAAGATAGTTGAACCATATCTAGAACAAGTTTTTTAGTAACAGCTATGATTTGGATTACTTCAGAAAAATCCTATCTGATAAAATTTTCCAGAACTCAAGTCTATGTTTCGATTATTATAATGTTTTACATACAATAGACAATGAAACATGTTGCTACAGTGGGGGCTAAACCCCCCAGGTTTACCGTAAAACCCAGAAAGTCTGCAGCTAAACCCAGAAGAAAATAATGAAGGTTAACCAGTAGTGATTAAGCCTACAGGTCCATAAACCTCTCATGCTTCTTTATATGTTAAGCAGACAAAAGGTTTTTAAATGTTTTCACCACGTGGAGCATGTACTGCTGCTTTTGGAAGGCTTATGCTGATTTTATTAACTGACAAATAACATCTTTCAAATACACTTCTGAGAACAATATTCTACGCTTTTTTCTTCTAAGGAAAGTGATGTTGCAAATGCAAATTCAAAACAGCAATGTTCATATACCAGCATTTATCACTCAGCAGTTAGAATTGATTCAAATATGCATATTTGCTAATGTACATTTCACTGTGGAGTAGTAGTAAAAAGCTTTTACAAATTACTTCCCTCTCTGCGCTGCCCCAGCTTTTTTGTGTTTGAGCTACATAGTGTTTTTCTTAAAAGATTTGCTTTGTTTTCTTCATCTACAGGAAACATTATTGCCCTGATCCTCTGCAAGTGCAAACAAGTGTAGTAATGCTGAACTCAGTGGAAACTGGGCGAAAAAAATAAAATCACAAAAAGCTCAACAAAGAATTCAAATCCTAAGCAGTGATACTGAATATGAAAATCTCCTGAAGTTGGTCCTAAATTAACAGATTCATTATTCTTATCTTTACCTCATTAGCAACTAGTGATGCGAACCAAGAGTGGTATTGTGTGAGCACAGTTAGGTGTAAGAAAGCACATCCGGTAAAAACGTAGTTTCTGATAACAGTTCCCCAGTTAGAAGGGATTCCTGTTGCATATAAGTCTGATCCTAAGGTAGAGAAATTAAATTGCAGAAACAGATTGTAACTGAAAGGAACACATGAGTCTATGAAATTCAGAGTGAAACACAAATAATGAGATTTGAAAATCACTGATATGCAGGGAAGACTGCCATTTTAATTCAGCTCAACAAGGAGAGAAGGATGCTGTTCTACTGCTGCTAGAGAAACCACAGAAAAAGCATCAGAAGAGTCAACATATATTTCCTCATCTTATCTGCAAAAGGGTATTTTCAGGTATGCTGCAATATCAACTTTAAATATAATTGGTAGGGTTAAACTGATATACATATTCTTAGGGTGATTACTTAAAGCAATGGTCTATATTCAGATAGGGGTGCCACTCTGAGTAATGCTAGCTGTTTAGTCTGTTTAGCTGTATATATATGGACTTAACAGTTTTTTAACTGACTAAACAAAGGCCCTCTTTACAACCTTGTAAGTACCCCACCCTAACCAAACAAATGGCTACTGTCCTCTTCTTTAAAAATAGCAGGGTTTGCTTGCAGAATCCAGTCCTCCATAGTTATGCTAACGCCATGCTTATCATTGTTATTATCAATTTCAAATCATAGAATCATTTAAGATGGAGAAGACCCTTAAGATCATCAAGTCCAACTGTAAACCTAACACTGCCAAGCCCACTAAATGAAAAAATGAATTGAAATTAAGGTCCACATAAGGCAGATGGAGTATGGTCTGAAACTGACACAAACAAGTAGGCAAAAGCTGTACATACTAAAGCTTAAAGTTATTGATGATCAGAAGAGGATGCTCCTAAGACAAACTATTACATAGAATGAAGTATATCACCAGAACAGGATGCCCAGGGAGGCTGTGGTGTCCCCTTCTCTGGAGACTTTGAAGACCCGGCTGGATGCAGTCCTGAGTAATGTGCTCTAGGCAATCCTACTTTAGCAGGGGAGTTGGACTAGGTGATCTCTAGAGGTCCCTTCCAACTCTGAAGTTCCATGATTCTGTGAAAAGAATCTAGCCAGGATAAAGATGTTGTTTGTGGCAAGACAAATATCTTTTGATCCTAAATTAATTTTTGACATGTTAGTTAATATACCAAATTTTCTCAAAATTTACAGAATTCAGGCACAGCAAGCTTGTCAAGAGCACGTGGGTTCTGTTTGACGTACCACAGAGCTGATGACTAACAGGTGGTAATGTGCAAACTCTGAAAACAGCTTTCAGCTGTTTATGACTATGCAAATAGTTCTAGTCTCCAAATCACAGGACCAAAATTCTTCACACGTTATTTTCCACATTTATAGAGTATTTAGATGTGCTTGCAGTTATGTGACAGAAGTTAGGGTTTTCTTTTTCAACTATGCTGGTTTACTTGCACAGTGTTGTTTGTGTGGATACAAGGAGCATTCAGGAACTGACAATCTCAAAACCATATGAAGCTGTGCAAATGTATAGGTATGATTCCCTATGATTCTATGATTCTATAGATAGGAAGAAAGATTGGTATGTTAAGTGCAAGGTTAGAGAGGCCAAGAGAGATAGGAATAGAAATATACCTACAACTTTACTACTATTATAACAATTAAAACGTTATTCATGTTCTTGTCTGAAATTAGGGTTGTTGAGTGGTTACTGACTTACTGTTTTCATTAGCAGCATCATTTTCATCAGCAACTGGGTCCATACAGTTTCTCATTCCCCGAGCCCCCATCAAAGGTAGGGAGAAAATGCAGAAAATGAAGGGAACGGGGAAAAAAAACCCAAGCAACTTGTGGACTGAGATAAAAAACAGTTTACTAGAAAAATAATGAAACAGGAAAATATCAATAATAACAAAAATGGTAAAAGAATATATAGGACACATATATGGTCACTCTCACCACCTGGTGAACTAGTTGCCAAGCATAACCTGAAAAAAGATCGCACATTCTCTCTCCACCGGCCAGTCTCCATTTATATACAGATCATGACGTCTATGGAATGGAAAATTCCATTGGCCATTCAGTTGTTCTGTCCATCCTCCTTCTCAGTTTCTATGGAAAGCAGAAAAAAGTCCTTGACTACTATAAGCATCGCTAAGCAACAACTAAAACACTATGGATTATTGACATTCCTTTCATATCAAACCTGAAACACAGCAACCACTAGAAAGAAAATTAACTCTATCTCAGCTGAAACCAGGACATAAGTCAAATTTTAAATTTCTGGTTAAAATTAATATTCAATCTGGTATGATAGGACTTCTCCCTAAATTAATATCTGTCTTAGGGTATTAGTCGAGTACTAGCTCTCTACACAGGTGTGAAGTCTTTATGCCTGGCTAGACCACCTCTCTGACATCTGTACAGTATTTGTACACAACAGTTTATGAACATATGCATAAAACTTTGTTTTTTGCAAACGTGGCCATGTTATCGTTTTAGGTTTTGTTAAGAAACAATTTATACTTGTGTAAAGGTCACTGAATCTTACCTGTTAGTGTATGAATATTTGTGTTGCAATGTTACATTTTAAGCAAAGGATAGTTAGAAAACATAGCATGAATTTTCAAAAAAGAATAATGCTAACTGAAAAACATATCACTCAGAGAAGATACTCTGAAGAAAATAAGAGGAAACCCATTTTTTGGTGTGGATGCTAATTTGAGGTGGGATGAGGAATCTTCCTGATATTCGTATTTACTTCCATTAACTAGTGTATGCATACTTGATCAGATTCAGCTTCCCTTAATAACAGTGGAAAAAATTCTATTGATTTCAAGAGAAAAATGCCAATCACCTCCATAATTTTTCATTAACCCATTTTGAGCACAGTATAAAAGCTCATGAAGCAGAATAATAAATCTTGGTGAAATCAGTGGTACTTTGGTTTCAGAGAAGAATTGTGAGACTTTCTATGATAAAGGTTAACTGCGATAGTATAGACATGAAATCTTATGCATCAACAGATGCACATAACCACAAGCCTCTGATTAGGTATGAGGAAGTCATGATCCACACAAAATACAAATGCAGAGTTTAGATACATTATTTTAATAGAATATACAGCTTTTTCTATATTTTTAAAAATTAGCATAAGAATATACTTGTCTATTAAAAGAAAGAATGGGTTAAAAAGAAAACAGAACAACAACAGAAAAATAAAAAACACAAAACCCCAAAAAACCCAAAACCACAAACCAGAAGAAAATCCATCTATTTGTTCCTTGCTAAAATATATTTTCATTATATTATCTGGGTCACGTGTCATGCATCTGAGTTGCCAGGCGTAAGTGGATTTATTTCTTACTATCTTACCTCAAGGCATCATTGATATCAGAATGCAAGTTGAATGCTCTTTAAAGCTATTTTCTAAGGACCTATATTCTTAGGATGGACCAAATTTCCAGGTTACATGATGTTGCTATATTGTCTCCTTACTCGAATTATTGATATTATTATTATTCCTTCATGCTGTTCTATTTAAGGCACGATTATAGTATTTTTCAGTTTTTATGTCATTTTCATTGGCCATTGTGTAAAACAGAAGAATGAAGTCCATGATGAAGCACTCTCCCTCAGTTAGTTCTTTATTTTATGGCTACCATTCCTGCTCATCCAGTATATAATTGATGAAAAAGAAATGATAGTAAAATCCTATAATACTTTATGGTCTTCCTTTCTATTACTTTATCTGGGACATACTAGTTCTATTTGTCTCTTTCTTGTAGTCCACAATTCTAAAAGATTGGCCAATGCACAATACTGCCAATTTTACTGTATAATACTTTATATTAATCTCTAGCAAACCTGCTATAATAATTCGTAATTCAACTTACAGCATTTGGACAGAGTCCCATGTCCTATATTTTGTCCTTATATCTATGTTATTATATACTTTTTGGTGCATCTTACATAAATGAGATAATTCTGATTCCATAAATAAGATTATTTTCATGACCATTCTTTGACAAAATAGTTTTACGTTACCACTGGTCTGTGAATATTCCATAAAATTATTCTAACACATTCATTTTATGTTCTTCTTGTACAGTTTGCTATCACCATCTGTTTATGGCCCACAGTATTCTCAACTTATCTGAGTTCTTTTCTTTAAACCCGTCTGTCACTTCCTTCTTTCTAGACCTCCTGTTCAGCTTCCTGTGACTAATCTTTATTGAGTTTAGTACGGCAGCAGAATACTGAAAGAAAGTAAAAAAAAAAAAAAGAGGAGCTTAGGTTCAGTGAATTTTGCTTTTAAAAGATCTATTAATCTCTACACTGATTTTTTTTTTTTTTTCCTTTTGCGTTTCCTATGTTTCCATCCCAAGACTTTCTATTTTGGAAAATACTTACAGAGTTACCATGCTTGTCATTATTACTAGGTTTATCGTTTCGTTATCCAGCTTAAGTAAGGGATAAATCTCAGCCTTATTTGAGCCATTACATTCAGTATTATCCCTATAAAACAGGCATTAAGTGGCCTCTACTTTTAGTTATTAGTCATTTAGTCATACAGCTATCTCCTTTTAAGTCTTAACATTGGAGGCACTAGAAGCCTGAGAAAAAGGAAGATAATGAAGAATCACCCGTGGAAGCACCATTCTTATTTAGAATTTGAATCATAGCCTCACTATTGTACTGTTTGTTATTTTTCCATGAATCATATGCATTCACCAGATCTTTCTGCTCAAATGCTCTTACACTTTCTTCATATGACACCCTATTCATTTATATGACAAAACTATCCTACCATACACCTACTATACAAGGAGGCTCTTGAATATTTGTTTACATCTTATCCCCCTTCCCTCTTCTGCGTTCACCCTTTTTTCCCTCCCATTCCATTCTTATTTTCAGCACTGAAATAATATTCTCTTCATCAGACAGCTATTTTTTTTTACCCTAATTCAAGAAAATATATCATTAGTTGCTGATTTCATTCTACTTCTGACTCTAGAGTGGGATCACAGTTATATGTAAAGTTACATATGTCATTAGGCTTTAATATTAGCTCTTTCCTCTACTATAGGCACAGTTCTCCTGTCTAGTTAACACTGTCTTGTTTCAGTAGAATATATCCAGCACAGGCTAGGGGCTGATCTCATGGAAAGCAGCTTAGCAGGAAAGGCAGTGAGAGCTGACCATGAGCCAGTAATGCACCCCTGCATCAAGGAAGACCAATAGTTTTCTGTGCTGCATTACAAAGAGCATTGCTAGCTGATCAAGGGACATGATCCTACTCAAAACGGCTGAGGCCACAACTGGAGTGCTGTGTCCAGGTCCAGCCTCACCAGTTTGAGAGATACATGGACACAGAGTTGGTCCAAAGGAAGGCCAGGAACATGATCAAGGGTCTGGAGAATTTGCCCTATAAGGAAAGACTGAAGGATTTAGATCTTGTCTCCCTGGAGAAGAGAAGGCTTTGAGGGCACCTCATCACAGTATCCCTGTACTTAAAGGGAGCTACAAAGAGGATGGAGATTCTCTCTTCACAAGGAGCCACATGGAGCTCCCCAAAGGTGGATATTAGAGAAATGTTTCAGATGAGTACACAACTTCAGTCTTCTTTCTAATTCTTTTGTTCAGTTATCCACAGGACAACATGAAAAAGACAAAGGGTAGCAGGCACAAGTTGTACCAGGAGAGGTTTCATCTCAACATAGGAAAGAAATTTTTTACAGTGAAAACAATAACTGGCAATCTACTGTGTCCCCAGGGACAGAGTAGAATCCCCATCACTGGACTTTTTCAAGTTGTAATTGGACAGGGAGATAAATAATCTCATCTAGGCTCCCTTTGCCATGAAAAGTTGGACCAGATGATCTTTTGAGCCCAACCTGGGCTACTCTGTGATTCTAAGACACTAGAGCAGGTCTAGCAAAGGACCACAAAGATGATTACAGAAACACAGGATGGTTGAGTTCAGAAGAGATCTCTGGAGATAGCCTAGTCCAAACCTTTGCTCAATCCCTGTCATCTTGAACAGGTTGCCCAGGACGGTGTTTAGTCAGGTTTTGAATATATCCATAGGCAGAGATTCCACAATCTCCCTGGGCAACCTGTTCTAGTGTCTGACCACCTTTGCAGTAAAGATGTGTTTTCCTTGATTAAAAGATTGGACATGAGCAGAGGACTGGAGCATCATATGAGATGAGGTGGATAGAGCTGAGACTGTTCAGCCTGAAGATGTCAATGCTTGTATTGTGTATTAATACCCAATGGGAGTGGTAGTAAAGAAGACAGAGCTAGACTCAGTTCAGTGGTGCTCAGAGACAGTACACAAAGCAATGGGTACAATTTAGAGTACAGGAAATTCCACGTTAACATAAGGACACCTTTTCTATGATGAAGGGCGTCAACCACTGAAGCAGACTGCACACAGAGGTTGTGGCATCTCTGTCCTTGAAGATATGTATGGACTGTACACAGACCTGAGCAACTTTGCTCAGATTGACCCTACTTTCATCAGGGTAGCTGCATTAGAGTCTTCAACGTCAACAGCTCTCTGATTCCAAAATGTTCATGCTGAAGATGGTCTAATAAGAGATGGGAGATTCGGGGACATCTCCTTTACTCTGAATGATCTAGAGGAGGAATCTGATTTTGACTCTTCTCCATTCCAGCTAATAGAGTGAAATAGGGGGTCTCTGGGTAAGTATATACTCACCCTGCAAAAAAGTTACATAAATTGACTTTTGCCCAAACTGCTTAGGACTGTCCTGTTTTATGATGCAGTTATGTTGTATGGACCTGGTCCACATGGTTCAAAAAAGAACCAGTCTAGGGAAGTAGATAAGTCTTTAGATGATCAGAAGACCAGGGTATATGCTTGGTCTTCATCTAAGTTCATTTATCAGAATAGACATATTTCTCTCATTAAAATCAGAATATTTATTAGCAAAAAAGCCTATTTAGATTTGAAAAAAGTGATTTTTTTTCACCACTTTCATCATTAAAAAAGGGAACCATGAACGCTACTCATATAGATGACTGTTGTTACTACTTCTACCCTTTTCCCTAGCTTCCCATAACTCCAATCTACAAAAGTATATTTAAGCTACCTTCTCTTTAAGTGCCTTGTCCTAATAGCCAACTTCCAGTTATACAAAATGCTTCTTCACTTAAACATTTGTTAATATTAACTGTATTTAGTTGGGATCCTAGTATTTTTTTGTTAAAGCTTTTACTTTTCGTTTGCATTCTGTACTCAACAATAGCAACTTTTCCTTTCCTTACCTTATTGTACCTGCAGATCTCATCAACAGTGTGAGTGCTCACTTTCCATAGGTTATATTTTTTGTGCTGTATACAATGTAGTGAAATCTACTCATGCATTCATTTTACCTGCCAATTTGGTTACTTATGCCCGTCCTGGTTTAAGGTAAAATGGAAACAATTTTCTAATTTGGAATTTTACTGTTAAGCTGGGCCTCATCTAACTGACTAAAGTCTGAAATTAACAGCACACTGTTCAGACAGTGTTCACTCTCAGAGTGCTAAAACCTGATTATGCCAAGGAAAGATATTCACTGAGGCTCCTGCTTATACTGATTGCTATAACAACCAAGGTCGGCTAACTTCGCTGTTCGTCCTGTTAGAGGGTCGGAAGCAGAGAAGCGCAGAAGGGTCACACCTATAGGGAGGATTGGACAGGACAGGTGACCCAAAACCGACCAACAGGGTATTCCAGCCCATCTGCATCATGCTTAGTATAAAAAGCTAAGGAATCAAAGGGGCAAGGAGGGCTCTGGCAGCTCTGCTCTTGCTATGGCTCTTGCTCTTGCTCTGGCTCGTTCTTCTTCAATGGCTGACCTATGAGGAGGATCCTGTCTGTTCATCTGCCTTTGATCCCAATCCGAATGCTTCTGACTCTTGTTCCAGAATTCAGCTCCTGTTGGTTGCTGACTCCAGTCTGGGACTTTTCCTGTGTCTGCTGGTGATGCAATCATCATCCTGGGAGCTGGATACAGTTCTGTATATATTGTATACTTTTTAAAAATTTTCTTATTATTTCTTATTTTCCTTATTTATTATTATTTTCATTAAAGTAGTTTAGATCTTTTTTTAAACTCATAAATCTCCTTATCTCTTCCTCTCCTCTCTGAGGAGAGAGGGGGGGCAGGGCCATCTGGCCATCTGTTGTTCCGATTGGCCAATTTGGACAAAACCACGACAATGCCTTTAGAAAGGTGTCTTGTCTCTTATATCTATGTATAATGAGTTTTACTGAGTCATTTTCTCAATGTTTTTTACACTTTTCTGTACATCTTGTTGTGTTGCTTTTTTAGTGCCTTCATTTACAAGGTGGGGTTTTTTTTGTTTTGTTTTGGGTTTTTTTTGCCAGGAATCTGATTACGGTTTGTGTTTGAAATTGGAATGGATAGCTCATAGCCAGNCCAATTCTATGATTCTATAACACTTTCTAAATGGAGCAGCACCCATAACCTGCAGTTTCTAATTCTATATATTCAGAGCTTTCCATTCTATGAAGGGCAAGATTATTAATACACAGACTGGGGACTTCATATTAGGTGCGTAGATTTGCCATTACAAAAGAAGTTACCTGGTAATTCTTCAGCAAGAGCATTAATTTTTAAGATACATAGGTCAACCTCAGCAATCACTACCTTGCTTTGAGAAAGAGGAAGTTTAATACCATGAAAATTCAAAGAGGAAATATTTTCCTATCTTTATGAAACATATGATGCATAAATATGTATACTTTTAAATAGTTATTTTTCTTTCCTGTAATTCCTTGGTATATAAAGGACTTACAGAGCTAAGGGGAAAAAAAAATGTTTTCATGAATATTAATATGCCAAAAGCCTACAACTCTGAGGCACCAAAATTTTCATAAATTTTATGTAATGTGACGAAAAGTCTTAGGCAAATACAGGGGAAATGAATGTTGAAAATTGTTTTCTTTTTCATTAAGAAGCATTTTTATTTTAAGATTACTACAAATGGCAAGAACGACAAAATTAAACAGTCAGAAAATATGAAAGAAGAAAGGTAATATCACAGAACAGTATTGATCAAATAAAAAATGAGTTTATTGCTTTTTTTTTTTTCTTTTCTATTTCAAAATTCTCTTGTAATCTAAATGAACTCAGTTTCAAGTCCAGCAGAATATATTTCAGCCTTCTCTGGAGATCTGGAGAGAGAAAGAGTAGTTACAGAGTTATTCCTCTGCAAATGCAGACCTATTTATTTATTTATTTACTTCAGTTTTAATTCTGATGGGATTTACAGAGAGCCTTGATCTCTCTGCTGTTTTTCCTTTCTTCTATCATTTTGCAGCCTAGGATATCACTGGAGGTGTATATCTTTATTAACACATCAGTGTGCAGAAGGGAAAGGAGGAATGCTTTAATTCTTGTATACTTGTTCTTGTAACTCTCACAAAGAATTGGATAGAAAAGTGAGTATTTAGGAAAGTATTCATAAAGGAAGGATGACATACACAAACCAAGCATAGATTAGTGTGGTTTCATGTAGGAAAATCTGTCAATTCCTACTATGTTAAAATATAGGTGAAAGAGGCTTCAGGATGCACCTAATTGCCTAATATTTTTCCAGAAATAGTATGTGTAATGTTCAGGGCTCAAATAGCATCCAGTTGAAAAAAGCTTCAGATGTTAGCAAATTATATCTGCTTTTATAATTAGTAAACAACTCCATGCAGCTAAACTTCAAATTTGACTGAAACTGATATCCTTCCTTGTGATTCACTCCCTTTCACAAAGATAAATATGTTAGTGCTTCTCTCTGGCTAACTACGCTGACAAGGATTGGTTTGGGAACCGCATCAACTAGGTAGCACGACTCATGTCTTAACCATTATAGGTATATAATCATCTGCTATCCTTTTGCAACACTTTAGGTCCATACTGACTTTCATCAAAAAAAAAAAAAAAAAGGAGGCTGTGCTTCATGGCACAACTTTCACACAGAAATCCTGTGGAATTTGCTTAATGTTTAAATTCGCTACATTTATATAAGCATCTTTTCCTGCCAAAAATTTGTAGGTGATTAATTAAAAACTTTTAAAAGTGCATTTGGAGGATAGGTGAGTTATCAAAGTGAACCTAAAGTTTCAGTAACTGAATTTCACCTAGATAGTCATTGACTATAACTGGGATCTATACACACAAAGCTTAATTCAGCTGTCTAGTTAAATTGAGTAAGTTGAATTAAGGCACAAGACTCAAGACACAAGACCTGTGTCAAAGCTGATAGATAAGACATAGGATTTGGAGGACAACCTAACCCCTCTGGATTAACAACTAGAAGTCATATTTGATAACACTGAGCATCACAAATGGTATTGTATATATGACTGTGTAAAGCCAGTAGGTCACAAATGGGCACCTTTCCTTAGACATTTAAAAGTAAGGATCTGCAGTCTTGAGCTGAAACTTGCCCTGAGCACTGAACTAACAATAACTTATTTTGCCAGTCCTCCTTTTTCTCCCATATTAACAGTAATGTTAAATACTTTTACTAACTTGAGAGAAGTGTGACTCTTTAATCATGTCCAGTCTTGGTGAGAATTTTGTAGATATCCAGAAGTTTATAGGTCCAGAAACTCAACACTTTGTCAACAGTATTTTGATCACTTTCTGTGAAACTTAGTAGTGTAGCCTCAGATCATGGTAGTGACAAAGGTGTCATTAACCTTGGACCCTACAGAAAGGCATTATTTATCAGTGCATATTAGGACATAACATAAATTAATTTGTGTGTGAAAATTTTGCAGTTCACATTTAAGAAAATACTCCGACAGTACCATAAATCTTAATAACATACACTTTAATCGCCTTCCAGTAAAAGCCCAATTTACCATTGCACAGGTCCAGTTTTATTTCTATAAGAAGTGAATAAATGTTGGTAAATCACTTATTCTCAGAAAGGCTTCCAAAATTTTCTACAACTTTTGACTGCATACTACTGCATAAAATGCATGTACATTACACCCATTTTTAATTTCATTTCTTTATTCTTATTTTTCTGATCTTTAGAAAGAGATCTGAGAAATGCACCTGACATTATTTTGGTTTTTTAGAGATTTGCCATTTTTCCTTTTTGTTTAAATTAAATGCATAGTTATCTTTATTTTTACTAAAAAATAGGATAAAATTTAATTGAAAGTTCCTTTATTCAAGTACGCCAGATCAAAAACTGCAGTAGGTGCCTTGTCAATACTGTAGCATGGCAAAGGTTGTGATTTGGGAACAGCTGTATGCCGTGTGGCTACTTCCATGAAAGAAAATTTGCATGGCCATTGGAAATGCCTACTCTGCAAAAAACACACACAAAAAAAGCATGTATTAGTTGTAGGTCACAAGTTTTTGGTAGCTGTGGGGCTGCAGGGGTGGCCTCAGTGATAAAAGTCCAGGGGCTGCCCCATGCCAGTCAAAGCCAGCTCCAGACATCTCCAATGGACCCACAGAAGGACGTAGCTGAGCCCCTCAGCCAAGATGGCAGTGCCTCAGAGAAAAAATATTTAAGAAAGGGCAAAACATTGCACAACAGTGAAGAGTAAGGAAAAAAGATTGTGAAAACCAGCTTTGTTAATACCAACATGAGACAAGGAGGGGGAGGAGGTGCTCCAGATGCCGGAGCAGAGATTCCCTTGCTGCTCATGAAGAGCAGCACATCAGAGTAGATATCCATCCCACAGACTATGAGGGACACTACTCTGGAGAAGTTGAATATGCCCTGAAAGAACTGTGTCTCATGGAAGTCCCACACTGGAGCCAGTTTACCCTGAAGGGTTGCAGACTGTGGAGAAGAACCATGCTGGAGTAGGGGAAAAAGAGAGAGAGTGTCAGAGATGAACTGTTATGCAATGACCACAAACCTCCATTTCTCACCCCCAAGTGCACCACTCAGGGTGGTGGAAGGCAGGGGATATATGAAAGTTGTCAAAGATTGGAGTTGAACCTGGGGTACTCTCTGTACTTCCTCACCATCCAACTCTATTTTAATTGACAGTAGATTAAATTCTTTTTCTCCAAGCCAGTGTTCTGCCCACAGCTGTAATTGGTGAGTGATCTCCCTATCTTTATCTCAACTCACAAGGTATTTCATCTTATTTTCTTCCCCTTGTTCTGTTGAGGAGATGTTGTGGTTTAACCTCAATAGGCAGTTAAGCACCACACACTTGCTCCCTCCCACCTCCTCCTGCCAGTGGGATGGGAGAAAAGGAAAGGAAGAGAACTTGGGGGTCAAGATAAAAGAAATAAATAAATATATAGTTTAATAAGTGGAAGAAGAGAGAATAAGCCAAACCAAACCAAGTGTTGTAAAGGCAGTCACTCACCACCTCCCATGGGCAGGCGAACGCCCATCCATTTTGTGATCAGAAGATGGTTAGCCCTCCTATACTCTCCTCTTTTCCCTTTTATTGCTGAGCATGGTGTTATATGGTATGGAATAGCTGTTTGGTTAGTTTTTATCATCTGCCCATTTCTGTCCCCTTTGATCCTATTATGCCCCCCTCAATCTATTCACTGGGAGAGCAGAGTGGGAAACAGAGAAGGCTTTATTGCTGTGCAAGCACTGTTCAGCAAAAGTTATGATGTTAGTGTGCTACCAGTACTGTTTTGGTCAAAAATCTAAAACATAGCACCATATAAGCTGCTATGAAGAAAATTAACTCTATCTTAACCAGCCCCAGTACAGGAGGTGAAGTGAGGGAGCTGCTAGGTGAGCATCTGGCATCTGGACAAGTTCAACACACCACAGCCCAAAACCCCCAAACTAGACCCTATGCTGTTGTTATGAAACTCTGTTGGAGACAGTAATTTAATGAAGATTTTAGACAATTTTGTTACTAATGTTGATTATATTCATAGCTTTGGCATACACTTCACTACATATCCGTTAGTATAAGAATTGAAAGACTGAATGCATTTAGAATACTAAAACCAAAATGTACAAGTTAAATAAATATAATTAGGTTAGAATACTATGTAACAATGTAGTGGGGGCTATAACAGATCATTTATCAGTACTGGATTCAAGGGGTTAAAATTAACTTTTTTGCTGGATCAGAGTGTGGTACACTGATGTCTGATGAAAGGACAGTGAAGGCATTAGTAGCACTTCATAAACACGTAACCTTTTTTTAATCAACAGCAAAAATGGTTCCGGTTTTCTTACTCTGCATAATTTTCTCCTTTTCTGTGGCATTTAAGTAACTTAACTTGAAATATAAACTAATAATGTTTTTTTTTTTTAAAGCAGCACATTTTCTCCTGGACTTTTTTTTTTTTCCTGCTGTGAGCAAAAGAGGTCATTTTAATTCTGATTTGCATATATTTATGGATAATAGGAAGGTAAACAAGGAGTTTATTAAACTGAACTTAATAAAATACCTTGAGTTTGAATTCGCCACTGCATACTCAAATGTCATTTCACAGAATCACACAATCATAGGGTTGGAAGGGACTTCAGGATCATCTAGTCCAACCCCGCTGCCAGAGCAGGGCCACCTTAGTGCAGGTTGCACAGGAACTCGTCCAGGTGGGTTTTGAATGTCTCCAGAGACCGAGACTGCACCACCTCCCTGGGCAGCCTGTTCCAGTGCTCTGCCACCCTCAAGGTAAAGAAGNTCCTCCTCAGGTTTAGGTGGAACTTCCTATACTCAAGTTTGTGCCCATTCCCTCTTGTTCTGTCACTGGCCACCGTGGAAAATAGCCTGGCCACATCCTCCTGACACCCACCCTTCAAGTATTTATAAGTGTTGATTAAGTCCCCCCTCAGACGCCTCTTTTCCAGACTCAAGAGACCCAACTCCCTCAGCCTTTCTTCATAAGAGAGGTGTTCTAGTCCCCTAATCATCTTTGTAGCCCTATGCTGCACCCTCTCCAGCAGCTCCTTGTCCTTCTTGAGCTGGGGAGCCCAGAACTGGACACAGTACTCCAGGTGGGGCCTCACCAAGGCAGAGTAGAGGGGGAGGATGACCTCCATCGACCTGCTGGCCACACTCTTCTTGATGCACCCCAGGATGCCATTGGCCTTCTTGGCCAC
>VXBO01000015.1:237276-261635 GCA_013400135.1 Rhinoptilus africanus | reverse complement strand
CCATGCAATGGTTCATGTGCAATCACCAACACCACGCTCGGGAACTCACTGTTCTTCAAACCTGTCTTGCAAACTATAATTTCTTGCCAGGGAATACACAAGATAAATTGCATCATGTGGATGCAGGTCCATACGTCAACCACCCACAGGATGAGGCTGTACATAGATTCATTGCGTGGCATAACGAAGCCTCAAATTCTCCGGGGGCCTCCAAAATCTATTATTATTTTTCATTTCCACAATGCATTAGCACATTGGGCCTGTGCCAACAACAGTAGAATGAGAAGTGCAACCCAATGTGGCTGCGCACGTATCTGTCACATTGTGCAAACCACAACAGCCTTCACAGTTAAAGTCTGGCAAGGGACAGCCTGTCTGTTTTCATGTGATGCAGATACGACTATTTTTTTTTACAGAAATGAATTTGCATAATTTGCTTGATGCTGCGGTCTTTTCATGGTTTATATATTAAAACCACCTCATCTCTTTAACAAGCCCCAATGCAGTATTGATGCCCATGAATTAGACACATTTTTCTCTCATACTAATAAGTATCAGAAGCAGTCCAATTCTTATGACACTCTTAAAGTTTAGATTTAAAATTTTAAACAACTGAACACTGAATTAAATTTTGCATTTAGCAGAGATACAAGTCCATAACCAGTAGTATTATGTCTACAGAGGTTTGACTATATTGCTTTAAAGAACAGAAAGACAATTATTGGCAAAAAGCCATTTTAGCTTTAGTGTTCCCTTGTTACACAGGGCTGTGTTATAAAAGAAACTAGGATGTTTTTATTATTTTTCTCTTACCTTGATGTCAAGCCTATTGAAATTCTCTATAGCCACACATTTATGACATAATGTTTAATATCTAACACAGACACTAAACAAAATAATTTAAAGAGGTGCTATGACACATCATTCTGTTTCTTCTTCCGTTAATATAGCAAGGTTTGCTTGTAATACAAACCATTTTAATTAAACAATAAAGTCTCTGTTCTGACCCCTTGGAGAATTACAGTAAACTTAGATTTTGAGACCTATTAGAGAAGACATAAAACACAGCAGCCTCCCCTTCCATGGTCCTTCCTTTCCGTTGGAGCAGGAGGAGAATGGGCCAAGGACAGGTCAGATGGTGCCATGAACCCGCATCCTTAATAGGATTCAGAACAGGACACTACTGACTTTATCCACCTCACGTCTAGTCAAGTACACCACATTGATCAAATTTACTTCAACAAAGCTGGACCAAAAAAACCCCTGTAAGATACAAAATTCACCATCCACATAGCTCAATACGCTGCAACACTAATTTTTATCATTTCTTTCAATAAAGAGCTTCTCCCTGCAGCATCACTGGCAAATTTTTACGACATTTGCTTCAAAAGGAAAAAAAAAATTAAAACATTTCTTACAGTGTCAGTAGAAGTTTTCAAGATGCTAGCATTCAGAGCCCCCGCACAGAGCTTGTGCAGTTCATGACGCTGCCGAGCTGAGCAGGTGATGGGACCCCGATCAGGAGCTGCATCCTCTCAGCCTCACAGGGTGATGAAAGCTCCCACCCTGGGGAAGAACTGATGCTTTAGAAGAAAAAAACAAAACTATCATCTGACAAAATTTCTGGTTTATCTGAGCAACAGGTAACTTACAGTTAACCTCACTATTTTTTTTTTTTTCAGCTAAATAGAGATAGGCCAAATCAGCTAATAAGCACATGCCTTTGAACTGCTAAAGAGGAATAAGCTCAGGATGCAAATCTGGGTGCAAATTTTATTACTGAGGCCCATTTCTAGCTCTAAACCCTTTCTTCATCACAGCCTAAGACCAGAGTAAGTGCACAGGGCTGCCTAGCAGAGGTGCTTGCTTTGTGAGGGTTGAGAAAACAAAGATTGATGAAAGAGCAAACTTAAAATATATTTTCAAGTGATGTTTTGCCTCTTGCACTCTTTTTAGTAACAGCCTATTATTCTGGCAGAGGTGCAGTGTTAAACAATAATGAAAGAAGAAACCTTCCAGGCAGAGCTTCCTGTAACTACAGACAAAATCAATGAAGCATGAAGATAGCCAACAACACAACGTCCACACCAGGGTTGGAAAAACCCCAATTTACGGAACTCTACCACTTTCTTATGTGGGCCAGAGTGAGATGGTCGCATTTCCATGCAGCGGCCATATACATCTGATGGATTTAGAAATATCTAATAATAGAGATGGGGAAATTTATACCAATCTCAATATTTTTTCCTAAAACCATTTCCTTACAACCCTGAAAATTCAGTTTTAGAGCCCTCAGTAATTTGTAGCCTTTCTCAAGTACTCGTTGGATTGCAATTTGAATGCATTCAAGAAAATTCTCTGTAATAAAGCAGGTTGTGTGGAACATGCTAATATTGAAGGTGAAATGAAAAAATAGCAATGAACATGAAATATTCTGACATGGGTAAAAATAAATGCTTTGCAGAAATGTCAGTTTCAGCAAACTTTAAATATATTTTTCACTGGGATTGTATTTCAGGGTGTGATTAACATGTAGTTGTATATGGTAGAGCTGTCAGTGTGTGCAGATACAAATGGGGAGTCATGTCGGTTGTGAGGAGGCAACATCTCTGGTCGCCTCTAGCAGATGTTGGCTTTTCCCACACCAGGGAAGCTCCAAATGCCTCCTTAGCTCCAGTTCTTACCACATTTCGCTGTGTCCTGTGTATCGTAGAAAGCTGTTTAGCTGCTTTTTCAGTGAGGATTTCCAATAGTCATCAGAAACCATGAAATCCCAGCCTGCAGCAATGCAAAATCAGCCCAGGTTGGTCCTAGGGAGCCTGAGAAGCGTGTCATCACCTTTCTTGCACTTTGTGCCATGTGCAAGAGCTTCAGTCAAGAGGAAAATCTGCTGCCGATAGACCTGAAAGGATTATACTCCTCCTTAGCTGCCATGCCCAGAGCTGGGCTGCCTCTGGCCCATGTCCTGCACCCAATGAGAGCTTTGTGGTCCCCCAGCTGACACTTGCACCATGGTAAAGTCCTGGTCCCTCTTCCCCACAACCCCCAAGAGCCCCACATCCTACCAGACCCACTCACCATTATTTGGAGCATGGCAGTTGCCGTTACAGTTTCTTGCAAGGATGTTTCATACCACCATCCAGAAGCCTGCAAGCATTGCAATGTTTCCTACAGAAAAGTAACTTTAGTTTATTGCAGCAGGTAAGAAGTGATCTGTTAGTCTTCAGTTGTTGAAGTTATACCTAAATGGGAACATGCTAACATCCAACTTCACTGGAAGTTCACAAAGACATGCAGGACAGTTCTCATTAAAACCACAAAAACATTGTACCTGGGTTTTCAAGAGTGACTCATCACCTCATTTGTCCACGGTGTTGAGATACTTAAAGTGAAGATTTTTCAAAGGATCTTTGTGAGGTATCTGATTAGATTGTTGAGTCCAGAAGCATTACAAGATCATGTCTTCCTCTGGAAAGCACAGGTCTGCTACTCCCTGCACCAAGTCTCTACACAATACTCTGCAGAACCTACAGACTAAAGCGCAGGGAAAGAAAAAAGCAAAATAAAATGCACTGAGGTAAGTCCAAACAACCGGAATGCTCAGCTGAGCAAGTCTACTCAATAAGGAAATAGCATATTTTTAGTCACTGTTGTAACTATAATAATTTTAAGAGAATGTAGATCCTTTCCACGTGGTTTGTCCCAGGGAAGCTGAAGCAGCCAGAGTGCAGAAGAGCTCACTGGTTACTGCTACAGCAAGAGAGTGGGAAGTCCAGTCACAACATCGCCTCATCCATCCCTGAAGGAAGTGCTCCTATGCAGAATGACTTGAAGATGCACTTGGTGGACACTTGTTGAGCCAGATTTTGCAAAGATTTTTAAATAGGTTTTATTCTTGGGAAAGTTGTGTCTGAATGACAAGCAGCACAGCTCATGTGTTGTGTCATCAGCACCTGCTCTAAACAGCAGATTCTTTTGTCAGAGCTTGTCTGCAATGGGAAAATGGGAAAAATGTATTGTACTGTGAGAGGTGATCAACACGACAAGCACTGCCTGGACAAGAGCATCTTCTGCTGGGGCTGGCCATGGGCAACCAACACAATCTCAACAGCGGCATATTCTTCCTGACCCATCATAATTAACAGCACGTTCATTAAAGGGGTGACGAGGCTCTAAATACAAAATTCACAACATTCACACAACAGGTTCACAAAATCCTGCATCCACAAAGCAATGCACCATTGTGTCTTTAGTAGGCACAGCATAAAATTACCACTCCAACGTAACAGACATCTTTCTGCCACCTCTGCTGCCTCCATCCCAGTTGCTGGAAGATAACCTTAGGAAGCCCCCTGCCATGGGGCAGTGGGTCTGCTCTCCGTGCTTCCACCCCACACAGTTTACCCATCCTATCCCTGACTCTAAACAATAAAAGCTTCTGTTTAGCAAGCAATGTATTTATATGAGCTACAGAAAATCCTGCTGAATGAATTAAAGTACAATGCAAGCTGGTCTGTAACCATAAATGCCTGCCTTTTTTTGTTTTTTCCAAGTAAGCTTCATCACCAATTTTCACTGAACTCAAACTAAAGGTATTTTAAGTCAACGTTTTACATTTCATACAGGCACAGCAGCAGTTACCTTCCGCTGGTTGAAATGTTGATTCCTTTGGCTGAGCTGCTTATTCTTGTTGCAGCTTTTATAATTTTTGAACAATTGGAAGAGCAAGGTGCTCTTAGATGAAGTTTTGAAAAAAGAAGTATTGTTAGATATTTCCTGTGTCCTCTTTGCTGGTCGCACAGCCTTGAGTTCCACAACCTGTAGGCATTACTTTCTATTTACAGATGCCTTTGTAAAAGGATGCCTTTCATGCTTCTGACACTGGCCTTGAAGCAAGGTTTTCTTCCCCATACCATTATGCTCAGCACTGGGGATCCCCAGCTCTCAAAACATCCCAGCTCACATCCCCAAATTTATCAGTCCAGCCTGCAGTATGATCCCCCAGACCACCTCCACCGTCCCCAGAGGGGACAAACCCCAAGTGTGGGGTAGGATTTTGTACTTATTTGTCCCCATCCTCCCGTACCCCTGCCCAGGGGCTGGTAACGGGATTGGGCAGGGTGGCTGTGTGTCCCCCCCATCAAGAGGATTGCTATTTTATGAAAACACCAGCACCTTTCAATTTCAAGGCAGACGTTCACTCTGTTTCCCTTCATTACAAGATTATTTACAAAGGAGCAGGGGGAAAAGTGTGTCCCATTTTTACAGAGCCGGAGGACGGATGAAGGATGCGCTTGTGCACAGCTGAGAGAGGATGGGGGAAAGCACAGGGATATTTCTCAACTCCAGGTCATTACATGCAACGTTTCAAACCTAAACCAAAAATAAGGGATGTTTGCAGAAGCAGGAGATAATTTTTCACTAGTTTTCAAAATGCAGGTGCTTTTATCAAGCTGTTTAAGTTTTTATATTTAGGCAGATATTATCCTCAAAATGTATTCAGAACCCATGTCAATACATATCTATACCATCCGCCTCATTCAAGGATAAAACCAAATCTGTCTTTATCCTCCACACTTGTCCCAGGCCCAGTCATACCTGTTAACAGATTAAGTCTTTTCTTCAATCACAGTGTTAAATGTTATTATTTAGCCCTGAATTTGAGGGACCTGAGGTACCACCCACCAGTTAGGGGATGACTCCGGAAGATACTGTCCTTTAAAAAGAGCGGCCTAATGCCGAGCTTTTTGTAATGACTAAGGCACAGTGAGCCCTTTCCCAACCCACCTGCAGCTGTGATGTGGGATATCTAGCCGCAGGATTTTTCTTTTTTAAAAAAAATTCTCCCTAGTCTAGTATGGTTGAAACCAGATATTTAGAGCTTTGACACTTTTCTGAAACATCTGCGAAAGTTTAGAGTTGCTCAAAAAACTTAGTTTGAGAGAGTTAGAAAAGGCCTACCTAAGAAATAAAATTACTGAACAGAAAGTTAGTTCTATTTTACCTCAAACCAGGACAAAACAAAAACACATGCAGCCTCCTGTGACACCAAGAAATTAATATTATTTTTTTTTAAAGAGTTGTTTGAGCAAATATTTTCCCTCCCATGAAAATGAGATCGATTTTTAATTTTCTTAGTATATTTTACAGGGAAATTTACAGTGTTCATGAGTCTTAAAACTCATCTATCACTTTAACACAAGAGTAAATCACATGCAGCCCATTACCAGCGCTTTGGAGGAAAGCATTGTGCAGACTGACATGCTACAGACTGGGACAATATTATCCCTAATAATGCTGTCTTAAAAATCTCTAAATGAAGGTGCATAATGATGGAAGCACGCTGCTATAAGCACTTTGTCACAATAACATTTTGCAACGCTGTGGGCAGCGGTATCAAATTAAAAACACGCACTAAATTCTATTATCTGGCAGTTTATTTAGCAATTTGCAGCTTGCGAACGCAGCATGCTTGTAATTCATTAAGGACGAACATTGCGAAAAACAAAAAGTTCTTCCTTTGTAATTGTGCTATAAAGGCAAAACCCAAAAAAATCTTCATAGAAAATAAAGCACTTCACCCCAGCTCCCAGACAGATTTTCTCAAGCCTGGGGAAAACTTTGATTCAGGCAAAAAAAAAAGGACTTGGAAATCTCTTCTGCTGCTGTCGCTAAGTCCCCTACTCTGCAAGTAGCTGTGTAACAACCTCCTGAGAGCATGACCGGCAGTTTTCTCCGAGCCAGATATTCATGAGAAATCCAAGATCTTGGCTCATTTACCAGTTCCCTGGTTTGCTGGGGTGGTGGATACTGAAATGGAAGTCAACTTCCGTTGACTACTGAGGAAAAGGAAGAATTATGAGAGAGTCTAAAAAGTACCTTTTTCTTTTTTCAACATGATTTGCTGCTGCTCTGGTTTCTCACTTGCTTTCTTCAACGTTTTTCCCGTTACCGGTTCCAATGTCCCAGCCAGTCCCACCGCCTCAGGCTCTCCACCAGCCCCACACCTTCCCTTTAGGGCCAGAGCAAATACTCCTGCAGAGCTGGACCTGCTGGTCTCCTAGTGCGAAAAAAAATGTGTGATAATTTGTTAACTGCTCCCCACGAGTTCATAAAAGATGAATACTGAGTTATCAAAAATAATTGCCTTTCCTTCGCCCCTATTGCTCACCTTCAAATTGCGCTAATCTTTTTCTACAGGAAAAGGCACTCTGAAGGCACAGTGCTTTGTACAAATTTGGTGATCAACCAGCTGTTTCAATTATATGATATTTGTCACACTGAAAGTCATGAATAAACAAGTCTTAACGTTTTTGGTGCGATCTGGCTCAAGCTGTGTTAACACTTTGCATCATTTTTCTTGGGGCGCTTGGGTTCCCCACATCCCGTGGTGGAGCTGCAGCAGAACGAAGCGCAGTTTAAGAAGCCACTTAGTGCTTTACTGTCAATTTACACTGTAGCTCTTTGACCCCAAACTGATTGCTGTAACAAATAAGACCGTATAATTGCAATAAGTGTCTGTCTTGTTCACTATTTAGCCAATACTACAGTTCACCAACTGCCCATATTAAATGTAGGTGTTTTGGAAAATCACTGTCTGACATCTGCTCTGCCCGGCATCATGATGTCTCAATATCGATACACATTAAAAATACTTCAGTTTATTTCTGTTCTAATTAAAGTATCAGCACTCATCTTGGATTTCACAAAACTCTGCTACAAGTGTGAGCAGAACTGCAGACAATTCAATAACAGCCTCAAATCCTATTTACTATTACCTCTGAAAACAAGGAATGACTATTCCTTCCATTTGTTAAGGTCAAGAAACTCCAGGATGCTAAACCAGTCAATTCATAAAAGACGGATGAAAAGCAGGGTTACCAGGGCAGCGCTTCAGCGAGAACGGACAGGGAGCAGAGGAGCGGTGCCTTTGGCTCTGGAATTGCAGGGCTCTGCTGCGAGGATGCTCCGCACAAGGGGTGGGAGTCAGGTTTGGGAGGGTCTTTCTCCCTCCAGCATCTCTCTTCTCACTTAAAGCTGCACCAGGATCTGCACTGAAAGTCAGATTTGTGGAGGCTGTGGTGACCACCGGAGGAGAGCACCTGTAACAAATAACCTGGTGATATCCCATCAATGCTCAACAATAGCTAAAGGGCAGGGGGCAAGAGGATCGGGCCAGACTCTCCTCAGTGGTGCCCAGGGACAAGACAATGGGCACAAATGGGAACACAGGAAATTCCATCTCAACATGAGGAAAAACTTCCTTCCTGTGAGGGTGGCAGAGCCCTGGCACAGGCTGCCCAGAGAAGTGTGGAGTCTCCGTCTCTGGAGAGATTCCAAACCCGCCTGGACACGTTCCTGTGCAACTGCTCTGCGTGACCCTTCTCTGGCAGGGGCTTGGACTGGATGAGCTCAGAGGTCCCTTCCAGCCCCTGCCAGTCTGAGATTGATTCTGTGATACTCAAAGCCCCTGGTCCTTCTGCCTCTTGCCCGGGAGCCCAGACCAGCTCAGCCCCACAAGGACACTTCCCCACTGCTCCTGACCTCCTCTCGCTGAGTGCATCCTCCGCACAGCAAACCGAGCATCCCACAGGAAACCATGGAGCCCGGTCCTCCTCTACCCCTGGCAGCACTGGCACAGCCCAAGGAATGCATTCCCTATGAAAGACTGACAACATTCTTACTGTTGGATTGGTTTTGTTGCACAGAAACAGCTCATGGTCAAAGGATGGACCATGTAATTCTTTTTACTGCTACTTCAGGCTACAAGTATTCATTAGAAAACAAGAAATTACAAGAAATCTACAGTCCACAGGAGATTAGGAATATCGCTCTGTGATAATGCCCTTGTGGTTTTTGTTTGCAAGTACTTGCTATTTTCCTCAATCAGCTGAATTGCAAGGCCCAGCCCCGGGCCAGGTCAGTGCCTCTGCAAGGAAAGGGTTATGAAGCCCTTCCTGGTGTTTCGGGGCGTGAGAGGAGCTGGACACTGGCGCCAGGCACCAAGCTGTGCCCAGCCTTGGAAAGCATTGAGACCCTTAAGCAGGCAGATCACTTTGCACCCTTCTTCCATGGCATGCCTGCTGTCTCGAGAGAGTTGTGACTGAGCCAGAAAAAATTCAAATTCATCATTTTTCCAATATAATTTCAGCCCTTTCATAACTCCTCATTTTAAGTACCATAGAGTCAAACTCTGATTTTTGCAATATCACTCTAGCCGGAGACTGTCACCTTCTTCCCTCTCAAAACCACCTCGTCATTTTCTGGGGTGATCGATCACCTTTTTGAAAGACAAAAATAGATCACAGAGACTCACAGTGTCTAGATCTTTGCATCTATTAGTAGCACCTTCAGATGCAGAGAAAAGCATTTTCAGATTTATGTGCAGAAATTTTTGTATGCATCAGTCTTTTCTGTCCACAAAAAAGGGAATTTTCACTGGAAATAGAAATCAAGTGCATGACCTCACTTACCAGGCCTCTGGGAAAGAAGAACACAAGAAAACTGGAATATGCCAGAGCCGAAATTGCCCCTGACATTTTGTTTCTCCCCTGGGAGATGTAGAGTAGCATCACCCTGAGCGCTGAGGGCGAGAGCTGGGGCAGAGCCGCGACCAAGCTCCAGCTCTCACACCCCACACAGCAACACACACACAGCCGCAAGCCCGGGCTCTACCACTTCCAGACTCTCCTCACTCCTTCCAAAGGAGGGAAGAAATCCCGAGAGCACGTAGTAGGTGTCACGTAGTTACACACCGGGGAAGCAAAGATCAGTTTTCTCAATTGAGGTATTATTACAAAATAAAGAAAAAGGTTGAAAAAACCCCCTTTTTTTTTTTTTTACTAATTTTTAATTGATGCAAGGAGACAACATATGACAGAATACAGGGTAAAGACATCATTTGATACCCATCACTGTACAAGAAGCAAGATTGTGTCTGTAATTAGAAATCCTGTAAATTATGGAGTATCAAACTAAACCAAGCTGTCCAGAGTAGTGGTGAACTGTGGTTAAACCCCCTCAGCACCCTGGCAATCCCCAGAGCCCATCAGACATACTGGAGATTTCACAGCAAGCTGGGGTGAGACTCACAAAACTGGAAAGGCAGGCTTTGGATGGCTAATTCTCATTAAATTTAAGGGAGACTTGATCCATCAAGAAGCTTTAGAAGACTCACCACCAACTTCATCAAGCCTTTCTCTATCCTCAGAGGAACGCGGTTCATCATGCTCTGCACCGAAATGCTGGCCAGCTTAGTCACTGAAGGCTTCATCTGGAGCTCCATCCATCAGCACATGAAATTCTCTAATCACCCCGCTTACCAGCAGAAAAAAATAACTTTCTGAATACTTTACATGGGTTACCTCCAGGCATTTTCACCCCCATGTCTCAATGTCACTGCTCAGACACACTCGTCTTCCCACTACAACAAAATCCTCAGATTTTATGTAGAGTTAATGCTGATATTTTCCCTTGTTCTTGATACTTGTCATCACAAACCATGCCTTCTGGTGCTCTTCTCTGCACAAATCAAAGACATATATATGTTTGAAATCAAGTATTCTCTTCATGTATGACACAACGTGCCTTCAGGACAACATTTTTACAAGTGGTCACTATTTTAGGTGTTTTCTTTTCTAATACTGAGCAGCGGGAGCCTGCTGAGCAGCCCGTGCCACTCAGAGCTTTCCCTGCGAGGATCTGTGGGGCTCGTCATGCCCCACTGCTGCTTCTGAGGATTTGTTTGCCTATTTGTGTGCAACTCACCTGTCCCTTCCCGGGATGGCTGCTGCAATCCATGCTGCAGGGCTCCTGCCTGAAATAGCCCTAGAAATGCTCCCAGGATGCACAAAAAACAGCTTGTCTTTGTAGGGAAAAAAAAAAACCAAACAACTATTTTCTTCCACTGCTTTCCCCTGAGGTATCAAAGAAACAAGAACAGGGAAAGCCAGAAAACTCTCATACAACCACAGATCCCTGTCCAAGGCTATGTAAAGCTCGGAGCAGTGAGGTTGTGTCTAGGGCCGAGGAAAAATCATAGGTTTATCATAGGTATAGTGCTCGTTGGTGGCCTCCTTGTTACAATCTAGGTCTCACAGTGATACTAGACAAAAACAGAGTGTTGTTAATAATATTCATATGTTATGAATAAATATTTAATAAAACTTGCAAGGAGCAAGCTATAAAGCTATGGCTTCACTACTGACTAAGCAGCCCGTGCTCTCCTCTTTGAGCCTTATGGCAAGTGCTCCAGCTCATATATACCTAATAGTCACCCCCATTCTCTTCCAAAATAGGTTATTCTCAGCCATAATGCATTATTAACAGCCCAGGTGTGTGCTGTCTCTGGAACCATGGCATCATTGGAGACCGAAACCCATGGGACATAGCATGGGAGGGCACCCGTTGGTCAAGCCAAAGCTGTGCCAGGGACCTGGAGTGCTGGGAACAGGAGTGGTATCCAGTGCTGGAGTGGACGATTTTCTCATGTTCGACTTGCTGTTACACACACTGCCTTGCTATGCTGAAACTAGAAATCTACTATTTGGAGATTGTCCAGAAAACTTCTACTGCTAGGAATTCAAAGAGTTCAATTCATAGAATCACTGGTTGGGGTTGGAAGGGACCCTGAAGATCCTCTGGTTCCAAACCCCTTGCCCAAGGCAGGGACCTCCCACTAGACCCATCCAGCCTGACCTTGAACACCTCCAGGGAAGGGGCATTAAAAGACCTAACACCTGCAAAACATCCTAAAATGCTTATCTCAGGTTATCTTTTCTTCAGCAATTCTATGAATAACCCATCCTAAAAATAACCTGAGAAGGAAAGGTCAAATGCAGTACAACCATGACATACCCCAAGATCAATACTACTAAAATATAGAACAATTCAAAATACATCACCTCAATCTCACTCCTCTTTAGCCATCATCAAACCAACATAACATTGATAATCCTATCAGTGCAGAAAATAAAGAATAAAACACGGTAAGCAGTTTTGAGTTATGGAACAGCACAAAATAAAAAAATAAAAAAAAAAGAGCTGGGTTTGAATGAACACATTTTCTTTGAGAAAAAATACATAGAAAGATATCAATTTTTTTTTAATGTAATCATATCTCCTTTTTAGATCCTGTAATTAAAATTTGAATTCAGTTTAATAATGGCACAAGAATGTGTGCCTGACTGTGTGAGCCTGATCCCCCCCATTTTTCGCTTCCATGGACAGAAGCTCTGTAAACAAGGCAGGCTCAGAAATGAAAATGCAGATTTGGATTCTGATGAGATCCCTCATGCTCCTGGGTCCACTTCTCCGTACTCTGATAAGTACCCATTTCTTTATATTCATTTTTTATCTTGAATGAAACATTCCAATTTTAGGGACATTTCCTTTTCTCCAAGCACACACATCAGTAAACGAAAATATTACAAGGATTATGATAAACACAACTGATATCAATAAAATCTCACAGAAGCATAGACTATTACTTTCTGTAAAAAGTGCAAGATTTGGAAGGGCCGTTTCTAATGCTGTTATTCTCTAAGGTCTTCAATTAAGTTTGCTTGCTTGTCTCTTCTTCAGGCACTAATAAATCTCTGACAGAAGAAAATAAACAGGCACCCTATTATATTGCAAATATGTAAGCCTTACATAAAATACCTGTTTATCCACTTGCCGACGTACAATTTTCCAAACACTCTATAAACCAATTTGTTGCTATGCCCCATGCACGCTGCAAAGCTCCCCTCTCATGAACTATTTTCCTGTCTCCATAGTAACAAACACACTTTGAAAGGGAAGGAATGCATCGGGCGATGTACAGAACTGGGTGACAATACAGTCGAAACAGGGAGCATATTCAAAAGCTGATATGGCCATGGACACTGCGTTTCGCCAGGCAGGCCCACAGAGCTCATGCACAGGAATGTTCTAGTCTCAAATCAGCAGGAAAAGGGTCGGAGTATTTCGCTCTAATATCCTTTTTTCCCCACTATTTTTCACTGGTGACAAGTATGTCTACTGACTTAGCCCCACCGCATCAAGACATCATATTGGAATAAGAAAATAAATCATTGCTACTGCTGAGGCCCTCATCCACAGCCCTCAAACTTCAAATGCCCGTTGGATACACAGCATTAATTCTGCAGCAGAATTAATTACAGACACCACACGTGGGTCAAAATACGTAACTGATCTTAATGCATAATAATAATGAAGTAAAAAACATTTCCATGAAACATGAGAACAAAATTCTGCCTGTCCAAAAAAAAAATAAATAAAGAAGCATTATCATAAAGTTTAACAAATCCTAGATAAGGCTGTATATATGGATCGAGTGTTACCCAGCAAAGGCAGCACTGAAAGATGCTCCCCAGCCTTTGCCACCCACCCCCGGGAGAGCTGCACACCCATCAGGGGGGCTGTCGGCACCCTGTACTTCCAGCCGGGCTGTCAGCATGTGTCCTAATGATTTTTCCTCTTTAAAACACAGCTCTAGAAAGAGAAATTACTCAGACAGGTAAAATAAGTCTGTCTGTAGATCTCTGCATGACTCAGGCTTTAATATCTAGTCTTGCAACCCCACTGTGCTATTTTGTGATTTTTGTGAACTATCTTTCATTCTTACTAAAAATAAAAGAATGAGGCACAGTGTTCACCCTTATAACCAGGGATTCAGGAAACATTCTCAGAGCATCCTTTTCTGATCCTTTTTCTTAATGTTTAAGGGAATTTGAGGCAGCAGTGGAAGATGCATTCTTACCTCTTCTACAGACAAGCTGTTTTCTCCTGAATACCAGGAATATCTTAGTGGCTGAAGTATTTTTGTTTAACAGAGAAGAAAAAATATTTTTCCCTGAAGACGCTAAAATGACACCCAATGAGGGAACGGACTACAAAGACATTACCTGAGGAAATCCAAGACTTCTTTGAAACCACACTGTGAGAAAAATCTTGCGTTAATCTAAGAAGCATTGTTTTCACTCATGCTTGGGAGGCAGAGGTCTCCCCACCTGCCCCATTGGTGCAGGCTGGTTAACGAGCTCCTGCACTGCCTCCAGCATCCCTGGCCGAGCTGTTCTTTTTCCCAACACCCCAGCGAACCTCGCATAGCGCCCGTGGAGATGTAACATCAGCGCCCATACCTTTGTGCAACCAAGGGATGGTCAAGCTGTCGACAGGGTAATTTGAACAGGTTCAGGCTAAAGTTTCAAAAATTAGACTTCCTGAGCTTTTAACTGATGGAAATCTGAATGTAAGAGATTATGAACCAACAAAACAAGCTGGGGCTAATGGGGGTTCAAGGGGCTGAGCCATGAGAGACCTCTCATGTGAGACCCGTCAGGAGTGGAGGGGGATGAACCGAGGAGAAGCCTGAGCTGCCACTGAATCCATTGTTACCAGTAGGAGGAAGCACTAAAATTCCCCCCAAAAAATCAAATCAGCTATTTCTTGGGGATTATTGCACTGGTAGCAGGGGCAATGTGAACACAACATCTCCTCTGCCAAACGTAGCAATAGGGAAGTGAGCAGAGGTGCTCTCCCTTGGGCTGGGAAGGGCCGGTCAGCACCCCCACCTGCCAAGAAATCAGCCAGAAAACCAGGAGGTGAAAGTCAAGATTCCCTATATTGCATCACACAAAGCATTATTTTTCTGTCTATCAAAACCAGGAGTTAAATTCAAACCTGCCCTTAGGTTGTACTGTAATCGCCTCCATCATAAAAACTTTGTCATTCAGGAAATATACTTTAATATTGTCTGTCTCTCTGAAAAGACACTTTGGTTTGACTGAAGTTAGTCTCTAAGTATCTGTTCAAGGCTGGGAAGGAAAGCTGTATTTTACATTTATTGAGCTTGTCATTGCAAGAATCACTTATATTCTTTGGTTTCTGACAGAAAACAATCCAAATGCAAAGCCAGACAGTATTTAAGGTGAAAGGGAGACATCAGCTCCCTGGCCATGACATGTCCCACTCCTGCCTGTACAGCATGGCAGTGCTCACAAATCAGCGACGTTCCTCACAAGGGTACAAGCTGTGCCGTGGAGGTAAATGGGCTTTTTTCCCCCCTCCCATAGTAATGACTCTCTTAAGAGTCTTCCCAGACAGAGCGCACAGCCATGGAGGCTGCCAAAGTCCCCGACCAGAGAGAGCACTCAAACCTGAGCCAAACCTCCTCCTGCTTTTTCAAACCATCTGCTCTTTCCCTCAGAGGAAAAATAGGAAACGCAAAACAAAGCCACAGATCTGTCCCTTACTGAAAAAACAATCCACTTCTTATTTTTTCCCTTTTTTCTGGGAGGGCACAGACTGACATTTGCTCGCTCTTAATCCTCCACGCTACAGGAAAAGACTCTCCTATTTGGCCACCATGAAATTGTAAGAGCTGACTTGATTTAAAAGTTGAACTGTGTTATATCTCATGAACGAAAATGCTTAGGATGAGCTAACAGCATCTATTTCTTCTGCTGCAACACAACCTTCATGTTGTTTTTATTTTTTCTTGTTGCTGTTGGTTTATTTTTCTCTTAAAAGAAACTATACTTGAGCACTTCATGTATTTTGCTTTTCAGACAGACTCACTGTGCAAAAGGGAAAACACCATCTACACTAATAAGAAGTACTTTGTTGAATAACCCATCAGAATTACTTCCCAAAGAGCCTTCCATAAGTGAAATAAGCTCTTTGGTTTGGACATCGTGTACCATGCAGACTCTTGACAGCTACAAAAAGAATACTTAAGCTTTTTACTACGTGCGCGTTGCTGAAACACTGTTCCTTTAGAGAAGAAACTGAACTATCAATGCAACATACACACACCCCCGCCCCCATTAAAATATCAAAAAACCTCAAAAAATGCAAAAACCAACAGAACATCTTTGATACCACCTGAAATATTAAATATTTGTAGGGAAATAAAGAGCAGAACATTTTAAAAGCCTATCTTTATGCAGCAATAAATGCTAAGGCTAGTGTGTATCTGCTCCCACATGATGTAGCGTTAGGTTTCTTGTACCTGATTCAGATGAAAAATTCCCTGTAGTGGTTGGCCACGGCTGCCGTTGCAACCAAAACACGGGGATCAAATGAGGAATCTGCAGAAGAGAAAGCAGAGACACTCAATGCAATGGTTACCCATAGCATACAGAGGCAACACGGCAGGCACTGAGGTAGTAATAAATATTTCTCTTTATGTCATGAAAACTGCTCCATTTGGGTTTAACTCATTGATTAAATTTTACTTCTGCATACTACAGTCCCAAACTTTGAGCTATGAATGGTTGAAGATTTAGGAGCTCTGCAACCACTGCCGGCTTCCACTGAACTTAGACATAGGCATCACCTTGTAGGCTACAGGGAGAAAGATCTTAATCTAAAAATACAATCAAGCAGTTATTTTTATTTCTTTTTTTACAAAGTCAACATGAGGAATCTTCACAGGCACCCCTGAACTGTAAGAAGTGAAGCCTATTTTAATTAGATGGGAGTTTGGAAACGTGTTTAATTACAATGTTGATACGAGCTAGTTTTTGCCAGAATGAATTAGAGAGACTTTCTGGATCATTTTGCATTTTTCTTCATGGTTGGCTCATTTTGCTGGTAATTCAAAAGGCTCAGAAACACAAAAAAAAAAAAACCCACCCTTTTGCTGTTTTCTCAAATGTGTCTGGAAAAAAAAGATGACACCTTCTAGTGATGTAAGCTAGCTTTGCTAAAGCTAGTGGAACTTCCCTGATTTATATTAGCTGCATACGTTGCTGTTTATGCTTTGAGAATTTTTTTAGAAGCTGTAGTTTTCAGAAATTAACTGCAGTTTTCAGCAATCTAATCCCCGCCAGGTGGTGAGACCCTTCAGCTCCCATTCACATCAGTGAAATCCAGCAAAAGTACTGTCAAAACCAGAGACCAATTGCTTGCAGAAATGCTGCTGTTAGCTAAAATTGATCGTAAAATACTTATTGAATTGCTAAAAGATGCCTAGCTAATCCTTTCACACTTTATAAATATATTTCTGGCTGAAGAGAGAATCTTTATGTCGTTGGCAAATTGGACTACAAGCCCAGGAAAGATTTGTTGGTTGCAGACATGCTCCCTAAAGCCTTTGCCAGAAAAGGTGGTGGAGCAAAGGGAAGAGCTGCAGATGCAGGTACAGGAAAACGCAGCCAGAGGGACCTGGCCCAAGGGAAGGACCAAGTGGCCCCACAGGATTTCTACCAGATTTCTGCCCAACTTGTCCCTCTGCCATGATGGATCTCCCACCAGCTCTCCCCTCAGATTGCCCCACTCTTGCTGCCAGTAGGATCCAGCTCTCCGAAAGTCTAATGCCAGCATATCAATGAAATAAATATTAAATATTAAAACTATAAGTTAAAGGGGTTTGTTAGTTTTCACTCACTTTGCAGCAGTATTTTTCTTCACAACGGCTTTTCTGAATTTGGCTTCAGAGCTATAATTTTATGACAGATTAAAGAAACTCACTCGTTTCTGTAAAGCTTTCCAGGCTGGTGATTCACGTGCTCTGGAGCCATCGTGGATGGAGAGCAAGGTCCCTCGCTGCAACTGTAATTGATTCTCAGACTCCACTGAACTCTACTAGACTTAAAGCACGACATTACCGCATTCAGATCTTTAGAAGAAGCTTTTACTTGTGTTTTTACAGAAACCATTTCAATAACAACATCAAACAGTTTGAATTTGGGAAAAATTAAGTCAGAAGTTGACAGGGATTTTGCAGAGAAGGGAAGAAGGAACAAATACACTCTTTTTTTTTTATATTAAAAATATTTTCTTGTGTTCTTAGACATGGACATTAAACCCTCTAAAGACATACTGAGCACCTTTCATCACATAAACAGGAAGCGAGAATTTTATAATAGAATTACTTATTTAATTATTTGTGAACAAAGCTTGCTTGAAGTACTATCTCCTCTTACTTGTCTCTAAAATTACTAACCAAAGTAAAGGTCTATGATCTTCTACATGTCGTTCTTTATTACTTTTCCTTTTACCTTTTCTTCTTACCTTTTTCACTCCGATCTCTCTACAGCGAGAGATCTTTCAAAGATTCATTCCTGCAGAATAAACAGGAGAGCCCCCTCCCTCCATTTCATTGTTAGCCCTGCAGCCTTGAGAACAAAAACCTGAATTGGCTTCCTACCTTTCTACACGCCTGCACCAGTAGAAGGGCTACGTGTCGCCTTCAATTAAACCAGTGCAATTGCATCAGGAAAAAAAAATAAAAATGAGGCAGCTACATACAAAGAGGGGGAAAAAAAAAACCAAACCAGAAAGTCTTATATCTTCTTTTCTGCATTCACATAGAGCTGAAAAGCAGAGAGCATCTGCTGAAGGCATCCTGATGCTGGGCTCTCCCTGGCGGAGCGCGCTGGGGATGCTCGCTGTTCCCAGGTCTAATGGGTACTCTCTGACAGCTTGAGCATGAATTACAACAGCTTCAAGGCCACTCTAATTTATTCTACTGTTCAAGGATCCTTGTGGGAATATATTATCTGTGGAAGTTCAGCGATGCAGAGCTGCATGGCAGCTCCTCTCGGCCCAAGTATCTCGTTATTATTTGCATTAGGGTTGCTCCAGGGAAGCCCAGGGTCACACTGTGCTTGGCACTGCAGAAACACAGTGGTGTGAACCCTCTCCCGGCAAGGGACGAGAAGAAAATGGCCTGGGACCGGTTACCTAAGGCTTGTGAGGCCACAGCTGTGCCCCAGCTAAAGTCCTCTTATGCGAGTGAAAGGTCTGCTGAGCACTTCTGGGCACAATCAGAAGTAAAAAGCAGAAAGTCGAGCAAATTGGGTTCTCTTTTTTCTTCTGAAAAGAAAAAAAAAAAAAAAAAGGAGAAAAGGAACCACATTTTCATATTTGGAAAAGGAGTGTTTGCTTAGGAAAGCTAACTTCCAGCTTCTCAAGGACTCGGTCAATAGTAGCCCCTGTGAGACTGCCCTCGGGAACAAGTGAGCAGAACAGAGCTGGCAGAGCTTTAAGGACACTCCATAGAGCGCAAGAACTCTCAATCTCCAGGAGTAAGAAATCAGAAAAGGAAGGCAAAAGACTGGCATAGAATCATGGAATGGTTTGGGTTGGAAGGGACCTTAAAGGTCATCCAGTGCCACCCTCTGCCCTGGGCAGGGACACCTCCCACCAGACCAGGTTGCAGGCCCCTTCCAACCCAAACTGTTCTATGATTCTATTATTTGTCAGTGTGACAAATTGTAATTATTCCATTTTTAGTTGAATGAGGAAACTTCATCGATGGAAGTTTCCCTTCCCTCAAATTGGAGGCCACGACTGAAACTGCAGAGACATGTAGATGATCTAATCCAAAAACTCACTCAACACCGCCAACTGGATTTCAGGCAACAGAAGGGGAATTCTTTCTCCTTTGAATACAAAAATCTAGTGGGATTTCTTTGTAATCTATACTTTTCTCAAGGCCTTTTTGAAGTTTAACTTTAGGCTGAGTTCAAGTGAGTAGTCTTTAGTTCTGCTTCCTCACAGTATTTTTACTCTGGGGCTCACTGGTGCTTTGTTTGCTTGGGAAAGAGGATAAAAAACAAAGAGTGAATAGAAATCACCCTCTAAATCAATGCTTGGCATGCCTGCAGACAGCCGAGAAATGATTTTAGTTGTTAAAGATGTGACAATCCTTGCTTCTATTGCACACCTAAATTTTCACTTAAGTGAGATAACTGCAGTCCTGAAAGAGAAACAACCAGTGCTTAGGAGTAGCAGAAATGGGTACTTTGAGATCATCAACATCTTATAATGCAAACTGTGAGACAACAGAACCTGAAATATGACCTTAAAAACTGCTTCATCTATGCAAGGGTAGCTTCCCCCATTTGCCCAACAGTTCTAAAGATGCACTTGTTCCAGCAAAAGAAATAACATAGATATTTGTCATACGAGGTCACTGCCTATTTTATCCCACAATTGAGGTTTTATGCTGTACAGCTCAACTTCTGACGCATACAGAAAAAAAAAAAAAAAGGCTCGTGACAGTCGGAAGATGATGAAAGATGTGTGCGGTGCTGACCCACGATACACCATCCACGTCTCTGATGTGTGTCACTTTGTTCAGGCATTGCCCTTCCACAAGTACTTTCTTATTTGTACAGATACATTTTTCAAGTTGTATACCATAGTTGTGTACTACTATCACTGTGATATGAATCTATTCTTCTTTTAGTGAAATTAATGTTCTGCGGTGGCTTTTCACTAGTTTTGGATGAGAAAATTCCCATTTTAACAGAACTTATTTAATTTTAAATTTATTTTTCCCATTTCAACTTTAAAAATCCTATTGAGCTCAAAAGAAAGAGTTTTGATTTTAGTTTACCAAGTTTGCCAGCAACATGGCTAGCCAAGCAAGTGGCTACATTGGCAAAAAAGTTGGGTTGGAGCATCACTGCTCTATTGAACAGCCCTTTTTCCTATGGGAGATCAGGTTTTTTGCTACACGGACTCCTCACCTCCCTTAAGAAACACCTCTCAGCAGGTGGCTGTAGTTCCCTCAGCCAACAGCCCACCTCCATCTTCCCGCTGGCTCCCAGTGGGGGTTCAGCAGGAGATTTGCGGGTCAACATTCCAGAGAAGCAGAGGGTCGGGAAGCCCTTTTTTCCTGCAAGGAGAGTCGAGAAAGCAACCATGAGCACACGCTCCTCAGACTGCAGCCTCAGCCCGCACCCCTACCGCTGTATCGCAATTGAATGGAAAGGGAAACAGCATGAGTAATTTATGCCTGGTAAATTTCTAAAAACAAGAGGGGAATTTATCATGAGAAGCAGCACTCCTGGTGAAAAGGATGCGGCTTTCTGCATTTGGCTGGGAAGAGCTTCTAACAAGCTTCAAGAAGATTAAGGCTCCCCATCCTGTGGATATTTTAACATGGAGATACAGTAGAAGAATTGGTCTTTCTCTCCAGAAAACGCCCCATGCTGCTGATTGAGAAATATTAAGAGGCTTAAATAAACGTTGTCCTCTTGTTGCATTGTGGTGTCTCCGCAGCACACAGCGAAAACCACAGGAGGCACCACCGTCTCCAAAACGCTAAAGAACATAATATTATAGCGCAAGCAAACCACTCTCATGAACAAGTTGTAACAATTTAATACATTTATTGAAAGCTAAATTTTCAGTATTTTCAGCAAGTTCTTGAGCCCTTTGGGATGCATTGCGTAGCTCAAACAACCAGCTACTGTCCCCTCTAGCAATAAAACGTTAATAGACTGAAACTTTTCAATTGCATTACTATGAATGTGATGTAATTTAATTTTATAAGGTGTCATCAATAACACATAAAAAAATATTGTAAAACAGAACGTGATGATTTTAATTCATAGGAGTGGGTCTGGAGAAACAGCAGATGAAGTGCAGTACTAAGCAGGTGCCAAATACAATTATTTACTCCTGTTAAACTCCACATGCCCAGAGCTGGTCAGACAATGCCTGTGCAAACACCTCACTCTGCCAACCACCTCCCTTTAGTCACATTAATTAAATCATAATTCTAAAGTACTATTTCTGCCTAGCAAACTACATAAGCCTCTGGTTTTGAAGGTTAATTAACTGCACAGGAAATTGGTTGTAAAAAGTGTTACTTTCAAGCAACTTACTATTTGGTATTAAGGCAGATGCTGGTGCTTGACAAAGAGGACATATTTTTCTATTACCCACACGGGCTCCGATCTCTGGCCTGACAACGCAATGGGAACACATTACAGACTTGTCACTGGGGACAGTCACAAGCATAAAGTGTAAAGAGAAAGAGTTTTTTAAAGACGTTTTCACCTCCGGAAGGGTCTGATCCTTGGTGACAGAAGTGGGACAGCAGAGACCTACAGTCAGCAGCAGTCTGAAAATGCACCCTATGTAGCTGCTATCTGTGATTCCCAGGGATGAAATTAGCCTTTTTCATTCACCCAGATGGGATGAACCTGGTGGCAACAACCAGATGAGACGGACCAGGTTGCACCAGATGTGCAGCTTTTGGCATCCTCTGTGGCTGCAGCCCTTCGCAGTGACCTTCTGCTCCTCTTGGGCCCAGGCTGGGACCTGTCACATGAGTCTCAAACACAGTGAAAGGACATTAAATAATGTAAAGGAAAGAGAAAGATGAGAAGGAGCCTTTTAAGCAGCGTGGAATTTCACTGCAAGCCAGATCTCTGTTAGAAAGTGTAACTGTAGAATTTCGGCTCTCCCATTAGCACCTTCATGCCCACTGAAAAGTAGAGTAACCAAGTGTTCAACTAGAGACTAACCTTTAGTTTAACTACCTTTTAACTGAAAAGATAAATTATTGGGTATTTATTAAATATTTGCATACATAATTAGCATAGAATCTTTATTTTAGTACCTGTTAGAATCAAAACCCAAGTGACATCACAAACCTGCTCTGCCATTCAAGTACAATTAAAGCTAATTTTTTATTTAATGTGATGTGAATGCACATCATAAAGCTAATAGCACGTAAGACGAGAGATGTTTTACCACTGCAAAGCAGAGCCCAGAGAATCACTGAGCCTAAACTGCTCTACAGACTTTCCAGTACAGTCAGGAGGAGACATTTCTGTGTTGAGAAAAGGCCAACTTATCCTCCAGTTGTGGATAGCAGCATAAAAATACTTTGCCAGTAAGGCTTACTTTGCTTGCCAAATCAGCATTTTTCCCTGGCATAAATTTGCCCAAGTGCATTATTTACAGAAATAGCAGACAACTCTGTTTCAAGAGGAGCTTTGGGACAGGTCCTCAGGCAATATGAGCGGCCTCCCTGGCCTGAAAGTAGTGGGTTTACTCACGCTGAAGATAAGGTCTGGAAATGACATGGCAAATGCTTTTATTCAAAGAGAAAACCTGATATTCACACCTGCAGATCTTTCCCAGCCAGTGTGTCCCACACGCATAGAGGCGTTCTCGCATCGGGGGCACAGCAGCGATCAGGCACCTGGTAGCTGATGCAGGAGGAGATGACAGCTGGAAACAAACAAGACCAAAAAGATATCAGACATTAGTCTTGTACTTGAAACAGCCTTGCATGATGCAGGCATATACATACCACACCTATTTTCATCTAGAAATCATTCTGTCTATCTGAAACATCTGAATCATTTCATCTGAAACGTTCTGGGAGAAATGGATCCAAAAAGAAAAGCTCTTCTCATAAGCTCCCTCTTTGAACATCTCCCACATGGAGACACAGCTTGGCAGGTTTGTGACTGATGTGCTGGGTTGTGACATCTGAAGTCAGACTGTAATTTGACATGAGAGATCCAATCTGACAGGATGCATCAGCTTAAGACGCAGCAACTGAAGTCTTAAAAAAAATCTGTTTTTTCTCTTTGCTCTGCAGTTTTGACAAAAGCTTTACTTAGAGCAGCCGCCCACTGGGTACTCCCTGCCTCGGCTCTGGGCTGGCTTCAGCTGCTGGGCTCGGGCAGGGGCTCGGTCACAGACCCCTGCACTGTTCTTTCCAAAGAAACGTGATGCATTTGTTCTCATTTCACAATGTACCTTCCCATTTCAATACCCAAATCACTAACTACTTTGAGGATGATACATTCGAATTAAAAAAAAACACTTGTGAAAGTGACAAATCAAAGGACTTGGGGTGTGATGGGCCAGCTCTGTCTTCCCCCTTTCACACTGGCTTGTATCACTGAGGAGGGTAGATTTTATCTGCAGATAGCAGCCTCATCCTCCTGCCTTTGGCCAGGCTCCTTCCCGCGGTGATGCCATATTCCCTTGTCTCAGTGAAGCATCAGCGAATCAAATTACCTTCTCCATCCACGATGCACGAACCTTCATGCGACGCGTGAAGTATCCTCTTTAAATTAAGACTATTTTGTAACATCCCTCATGTGCAGCCACTTCCATTCTATCAATATGTGAAGGAGACTAGACAGACAAAATTTGCATCCCAAAGAGTCAGAGATGTGAGCTAAATCAAAGAGATCCATCCAGTAACTTGCAGTTAGCTAAAACCTTTTCATTATACCAGCATAGATCCCCACTGACTTACCTATTAGGATATTAGGTGTAATTATGTCAAGGGAAAACTAGCTGAGCCTAAAAAGAAAGCAAAAAACCTACTGACAAGCAATTTGCAGCAACTTCCTTATTAACATGTGAATTTAGGTCAGGAAGCATGGAAGCTTCAAGTCTCCTTTTCCACCCACAGAGCATCTACACCCAGTCCTTCATGGTGTCTCTGACCCTGGGAGACCATTTTTGGGGCTGTTCAGTGACCACAGCCTTTGGCTGCTCACATGGAAACACCAGAATTTTGCTAATTCTCAGCAGCTAAAATTGTCTTAATTAATACATAAGTGGCCAAAAAAAAAAAAAAA
>VXBO01000015.1:196800-237247 GCA_013400135.1 Rhinoptilus africanus | reverse complement strand
AAAAAAAAAAAAAAGGCTACTAGTGAGGATTTGTCTCCACTTTCTTGGTGCAGCCTCAAATATTAACAAATGCCCAAGAGCAGCTAGCTGATGGCATTGGCTACCCTACATTGAGGCAGAGTGATTTATAGAGAAACAGCGTCTGAACAGAACCACACTGACATTGGTCAAGGGTAAAGTGAGAAAAATCATTCCCTCAGTGGTGACCAAGTAATTCAACTCAACTATCGGTCATAACAAAACTCTTGACCTCATCTCTTAACTTTCCAAAGGAAGTTTTGATGGCATCTAAGGCTGGGTATGTTTGAATATGATCACAGACACACTGGCTCTTTCCTTGCTGAACCATGGGAAGCTGGAGAATAGTATCTGTCCTAAACAACCAAACATAAAAATTGGTCACATCCTCATCCTTATCATTAGAAAATCCACTTTGGTAAACACTACATGGAGCAATCTTATCAAATTCAGTACTAGGATTTTGTGCCTTCAGCTCGTTTCTCCTGCCTATGAAGACCACAAACAGTGTTTCCATGCTGACTTGTGTCTTCATAAGGACTAAAGAAGGAGACATAAAAATATAAAAAAGAGAACAGCTATGGAGGGACTAATACAACTATCCTCAAAATCATTTCAGGTTTTGAATCAAGGCTCATGTCACATTGGGAGACCAGTCCTACATCCTTTCCCATCCTGCTGTAAGTTGCCATGACTGAAAAACCTTCCCTCAGAAAGAGTAATTTTAGACCATTGCTTTATGTGCTCTGTTGCTCACCTTTTTTTTCATATTTTTTTCAAATATTGTAATTCACATGGGAGATAAAGGTGATTTAGAGGATAATTTTTTTAATGATGCACTCATAAGCTTAATTTCATATCAATAACTGGTTTTGAGTAGCAATTGTGTTATTCGCAAAAAAAAAGTAGAAGCCAATTAAGGGAACTAGTTAAGAGTAAGTAATTAACCCTCAGGGCATGAGCACTGCTATGGGCATCAGCCCATCCTGGACATACCTTGAGGAACTCGATCTGCAGGAGATCACAGCGATGGGAAAGGAAAATTGCATGTCCATTCTCAGAAAAAAAAACACTGATTTGAAAACTTACCATATGTTTTTAAACATCTTTGAAAACATCAGGTGTGCAAGGAGTGCCCTGGGACAAAGCGCCTGGTCAAGCACAGGCACTGCTTCTGCCAGTGGTCGAATTTCCACCTTTGGGGTCCTCAAGGAGCCCTTGGTGGGAGGATGACCAACCTTTCATTGCCAAATCCTGGCCTCGCTGGTTATCAGTGTTAGTTGGAAAAGAGCAGACATTTTGCACCACAGAAGCTCCTTTGAAAGAAACGGTGATATTTTGCACTCACAGACGCTGTCACTCTGGGGACAGACAGCCTTTTCCCCAAAAAACTCATATGTCATCACAATAACTGAGGTCAAAATGAAATGTGAGTGATGAGCAGGCTCACAAAGCATGACCACCAGCAGATATAACCCAACTTACCTGGGCTACGTTCAACATCTCACCAACGTTTGGTCCTGGTGGCATCTGTTGCACTTTGCTCACAAGACTCTCCAAGACCCCAAACGTAGCTTTAATCCCCAAGCTAATTTCCAATCCACATGAACCATCATGAGAAACATCACCATGTACCAAGAAGCCCGTGCAGCAGCTTTGGACAGATTTTGGGGTGAGGTTTTCAGCTTGTGCAAACACCCACTCCTTCCCTGAAGTCTGTCCCTCCCTACGGTTAACAAGGACCCAGCGCAGGAAACACACTGCATTGACCGTACTTCACACTCCTACAAGAAGTATAGACCCACAAGGCCACCATGCTTCCCCTTTTCTGCTCAAGGGAGGAACTCACCGTGGATGCAGCAGACCCAAGTTCAAAGCGGCGAGAGCTGAGGAGACACCCAGCAATCCCAGGACCTCTTAGCCGGGGCATGTTGTTGTTGTTCTGCTTTACAGTGCAATTGCCCTCATGTAAAAGAAAACATGTTTTCTGCATGAGAAATGTGTTTCTAGCTCAGACAAGGAAAGAATAATATTTTTTTTGGAAAAAAAAAAAAAGAATAGTTAGAAAATTGGATATATTTCTGAAAAATGAGCTCTGTGAATATAAACTAGCTGAGTCCCTGAAGATCTGCAGTTTCCCAAGGAAACCTCTATGAATCTTCCCAAGCACACAGTATGAATAATTCCTAAAACAATTATCAGTTGAGGTAAATAGGTGGCTCAACAATTTTAAGTACTTGCCTGTAAGGCTCAGGGCCTAGTTGCAGGGAGACAAATTTGAGCTGGTGCTGCTCCATGAAGTTCAACGGCATCTCACCGAGGCTCTGCCCATCCTGCCAGGACCTGGGCAGTGGGATGCCCCGGCAGTAGACTCCCATCCACCCCAAAGAAAGACTGATCCTTTGTTTACATTACATAGCAATTTTGAGATGCTAATAGTGAGTTAAGACATGCTCAAAATTCACAAGACCTAAGACATTGTTTAGGGCTAATGATGACTGGGCTGTGCCAGCACTTTGTCACCCTCAGAAAGGATCAAAGAAACTATTCTTCCCCACAAGTCCAGGGGGAAGAAGGGATACGAGAAGCAAGGGCTTCCCTAATGTCTGCTGAGAAGGCTGTAATTTCCTTAACAAGAATCATAGGAGAAATTACTGTCATATCAAAGATATGCAGGGGTTTATAAATATTTATGCAAAACCTGCAAAAAATACATGGCACTGCATAAATAAAATACTTTTTTAAACAGTCAAAATATGACAAGTGCTTTGTGACAAGCACGTGGGAATTAATTTTTTTTTTCTGATCTTAGAAGCATTCATGCAGATATGACACTGCTGTACCGCACTTGTATAAATCATCGTAAGAGTTACTTGAGGAGGAATAAAGGTCCAAGTTAAAGAACTGTGTTAAGTATTTCCCTCCTACTGTGCTCTGTGAGTCCTGCCTGTCCCTGCTCTGCCCTCCCAGCAGGTCCTCACACACATGATGCTCCTCTACCAACATCCAGAGAGGGAGAAAACATCACCTCAGCAAGCTCAGCGCTCTTCAGTAGAAAATAATCTACTTGATACAAGGCTGAAGCAGGAGGGCTTGGACCGCCTTGTCCTGCTCCCAGTGCTCAGGAAGGGGTCTGTGGCCCCTGGGGAACATTTCTCTCCAAAGCTCAGCTCCTGCAGAAGGTCTTAGTTTGAAGGCCAGTTATATCTGAGGTAAAACAGAACCAATTTTCTGTTCAGTAATTTTACTTCTCAGCTCAGCCTCTTCTAACTAAGTGAACTCTGTGAAATTAACTGCATATTTTTCAGACACTGTAGCCTCTCAGAGAGATAAGATCAGAATATTTATAATTAGGCCAAGGGATGGTTTGCAGAGAGGCTCTTGCTTGCACTTAATGTTCTAACAACCCAGGCCAGCTAATTTCGTTATTTGCCCCGTTGGAGGGTGGGAAGCGGAGAAGCGCAGAGGGGCGGCACCTGTGGGGAGGAGGGGACAGGACAGGGGACTCCAAACTGACCAACGGGGTATTCCACCCCATCTGCATCATGCTCAGGATAAAGATGAGGGATCAAAGGGAAGGCCTTTTTCTTCAATGGCCAGTGTCCGAGAAGGACCCTCTCTGTTCATCTGCCTTTGATCCTGATCTGTGCGTTCCTGACTCCAGGTCTGAAATCCAGTTCCCATCCATCGCTGAGCCCAGTCTGGGACTTCCCCAGTGCTTGCCAGTGATGTTAGTGTCATTCTGGGAGCTGCATACTCGTTTTGTCTATATTTGTCTATATTTCATATATATATGTGTCATATTGTCTATATTTCATTCTTTCCTTCTTATTATTTTATTAATATTTTCATTAAAGTAGTTTAGCTCCTTCCAAACTCATAAGCCTCTTTGGAGAGAGAGGCGGGGGAGAGCATCATTCATTAATTTTCCTGGCCAGCTTGGCCCAAACCACGACAATGGGCTACCAAAAAAATCCAACACTCAACGTATTTAGGCAGAACTCCACCATGTGCGTGATGGCATTTGCTGGTGCAGCAGAAATGGAGGTGTCCCACAAACCTTTTCCCTTCTGTTTGTGTGCCCACCTGGCAGCACGCCTGAGTTATACTGACGCTTAATAAATTCCTATGAGGTTTAGAAGTTTGGACAACGAGTTCAAATATCCTCGGCCCAATGGAATAATTTGGCATTTTGATCCCTACCTTTCACTTGAGTTTTATGGTGCATTTCTAACAGCAATGTGTAAGAGTGCACTTTCCTCTGAGCTCTTTTCCTATTCAGAGATCAGCGTGCATTATAAAAAAAAAAGAAAAAAGGTCTTATTTATAATTTTTTTCAAAATATTTGAATGAGGTGTAGGGGGGTCTGGTCTGTTCCCAGGCTGCCCAGGGTCTCCATCATGGGGCGACCACACTGAAAGTCTGTTACAGTCTTTGTAGCCCCCCGTACAGGGAAACAACAATACCAAAGTACCAAACTGCTCTGAAACCCAGGATCTGAACATATGTCTGAACAAAAACCCCAAGTTTCACCTTAGAAGAGTCATTAACAAATCAGCCACACCAGCAAATTCCATCTGCTCTGTACAAACCCATGAGATCCTGTCTGAGCGTCCGGCCACAGCTGTGTCCCTGAAGGTACCGGGAGCAGGGGTAGGGGGGGACAATTTGTCATTGTTCAAATAAATGTATATTACTTATGCAAAAGAATTCTAATTCAAATGTCTGACAGCGGTTCCCAGCACTGAGCTGTGAGAATGCAAAGGAAAAAGAAACTCCTTTCCTTTTTCTCAGAACTGCACAAGAGAAACCATTTTGCTTTAAACTTACTCCATTTCAATCCACACAATATTAGCTCCACACAGACTGTGTTTCCCTTCTCGGATTGAGTATACAGTTAGGTGAGTAATATAATAAATAAATAAAATGGTTATTATCATCTGGATGTCATTAGGAGGCTTAGAATTACTTTGAGCCACTAGATCTAACTTATCACAGATCATCTGGGACAGATGTCATTTAAGATATGTATTAAATATAATCATGTGGGTTAAAATTAAGAGAGGTTATAATGATCTTCTTAAATCACAGGGAATGTCACTATGGGAAATATCTGATTTTTTTTTAAGTAGCCCAGCTGCCTGACTCGGGAGTTCACGATACTCCACCCAAATGGTTCGTCCTTCCACATCTCATTACTCTCAGCCTTTTGCAAATTTAAAAAAAAAAAGTCTGTTTCATTCTACCATTGTCAGGACACCATTAAAGCGTACAGCTCATTAGACAGCATAGTTTCATGTCTATAACAAAGCTATTAGACAGAAATTGCTATTTCCACAAGTGGTCCAGGCGAGCATTCTAACTTCTGGGACAAAAAAGCAGGAGGAGGATTCATTTCGGGGGGTGTGAAGGAAGGGTTTTTCTTCTGTGGGACCTGGTCCTGGCTCTGAGAGGGGAACAGCAACATGGCACGAGGATGAGACACGCAATACTAGCCACTGAATCACAAGAGGAAATCTGCCATTTGAAAACAGTAGAAATCCATCGCATTTTAAAAGCCAGGGCAAGAAAACACAATTTTCTGCAAAAAAGTATTTAAGAGAAATGACATTTTACCCACATCAACCCAAGAGGGTTAACAGTACTAAATATCACTCATGATGATGTCTTAATATTTTTCCTACCTCAATGAAATTCAGTTTACTGGCAGAAGAGATGCACATGTTGTTTTGACCATTACAACTAAAAAGAACAGCAACTCTCCGGCTAATGTCAACGGTGGGTTTCCCGACTGAAAGCACTGCAGTCTGTCTGGGGAGGGGGGGAGCTGTGGGTGTCTGAAGCTCTTAACACTGACAGATAAAAACAGAACATAAGTTCCTTGAATTACTGTATTAATTCCGATATTGTATTCATTGAATCTAGATTAAATTTAATCAGTTATTATGTAAGTGGGACCAAAAGAAAGTCGATAATAAATGTGAGAGGCTCACAAAGGAATACAGACAAAGAAAAACAGTGACAAGGACTGTTTGTGAGCAGAAAATCCCCCTGCGGTGGTGGTTGGGTTGGTGGCCCTTGAGCATCGCGTGCCAGTGCTCAACTCAGCATCACTAGCAAAGAGGCTTCCTGGGGTTGTCCCCAAATCCCATACCCCGCCTCACCTTATTCTTTCACAGTTCTGTAGCCTTGTAAAACTTGGGTTACAAAAGGCACCTCTCCACGCCAGGAAGGGTAAAGCAAGGCCATTTTCACCCCTGTCCAACCCATCCACTCCTTCCCTGGGACATCGCTGACACTTTGCCGGGACTTTCTACCTTTGCTCGGGTTACGGTCATAGACGTGTTCTCAGGATTCCTGAGTTACTCCTTGTGGAAGGCAAAGCAAAAGAAATAAGTGTTTAATGTGGCTTTAATGGCTATTTATTTTCTTACCATCAATTACAAACTCCCTGGAGTGGTGCGGTGAAGAGCGCACATCCCTGCAGCAATGCCTGGGAGCTTCATCCCAGGAATGGGCAAGATGCCCCAGCCTGTCTCCAAATGTTCTTTCTATCTCATTTTAAACTGTTCAGATGGTTAATTGTTGTTAAGATTCCGCTTGTTCACAAAATTGCATGCTGTATGTAGGAACTGAATATACAGTAAGCTGTATACCTGCTTAGAAGTGTATGCCTGCATAGCTGATGAAGTTACTTATTTTTGGCAGAAACACCAGAGGTTTGTTACAAAACCCAAAGTTACTTCTTTAGTTAATTATCTCCTGGTACTGGAAGCTCATTCCCAGAAGGACTGCACTCACGGTAAATTCCTTCCTGAGTCCCAGCAATCCTTGTAAGAGCAGACAATTCAATCGCGACAGCAGAAACCTGATGTGCACAGCTCTCAGACCTCTTCAGCCTTCAGCAATGAGACAACCTTGGAAGCTGAGCTAGGAAAAAAATGGATTACATTACAGAACGTGGAAGATCTGCCACCCACCAATGGAAAAAGATCTTTTTAAAACGAAGATGGAAGGACTTAATGAATCCATAACTGAATCTCATCACTGTACTGTTATAGTGGGACGTATCAAATTTTACTGTCAGCTACGTTTGAGCCCTCTTCCTTTCTAGTTTAATGGATAAAGTGAGTTGGTTTTTTTCCCGTTGATGATGTGGTGGAGGAACCTGATACTCCAAATATGGAGCTCCTTGGCAGGACCTGGCCATCCCCTGGGCCATGTGGGGCTGGGCATTCTTTCAACAAAGGCAACCAGAGTGCAGGACTCGATGGACTGCTGCTGCCGGAGGCTGGCAATGAAGGGCAAGAAAGGAAAATCCTCAGCTGCAAGGAAATCTGAAAGGGCAAATATGAACCTCTCCTTCCCAAGCTCGCATTCATTTGCCATACATTTCCAAACACATAGAATAGCTCCTGTTCCTTCTGTCCTAAGAAGGTAAAATATTTTATAAGAAGCAGGACTCTGACAAAGAAATACAAACTCATAATACCACCTTGTCCTGAGAGAAATAACCTAAGAAGGGCTTTAATTTTGTCAAAACAACATGCAAAAGTTGCACAGAGTTGCAGTTCACAGCAAGAGAAGGGATGAGGATGGGGAAAATACAGGCACAGAGCATCAGTTCTTGCTAAATAAACTCCCTATATCTGACTTCTCTACTGCTGCTACCTAACACTATTTATATCTAATTGTTGCTAATAATGTAACAGAAGAGAAGACACTCAAATCTGTGCTGTAAAGGACAATGGCAATCTGCAGCCTCGTATTCCTGAGACAGGAGTCATCGGCGGTGCTTCTGCCATGGGTCCAGCCCTTCCCTGTGTGCCCCAGGGGGCACAAAGAACTTCAAAGGCACATTCACAGGCTCCCTGTGACCCACAGGTTTTTCCCCACTCTGGGTTTCTACTCTCTGGCCAACCCTACCCAGTTGGCCAGAGTTTAAATTGGGAGAGTAAATCCTTATTATTTATTTTAGAGACTTTTAAACTGGCATTCTTCATTGCCTTGCGTGATCTCCCGCCTGATAAAGTAGAATAAAATAAAATCTCTAAGGACCTTCTTGGAGTTCCTGTTTCAATAGTGGAGCTACTGCTGGGAATAATTCTGTCATTGTTTTTTCCGGCTTTTGTTGGTCGATATGACACACTAGCAGCTTGGGATTTGAGGCGGGGGATTTTTTTTCCCCCGTCTGAAGAGGAGGTGAGGCGTCTATTCTAAAAACAACACTCCCAGTCATTGTGGTAGGCATTTTCAAAAGGGAAGGCTCTGCAATTCTTTCCGATCACAGCCACTCTGATTTCACCTTGAAGTCCTCCAGAAATGTGTCCTGCTCCTGAGTAGGACAAACTAGACAGCGCAGAGCCAAGACCTGGTCCAGGAGGGTATTTCTGACTCAACAGAGAGAGTTTAGTACTGATTCTTTTTAAATAGAAAAGACGGTGGCAATATGCCTGTTTTGTTTTGCTTCCCATTCAATTCTCCATCCTGCAAGGACTTCAGCGCATGTTTATCTCCCCAAATATCCTTCGAGGCTCCTAGTGGCACAAAAAAGCTATTTGTTTATTGGAGCAGGGGAGGCATGCACAGGGGTTAGGATGCAAATAATCTACATATATATAACCTCTCTGAGACAAATTTTCTTTCTCTGAGATCTACACCACCATCCATGGAGGCAGAAGAACAGTACAATATGCAAGTACTCCAATAAAGTCATTCACTTCTCCTAACAAAAAAAAAAAAAAACATAAAAAACCCAAACCATGCTTAAGTCTCAGAATTCAGAGCATTTTGAGCTCACAACAAAGTCAGAGTGCCCACATGTGGGAAAGTTTACACCGACTTCACCTACAAGCGGGGTCTGAAAGTGCTGTGGGTCCGCCCCTCACCAGGACATCGACCGCAGCCTTTGGCTGATCAGCAAAGAAAAAAATCTCAGCTTTTTGTCACAGTGAATAATCTGGGTAATGAGAAAAGTAAATTGCTCGTGGTTTTAGGGAATGAGATGTTACCTGACTGTAACAGCAGTTCAAAGACTGTTTACATTGCTGCCCGATGCTGCTAAAACAGTGCAGGCTTATTACCTGCATGGACTTTTCCTTTTAACTCCATATCAAGCTCTCATAGCTCCAGTGGTTATTTATGAATCCCAGTGTTATTAATCAATATTTCTTCCTCACTGAAAAACAGGATCAGCAAATTTAGCAACTTGCAAGCCTCGTTTATGACCATTGTCTCACATCTGAACAGCGCTGATTTTGATATATGAACTTTCTGCCTGCCCACTCATCCTCTCTCTGCTTGCTAAACCGCTTCCCTCACATGAAAAAAAAAAAAACTTCTTTCATCTCATTTATAAGCAAAAAACAGTATTCTTTTCATCATGGTAAGACAACTCATCAATTTGGTTAGGTACTGTGCAAAGCCCAAATCCCAAGGGATGAAACCCCAGCCCTGTCATGGCAGCGGCTTCACTATTTTCTGGATTTCCCCTGCAGTGTCATACATAATACGTGGGCACCGAAGGCTGCCGGGTGGCCAGACAGAGTTGCTATGACAGACTGGGGGAACATCACAGCATGGAGCATGGTGCCACTTGATTTAAAGCCACTTGATTTAGGGCCCCATGCTGCCGTGGGCATCCCGCAAACTTGGTGTGCGGAGCAAGCAGGGAAAACTGACAGCGATGCTCCAGGTCAAGATAGGTTTACCTTTTCCTTTTGCATCTTCAGTGTTATTTTTAAAATAAAAGGAAGTGTCTTTTTGGGTCTAAAAAACCCCAAACCTTTCAGAACCACTTCTCTCCTTCCCTGTGTAACAATACAAAGGCTTCATAAGGTCATAATCTTTGAACATATTATATTATTGAAAGCCTTTGATATTAAAATTAACCACTGTAAGTAGTTAATTCCTTGACATTTAAGAATAAAGACCGTCCCTGTGCAGTGCCAATTTGAGAACAGAACTGAGTTGATGTTCCTCAACAGCTCAGGCTGTCCCTGGGTTTTCTGCATCTCTAAGGCTCAAAGAGCATCTCAAACATATTTACTGGGGGGGAGGGAGTGGGCAGGGAGAGTTTGTACAAGCTTTGAATGATTCGCATTTCCTCAGTTATGTATTTCTTCTCTGGAATTAGAGAAATACTAGCCCCTGGTAACTTGTTGTAGGGCATCTGGTGTGGATGGAGCCCTGTGCCATCGACAGGCACAGGAGTTTTCAGGTCTGGAAACCAGAACCTAGACGCACACCACTTCAGTTCTACAGACCCAGAGTAAACCAGTGGTTTGGCTGTCTATAAATTTGTGCTGCTGCTTGGGCACCACAGGAATCCTAATCAGTAAAATAAAGTTCTTCCAATCTGATTTCTTGAACCCTTCTGAAGGAAAACAGAGTGAGCATATCAGACTCTGCAGCTGTGCCATGACACTTACTAGTTTGTACTGTCCCCACAAATCGCTCATAATACTTAGCACTTAAAAAATAGGTTATGAACACTCAGTGATTAATCCTCCCAAAGACCCCAGGAGATCCGTAAATAGATATTAGCTTCCCTATCTATGGAGAGTGAAATTGAGATAGCAAGGATTAGACAATAAGCTGACCCAGTGGCCAAACTGATGCCCTGCTTTATTTACTAATCCTTTATCATCTCTGCTCTGTCTGAGATTTAGGCTGCTGACAATATTTTAAGCCTTATTTTAAAAGGCAGGTACAGAGCTGTGGAACAGCTATTGCTATCATCAAAGCGGGCATTAACTTCTCTCAAGAGCAAGAACGGGCCTGATAAATGGCTGAAAGGCATAAGGAGGGCAGCAGAGGTCCTGAGCGCGGTTCCTGGGTTGACTCAGGCACCTCCATGCTGCAAGGCTGACAGAAATGCTTCTTAAAGCATTCTTGGGTGATATTTATTATACGCTATGGCTAAACCTGCTCTGCTTAAAAGCCGAGATGCAGCATTTTTCATGTACCCTGCAACTGTCTCCTCTCTGACTGCTGCCTGCCCTGAAATGAAGTAGCACGTAACAACATGTTGGTTTACCCCTTCCTAGGCACCACCACACTGACATTTTGGGGGAAAAGGCTGTATCCAGCACACCTTGGGGCACTCAGCAAAGCCCACACTTAGGGCAGGGCTGGATGACCAAGACCTATCTCCTCCTCAAGGAATGGGAGTTGCTGAGCTGCTGCCTGAAGGCTTATATCCCCAGGCAGAGCAGCTCCTGGCTCTTTTCTCCTGCCCAAATCCCAGTCTGGGAAACACTGGAGGCGAATGACCCTTGGAAAGGCAGGAGCTGCAGCTCGCAGATCTGTTGCCTGCCTTTGTGGAGCCTTTTCCTTGCGCCCTGACTTTGCACTCTCCACGGTGAAAGATGGCTCTGCTTCCCCAAATCCCACTGAGCCCTGAATCTGGCAAAGGGGTGTAATGTGGAGTAGAATCACAGAATCATAGAATAGTTTAGGTTGGAAGGGACCTTAAAGCCNTTACATACCCTTGTAATAAGTACTCTGAATACATCCACTATTTCCCTGCACGGTTTCTTGTTCCCTCCTGGGAGAACACAGATATACTCATTGCTGCTTCTGAAGACCTACTGTACAACCCGTTTTTAAATGGCTGCCACTGAAGCAAGATCCCCATCTGCCATTTCTTCCTTATAGGCCTTTGTAAGCATGCCTTGCATAAATACAGATGTGCTTATACAAGCACACAACCACACCAGTATCTCCCTGAACTGGCAAAATCTAATTTGCTCCCCAGTCATGACAACCCAATTGCCAAGTTTCAGTCTACAGTGTTTTCTATACGGCCAAGCATACACCTGTAACAATGGTGGTTTCTAAGAGACATGCCAAGAATTACTTAACTGCATCTTTGGGCAAATATAAATGCTGTGATATTACACACAAATACCATATTTTCTTTTCTCAGATAACAATGTTTGGCATAACTGCACATAACATACCACATAAACTCCAGCTTACATTAAGATCACTCATACAGCAGTTTCCTCAGGCTAATCCCCAGAAGATCAGATAAATTACATGATTTCCATGTGCGGGATCTAAACCAAATTCTTTTGATCAATTATAAGCCATTAATGATAATGGTAATGAGTATGCCACTAAGCATACTATAAAGTATGTAAAGCCTGGATGACTCCCAATAGATCTTAGCAAGTGCCTCATTTAACCTTCACAGCTCATGAAAAACTGTTCAAACTTCTTCGTTTTAGACATGAAAACTATTGATTGTTTACAGCATTGTATGACCTTTTCTGACAAGTGGGAAAAATTATGAGATATTAGGTTGTAATTCAATCATGCAATATGCTCTAAATTATGTTGGGTTTCAAAATGCCGATGTTGTTTCTCCACATTTATTTTAGCTTTGAGTCTCATCTAAGTCTTTGGAGAAGATATGTATGAAACTATTTCAAACCGCGGTGCTCCTTGAATGGCCCCGAGTGCAGATAAACTGTTAATATCTGTAAGGCATCAGGTCTGAAAAGTTACTCTTAGCTATAACAAATAATAAGTAACTTTAAAAAACAACAACTAAATGAGGCTTAGCAGTCACGTATAAAACAAATTGGATATCACATGAACCAAAATCTTATTTTACAAAACCTGTGCAAAGACATACCCAGACTCAAACCAATTGTGATATCTAACCACTACGACATCTAGCAGAAATAAAGTCATCTTTTATTCTAACAGCGTCTGTAACGGTCCACTTTGACCCATTATCCTCAATCTGAGCCTCAAATGAAATCTTTCCTTCACTGCTGGTCGCACAGCACACAGGGCTTCAAGAGTTAAAAATATGATGCGACAGCAATTTTTCCTCTCCTGTGGGATCTCATTTATCTTCCTCCTAAATCATATTTTCTACCGTTTATTCTACTTCAAAGTCTTCTACCCTTTCATCATCAGAACTACGCCTCCAACGACAGGGAATTTTTGGATCTTATTATAGACCTTTAATTACAAGCGATAAGTGACCACTGAAATGAATGCTTGGGAGTACAAAGTTAAATAAACATTTAGAAACTGGGTTGTGTCAGAAAAATACTTTGTTATATATTCTTTCATAGTGAATGTCTCTGTAGATCCTATACTTGGCAAAGATGTTGCTGATGGTTATCTATGACTTTTTTAAAAGATGGACTGTTTCCCCTGTAACAGTAGAATACTTTTCCTAGCAGTAGTCGACATCTCTGCCAATGCTAGTGGGTGCAAGAAAGAAAAACCACATGAAAATATTCTACATTCACTAATCGCTTCCTTCTCAAACAGGTCAGTAAATTTGCAGGATTCCAGCTCACCCCAGGCTCCTCTGGCAGGCATCCCACCAGAGATCACTTCCTGTATATAAATTCATGTTTCATAGATTTGGCAGACTGCTCAGCCCATTTCAAGTGTTATGACTTAATTGTTTACAACTAGTAAGATTTAAAAATTTACAACATGTAAAAAGTTTTTCATATGCCCATTTCAGTGAAGGGAGCTCATCCTACCTTAAAAGACTGCAGAGAGAAAGCAGGCTTTATTCTTCTTTGTCAGACTTTCAGCTCTCCATCTGGGATTTCTTCCAAACCCATATCTATTGAACCAAACTTTGGCTTTCCATAAGTGACTCTAGTGCTCAAACTGAAGTCGAAATGATGACATACATACATAACTACAAGTGAGCATAAATAATAGTAAAGGCTGGGATTTGAGGCATTCAAGTGACTCATGAGAGCAACAGCCTCTCACAAGGGATGATGAACAGTATGCATAGAAGCACAGAATTGCCCAGGTTGGAAGGAACCTTTCAGATCATCGAGTCCAAACATCAACCTAACTCTGACAAAACCCACCACTACCCCACGTCCCTCAGCACCACGTCTGCCTGGGTTTTAAACACCTCCAGGGATGGAGACTCCACCACTGCCCTGGGCATTGTTTGGGCTGTTCAGTGTCAGGATGTTCCCATCCGCACCTGAGGCTGTTAATGTGACACTGCTACTGTATATACCTAAGAAAAGGACAGGAACTGTTTTACTGTAATGGACATTGAATGTTTTGGCCTGCTGTAAAACAGTAACGGCTTTGCTTTGCAAAAAAAGCTGAATATAGACAGGTTTTTTATAGCTGATAGTTTAACAGTAATTGGTCCCTGTCATTCTCACCTGTTTCAGGCATTGAGATTCCTGAACATCCTGCTGCATAATTCAGGGCTGATTTATAGGAAGAAGGACAAAACATTACCAGTCTCAGTGGAAACGTACTTCCACTTGAACTGGAAAGTTCAAATTTGCTGGGAAGAGGTCATTCGGGTTTCTATTACTGTGCTCCTTGCCCTCAAATTCAGCCTGCTTTTTCGAGAGGGCAGGTCTTTGAGGAATTTCACCGTGTGAAATATTGAGGAGACCTCAAGCCACTGCGAGGAGCACAGACTTAATAGGCAGAACCAGCCTTGCCTCCACATTGCTCAAACGCACTGTACCAGGTCCTCTGAGGAACTAGAATGAGCATGGTTTATAAAAATGTAAGTCATTTTTTCCTTAAAACCAACAACCCTCTGCTGTCAAGCACAAGCTTCGAGGTAAGTTCCAAATAGAGACATTTCTGACAATGACTGTTCAGTAAGTCACCAAGAGGCTGATAAACTAATTTAGGGATATCTTAGCTTCAGCATCTAAACCGTGTCCATAATTTTTTAATTTTTTTCTGAAAAGTTAGACAAAAGACATGGAAATGTATATCAGCCAAGCAACGCCAAAGAACATGGGAGTGAACGCGTGCTTAAAATAGATCGGCGATGATTTAATCATTTCCTTACAAAGACTAGGCAATCATTTGGAGAGGCATCAGCCTTGCGTAGCTTTGATCCATGAGCTAAAAGGACATTATCAGAATGCCACCCAAAATATGCTACAGTCAAGTACTGGGAAAGCATCAGAGCTGGTGCAGGCAGGATTTGACACAAGACTGCCAATTAAGGCACAGGGTATTTGGCTCTTCAATGGCAAGCGTGTTGTCTGTGCATTCTTAATCTGCTCTTAACACAAAGGCATATAAAATGTTCCAGTACAGCTCAAGGCAACACAGCTTGTTGCATTTCAAACAAGCGTGTTCAGTTTATAATACAATAAAATACAAATACAAATTAAATAATACAACTCACTAAGTTGAAATAGATAAGGGAAGGGTAGGCAGAGGGGTCACTTATGGCTGCCTGGGGTAATTCCTCCGCAGGTATCCAGTTCTGCTTTTTCTCAGGACATCTGCTTTATATTTTGATTTGCATCATCCCAAGTCCGAGAATCCACTCAGAAGCACCAAGAGATCATAGAATCATAGGATGTGTTGGGTTGGAAGGGACCTTTAAAGGTCATCTAGTCCAACACCCCTGCAGTAAGCAATGCAACAGTGCCTGTGTAAAACTCCCGGATCTCTTCAAATGTTTTTTTCCTCTTTTTTTTTTTTTTTTTTTTTTTGGAGGGGAGGAAGGGTGTATACTCAGGTCTGATTGCTTTAAAACAAAGAAATCAAACCCCTGAACTATTGATCCACTGTCATGTTAAAGGTTATCATACTTACCACCAGGGATGCACAACCAGGCAATCAATTTCCTAATTAACAAAAGGTGCAATATATTTCTGCCATCAGACCCAGGTAGTTTAAGACGCTAATCACAGCTCAATTAAAAGTTCCTGCTCTCAACTGGGAGAGGATCTAATCCCTTTAAAAATAAAGACAAGCCGCATCATTTGAACAACCACTGAAAATTCATGGGGGGTGTGTAAAACCATAAGCAGCACAAGGGACCAACAGAGGGATGCTGCCCATGATTAACACCATCTGTAATGGCTCTGAGTGAGTTTCCCACGCAACAGAAAGGTCTGAGCCATTTAATTGTAAAAGATGGACAGACTCTGAGATTCTGGAGAACACCAAGGCCTCCAGAGATATTGAAGAGAACTCAATAATCAGCAGCATGAGACTCAGCTGGACTGGATCTGATTATCACTGAACTTCAAGCCAGTCCCATTGCAGCCTGGCCATCTCCAATTCTTACGCTAAAACTGCTGATGTGAATTAACAAAGAGCAGAAATCAGGGAGACAGGGGTACACAAAGGGAAACAGGATTGATCCTATTCCTACTAAAGGCAAAAGGTACTTCAATTTTGGTTAGCACTAAATGCAAAGTATTTGAAGGAAAGGAAATGAAATTAGAGAGTCAGAAAAGATGGAGAATATCTGAGAAAATAAGAAACCGTGAAAAAAAAAAAACAAACCAGAAATGGAAAAGAAAAGCAGAAGGTTTTCACTCACCCTGGCACCTTGTGTCTGTCTTCACCTCTGGAAGAAACAAGAGGTACGGAAAAAATTCATTTTCTAACAAGAACTTACACTAGCAGGACACTTTGGTTGTGGGACACGACCACCAAAAAAACATTTCTGTCTGTGCAATTGATATTTTCACCTCTGTACAGCAATCTCCTCTATTGCTCCACACTCATCCCGCAGGAAGCGCTGAAGAAGACTCTCAGAACCATGAGGAAAGGAGACCCCTTTCCAAGTCTGCGTTCTGCGGTAGTTGATGGGACACTGATTTATGGAACCACCAAAAACTGAGCCTCCCAGGGCACAGGGCAAAACAAGCTCAGAGTGATGCAGCCCCAGGTGACAGCTCCCAGTTACTAATTCCCCCATGACATTCCTCCCACTGGTTTTTAGCTGCAGAAAATGGATTTTGGAGTCGGCTCTGGGCCAAAGATGGGGCAGAAGACCAGAGCACGGCATAGCCAAAACAGCAGGGGTTGGTTCTCCCTTCTTGCCAAAGACAGGGCTCTGGGCACAGCCAGAACAATGAGGGACAAAGCACAAAATGGAGCCTAAAAATGCACATTACAAGAAATATTATTTTTTTTCTTTATAAACATTAATGTCAATGCCTCCCACACTGATGAACAAGGATCCAACACTCCCTCTGTTTGCCTTACTCTGTACCTCCAGATTCACTCCCCTTAAATATATCTACCATATTTACAGCATCACTGCAAACAGACAAACCTTACAGAAATGCTCAAGAGCAAAAAGCAAGTCATTGTACTAAATAGATATTTTCTGCTGGCAGTGACATCTTATTTGTATGTGGAGTGAAACACAAAAGTAATAGCCATATCTGAATTTCTTGCAGGCAAAAATTTTGATGGATACCTTTAACATAAATGGCTTCAATATTTTTAAAACACTACAGAACACAAGTACAAGTATCTGAACCTAGAATGCATTTTATGGAAAATTCAGAAATAATTGGACAAAAGGAATTACATTTTTTTTTGTCTACCTGGGGGTATTTTTCCTAAGGCCTGAAAACAACAAAAAAGAGTTATATAAATTTTAAAGGTATTAAAGGTTCTCATAGTATTTAATAATATATAATTTAAAATAAAGTGGAAAAAATGATTTTAAATATTCTGTGCTTTGATTCTTGTATGGTAAAGGAAAAAATATTCATACATCACTTTCTGCTAAGTAGTTAAATAGTAGGAGTGTGATGAATCGCACAAGTTCCTCCAAAGATTGTTACCCTGGGTTTGCAGCAATTTGAATATTTGCCAAGCCCATGGCAACCTGCGCAACCTTCTGTCACACGGAGGCATTGATCTGCACGCATACAATGGTGGGCCAGGGGGAATATGATTTCAGTAACCAAAGTTACCTATTTTAGCTCTCTCCAAAATTCAACACAGGTAAATTGCAGCTGTAGCCCTTGGCAACTTGGGCAACGCAGATATTAGCCACCCCTGCCTCCCGCCGGGAGGGCGGTGGGGACTGCGACCTGCGGGCAACAGTGCAGCACCACAAATCAAAAGAGCAGGTGTGATGCTACCTCCATTGCTCCTTGTCACAACACCTTCTAAACATCTCCTAAATAAAACAGGAAACAAAACAGCTTCATTTTAGCCAAAAGACTGAAATGACCAATTGTGCAGAAAAGGAAACATAAACCTGGTGAACGTAAAAAAAAAAAAAATCGTATATTTATCCCCCACCCGCAGAAGTGACTACCTGTGTTCCAAGAATCATTCCTCCAACTCCTTAACTGAAACCTCCTTCTTAAAGAGGAAACAATTCCAAAGCAGGGAATGCCTGCAGAGAGCTTGAAAGAAAAATCGAAGAGAGACATCCAGCATATGTCAGAAAAACTTCCTATAGGCTTCTGAAAAACACTGTAACACACTTTTCATATAATATATATAATGGTGATGACACATATATGCATATACATAAATAAAACTTATCATGTCTTTTCTGTTTGAGTAGGTCACAATGTTTGATGAATTTTACAGATTGCACAAGCTGCTTATCGAGATCATTTGTCCCACTCCACCTTTTACAGTTGTTCCTGCTGTAAAATGGAATATTCCATAGCACAGAAGAAAACCACTCTGTCTTTCTGGATATAAAATGACTGTGATATGCATCTCATGGCCATGGAAGAGTGAGGTAAATGCAACGACAGCAGTGAGAGCTCCTGACAAGGTGCTCTCCCTTTGAAGAAAGCCTCTGCACCTGCCGGGGCTGTGAACAGTTTGCTCTTGCAGCTTGCTCTCCGTTACTCAAAAGCACACTTACAGGAGCCGTGTATCTCTTCACCTCATTTCTTGAAGACTAAATACTCATGGTTCAATGCCCTGAGCCAAGGCTTAGACCTTCCTTCAGGACTGGCTTTACAGTGCAATCTGAGCCAATCCAACCGCAGGCCACCGCCACTGGAGCTTGTCTGATGCCACCACCATCTGCTTCAGGAAAAATTGCCCTGCAAAACCAGACGTATTTTGGCCAGTTTAGCTCCTTGAATTAAATCCATGGATTGTCAGACAAATTGTAGCGCTGTTGCAAGCAATGGATGCTGCAATGGATGCTGCAGCTCTCGACAGAGGAGGACTCTCCCTCTCGGCCACAATTAACATCTAGAGAGGCTTATCTCCACCAAGAAATTGAACTTTGGGAAGGTTTTCTTCCAAGTTCAATCAACTCTCACAAAAGCAGATGCTCTTGTTCCTCTTATTTCCACAATGCTCCTGACATAACTTGCTGCTAAGTGACTAAAGACATCAGCTACTCTGCTAACAGAGCAGAATAAATCCCGAGGTGAGGAATTAAGTAGGATTGCACAGCCTTAGTGTCAGAGAAGCTTTGTCATTACAGGGATTTTCAGTTTAGTTCAGTGACAATGGACTCTCTGAACCTTCACTAAGAAATCATAATGAAATTGTGTAATTGAAGTGAACCTAGAGTTATGAAAAAGTATACTTTTCTAGACATCTATAATTAGTGATATCTTAGGCTAGAGAAAATAAGAATTCTATAAGTAAATGTTGTGGTTTAACCACAGCCAGCAACTGGGACCACACATCTGCTCATTCACTCTCCCTCCCGGTGGGGCAGGGAGAAGAGGTAGAAAAGGAGGGGAAAGGAAAAAACTCATGGGATGAGATAAAGACAGTTTAATAGAACAGTAATGGAAAAGGGAAAATAACAACAACAATAATAATAATAATGGTAAAAAAATATACAAAATAAAATGATACAACACAAGTCATTCTCACCACCTGATGATCGGTTGCTCAGCCTGTTCTGAGCAGTGATTGCGGATCCCTGCCCCCTGGCCAACCCCCATTTCTATACTGAGCATGATGGCTATGGTATGGAACATCTCTTTGGCCAGCTTGGCCCTCTCAGCTTCTATGGGAAGCTGAAAAAAGTCCTTGACTAATGTAAACATCACTTAGCAATAGCTAAAACATGTATTATCAACATGCTTTTCACACTACATCCAAAACACAGTAAACACTAGAAAGAAAATTAACCCTATCCCAGCTGAAACCAGGACAGTAAATAAACAAATAACATCCTTTCACAGTAACGCAGACCTGCACTTTAGAATTAGTGCTTCTTTATTTCGGGTCTATTCCAAAATCTCCTGAAGCCAACAGGACCGTTACATTAACTTCATAAGGCTTTAGCCACTTCTCCTGAATGGAGCAAGAAAATGCAAATCAAAGAAATAGTTAGAATTTAAATGTACTTAAGTAAAATGCGGGAAGGGAATTCAGAGCCCAGGTCTCTCAGGGACCCCTGCACAGCATTTATTTTAACTTCTAATGTTGTGTCATTACGTTTAATGAACAGGAATCGTACTTAGCAGAGATACTACAGCAGAGATCCACCAACACAACTACTAGGGAAAAATCATTCAGCTGATATTATTTTAATATTTCATTAGCATTCTTAACAGAATCTCCCTCACGTGGAAAATAAAAATAGTCTCAATTCAACACAAATTATATGAAAAAAAAAATCTGTCACAAGGCAGTTTCAGCAGAGGTTTGGAATTTCTCTGACTGTAGACCCTTGATATTCATTCTCTTTGCTTTGAAAACATAATCATAACTACTTTTTAAAATATATTTTGTTACAACAGACTTTGATGACACAAAATTCTTCAGAGAAACACCTGAACAAGCCAACAAAAATAGATACTTAAATAAAATTTTGAATAAGTGTCCTTGAGCCTACTAAGGAAATCAAAAATGATACCTCAGGGGACACACTTCACCCTCATTAGGAAAATTAAATTACAGGGCCATTTTTCAGCCATTATTGCAAAGCAGAGCTGAGGAGGAAAGGAAAGGAGAGCATCTTTCAGCAGGATCCCTTGCACGGAGAAGCCAAGGCACCAGCGTTCAAAGCTGGCCCAACAGAGCTTCCTTTCACGCATGGTGACACTTCTGCTCTATGAGGAAGCCAGCTCAGCACCCTTACAGGTAGCAGCTCTGCCGGAGCACACAAAAATAAAACTGGTTTAAGAAGCAGAAAAGAAAAGTGAATACTAATTATTAATTAGTAGAGCTTCAGGCAATTATGTAACTATCAATGGAAAGCTCAGACAGATACATGACAAAATCAGGCAGAGAGGGAAACAGACTGACAGGATGCGAGGCCAAACTCGACAAAGGTATCGTTTCTGTTTCCAGGGAAATTATACGTTTCATGTCCATTTACACTTGATGTAGCAGGAAAGTACAATAAGGAAGAATAATGATTCAACCCCACTAAAGGAACACAACATGACGTGCCTCCTGCTTCCAGGCATCCGTTCCACAATTATTTTAAATCTCTGGCGTCTGCGTGGCACAGATGAAGTACACGAACATTGAAAATTAATGTGTTGAAAACCACAAAACTATTTGCTTTCTTTCGATTCACTTGTGCAATTAAAACCTTGGTCGGAGTACAGGCTTTGCAGCCCATCTGTCTAAGCTCCAGCCCCTGCCCCTCCTGGTAACGCTCAGTTGGGCTCACCCTGCCACTTCACCGATAGCAGACGTTAAGAATGGCCTACAGCTGGCCCAACTCTATTGCCAGCACTTTTCTCTTCAAATCCTGGGCTAATTTGACATGTTCTTTCCGGCAAAACCTATGTCAACCTACGGCACAAACAAAGCCAAGCAGGAACATCTCAGTAAGAGAAGAGCTCTCCTCCACGTCTATTGTACACCCCTGGTAGCACAGCCATGGCCTGCTGCGAGGTTACCCATGGACAGATTCCTGCTCTAGCTGCTCACGGGTAGAGCATCTGCCTCAAACACGGAGAAAATTACCCACCTTCTTAAAATGCAAAACATGTTCCCTGTGTTATCCTACGTATTTTAAATGTATTCACAATAAAAAGTTTATGACACCACCAATAAATTACTGCCAAGATAAATTTTCTACCACACTGAAAAGTTTGTAAATCTTGCTCTCAGTGTGAATCAGATTTTCAAGGACACTTAGAACAAACTTTGTCCACATCAACACATGTCTCAATGGCTGCTGTATGCTTCCCACAGTGGTTTGCACAAAGAGATGTTGGAACTTGCCCATCCCAAATGGATTAATGCATAACTTTTGTGTACAAACCAGGCTTCATGTGCACTTGTATTTTCCCATAAATTCAGGGGCCGGGGGAGGGGGGGAGAGGGTGAAATCAAAGTGTTCCGAGGTTATCATCAAATCTGCATTCTGTAAAAAGTACAAAACAGTCTTTGTGACTGACGTCCAGACCAACCATCTTTAAAACACAACATTTATGTTAGAGGACAGTGCTAGAAATGCCAGATTTCTTGTTGCTGGAGATTTTTTTTCCAGGTAAAACTCTTTTTGAGAGGTTAATTTAAAATCACTTCATGGTTTTTTATCTTGGCATTCAACAGCTAAAATATATTACCAACCTAACTTCTGAAGTATTCACAATTGCAGATTGGGAGTTTGAAGCGTGTTATCAGAGGCACTGCCTTTCAAACACAAGTTCCTGGGCTGTTTAGCGACTTTCCCGGCACAACTGCATTCCCATGATATTAATAACAAGATATTGGGAAATATCTTCGCTCTGGGGAAAAAAAAAGCGAGCTTTTTTACACTGCCTTTTAGGAATCAAGCATAGAAAGAGCGCCAGAAGACTTAAAACCGGGTTAATGTTGCTAACAAGGATCCAGCCATGCTGAACAAGGACTGTTATTTTGATGCCAATAACCATCAGAAAGAGCGATTATTTTCTGTTACACAACTGTTGCTCAAACAATAAGGGAAATAAGGAAAGCAGGAATTTTGCATCCTCTCTTTTCCCAAGACAGTTTATTTTCTAGTCTATCCGACCTGTCTCTCTTAGTGGAACAAAACGGGATCCAAGTCTGTTTTCCTGGTACTGCTGATGAATTTCTTATCCTTAAAGGTGTGAAATTACTGAAAATGTAACTGTACTTGGGGTCTGACACTCATTGTGGTTCCACAGGACAGAAAAGTTTGGCAGCCCAGATGAGACTCCTGCCCCACCACCAAGTTCTGTAGAACACGATGCTTTGGAAACCTTTCCTTACCCTGACAGACTGAAACAGAAGAACATTGTTCCCATTCCTTATCCTGAGTTTTCTAAACCCATCTATACAACCGTATTTCAAGGAAATGAAAGATTAGATTGCCCTAAAATTCAAAGCAATTAGGACATATGGCAATTTATTTCAGGTTTTCGTTAATATAATACTGAATCTTGATTTCTACTCTGGAAACCTCTTTGGAATTTTATTTGATGATGCGAAAGGCTGTCATTTAACTTCAGCTGTGGCTTCAGCAGTTCAAAACCTATCGATAGAAGAGTCAAAGAAAAAAGGCAGAGAGAGGGAGACTAACAATCCTGGAAGGATGAAGCAAGGAGGAGCACAAGGAAGAAACGAGGTTCAAGTCACAGGAAAGAGATAATTTAGGAAATTGTGACATAGGCATCATTATTAATTATTATTAGGCACCATTATTAATCAATGAACATGTTATTTATTTAAAAGGCTATCATTTTGCTTAAAGAGTCAGGACTAAATTATCACCACAGGATACTTTATCTATTTTTTGTCAATTATACACAAATCACTATACAAGGCGATCAAATCACTTTGCTCTAAAACCAACCTGCAACTCATTTTCCCACCTTGTGCTGCTCTAGAACTCATGGGTAGTGCTGGCTACACAATTAGAACATCATACAAAAACAAGCTAGAAATGTTGCCATGGCACAAACTGATATGGTTTATTGGTGCAGGAAGATGGGAGACTGCAGGAGCACATCCCACACACCAACAATCACGTGTCCCACTGCTCCTCATTGGGCAAACCTGTCCCAGCTGCCCAAGAGCCTGTAAGTCCAGGAGATGAAGGACAAGCAGCTTCCCAAACTGTCCTCTCTGGTGTGCACCTTCTGTATCAGGCTGGTTTGCCAGTCTAGGATGCAGCCCCTCCACCAGTTATTTGGATTATCCATCCAAGGATAACATTTCACAGGACATCTCACAGAACGATAGCATTGGAAGGGATCTCCAGAGATCATCTCCTCCAACACCCTGCCAGAGCAGGGTCACCCAGAGCAGGGTGCACAGGAACGCGTCCAGGCGGGTTTTCAATGTCTCCATAGACGGAGACTCCACACCTCTCTGGGCAGCCTGTGCCACCAGTGCTCTGCCACCCTCAAGGGAAAGAAGTTCCTCCTCACGTTTAGGTGGAACTTCCTGTGCTCAAGTTTGTGGCCGTCACCTCTCGTCCTGTTGCCGGGCACCACTGAAAAGAGTCTGGCCCCGTCCTCCTGACACCCATCTTTTACGTATTTACAAGTGTCGATAAGATCCCCCCTCAGTCATCTTTTTTCCAGACTGAAGAGACCAAAATCCCTCAGCCTTTATTCATGAGAGATGTTTCAGTCCTCTAATCATCTTGGTAGCCCTCAAGTGTTATGGGCTCATTGTACATCTGCATGGGCGCAGGCAGGTATCAAATGGCAACTATCAGACATTGGTGTTCAATTAGTAGCACCAAGAAAACCGCTTTTAGTTACCAAAGAGAAGGAAAAATGCCACAAAATTGCTCAGTGAAGTTTAAAATGCATTGACCTTGCCTTAATACTTTTAAAAGAAATAATATCCAATAAAGCAATCTAAATGTTGGCCATTAATTACCAACGGAAGTGTTCAAAATCTGGGAAGAATGTAAGGTACTTGCCTTTCTCATATTAATAAAGATGACAGAAGAAAAAGCTGCTTCTACCACAGTACTAGACAGTAAACTGCCATCTACAAAATAAACTATTCAATTAAATTGTCGGGTGTGACAACAATAATCAAGATGTTAAGGCTGAAAACTCAGTAATTTCTAGAGAAAGAAGCAGATTATTTTCTACTAAACAAATGAAAAACTATTTTACACTATTAAAAAAAACCCCAAAACTATAAAATGGGTATTACTAAACAAAATCAATTCCTAATAATCTGTTTAACATCTTTGTTAATGACATGGACAGTGGGATCGAGTGCACTCTCAGCACGTTTTCCAATGACACCAAGCTGTGTGGTGTGGTCAACAGGCTGGAGGGAAGGGATACCATCCAGAGCGATATATATATTAATTTCATATTCAAGATTTTTGACCACTGGAGCAATGCTGGACATCATCAATCTCATCCATCTGTGCTTGCAATAATCTCCACGCACAGGGTTTTAATATTTCATCTTTGTTTTGCCATTAAATGAAGAGAAACCTATAACTGCTTCAATTATACCACTGCCATGAACAATAGTACAAAACAACTATGCAATTAAGAACTTTATGAATTAAAAAAATTTTTGAGAAATACAGTTTTTGGTTGTGGCTTCTGTAACCTAATGAATTCAACAGATCTGTGGCAGAGGTTAAATAAGTATACAGAAATTTTCATGGGACCAACTGTTTGCTAGCACTTTGTTCCCATAACACTGTTTAAAATAAGTATGTGAATCTACAGACTAAACCCATATGCAAACAGATATATCGTTTAGAATCCCTGGCATGAAAAATCAGTATTTACATATTTTTTACGTGAAGAAAGAAAATATTTGTAAGTATTTTATTTAACTCTGTTAATTTTCTTCTGATTCACCAACAGGAAATAAAAAAACCTGTTTCTTCCAAATTTCAGCTCAGCTATATTGTATTATATGACATAGTGAATATGACGGAAGACAGAATTTAACTAACAACAACATTTTGTAGTTGTATTTATATTGTCTATCCTTAAAATAGAGATTACTCCAATATAATGTTATAAATGTGGCAAAATAAAGCCCTGAAAATCAGGAACTGTTTCAGCCTCAGTCCAAACTTCTTATGCATGCGTAATATAAAGGTCCAATACATACACGCTTAATCCTTTGACCCATGCTTGATATACATGGTCAGAAAACCATGGTGGCATGAGAGCAGGGAGGTTGTGAAGCTGCTCCACCACCAATGGTGCCTCTCAATCTTCCTCCCACCACATCTACACTTGAATACATACACACAAAGCGCAGCGACCATCATCTCTAATCATATTTAATCACAGGAAGGTTATCAGAGGTGGTTTTCTTAAAAAACCCACAACATTAAACCAAGGTTAGCAGTTTGTTTCCTGGATTATCAAAACCTACCTAGATCACCAACACCTCCAGTTGAATGAAATAACTGCTACAACCCCCTGGCAGCCTGATGTACTTCTGTCAACTAGATTGGCTTACAAATTAAAGTTCGAGTTAAACGAGACCACATCAAGCGATGACACTGCTAAACCTGCACATATTTCTAGGAAAATAGGAAGAGAAAAAGAATGTACATAGTTAAAAGGACCTATTGAAAAGCAAGCAATAAAATTTAAGGCTCAGTTCTGCAGGTTATGAATATAGATACTGCCTTTTTGACATGTTGAATATAAGACTGAAGTTAAAACCAATAGTGTTTCCATACATGCAACGTATTGCTGAACAGACTGCTTTTACAAGGAGAGGGCATCATAAAACTTACAGGATTAGATCAAGTCATAAATGCAAAAAAATCTTAAATATGAAACTTCTTTTCCCTGCCTTTTTTACAATATATACTTAGACTTTGTTCTTCCAAAGCCAACCTCATTTGCAAATGCAGGAGGTGAGAGGTACTAAAAAGTGACTATGGAGCTGAACCAAGTTAATTTTTTAAGTAAGTTCTCTGTTTCACAGCAGTTTTTGCGAAACCCTTCTGACGTCTCTGACAGCCCCAGCCTGAGATACATCAATGGAGAACGTCCCTAGAGATGGTCGGTTCAACTGAGGGCCTTCCCCAGAGCCAGCAAAGCCACCGCAAAAGGTCTCCTCCCGTTTCTCAGGATGTGTGACACTGCTGAGGAACGGCACTGATGGACTCACCCCTTCTCCTCTGCCCTCACCATCTCTTTGTCACAAGGGCTTCATTTGTTGTTATCAATTGGAATCAAAATTCCTGACTGGCAGCAAGACCAACGTTTGTTCCTCGATAAAGACCCTGTTTTTATATGTCACTGAAAGCGCCCCCAGCTCTGTCTACTGGAATTCAGAGTCGGATGAAGACTGTAAGAATTGGAAGAGATCTGACTGCATCAGTGGGGGACATTTTAGCGCTGGTCCGCTGATGCTCCCACTCCTGACACTGCATCCTGCCAGCGCCGGGGCTACGAGAACGCCAAGGGGTGCTCACTTCACCAGGCCCACACTCTCAGACAGATCTGACTGCAATACCAGAGCCTTCCTACTTGCAAAGATTTACCCCTGATGTATCATGTGCCATGCTGAGAGCGAAGGGTCGTATTGCTATGCAATAACCACAGAAAGCGATAAAAAGAGGGGAAGGTGTAACCTATCTGGGGAAAGCCACAGTTCCTATTCCAGAAGCAACAATTGCTCTGGCCAAATGCCCGACTGTGCTGTGAGACCGAGTGAAGGATTTAAAACACCTTCCTCCCCTTGTCCTGTAGCAGCAGTCAGCCAGTATAATGAGAAACCCCAAGCCACATGTGACCAGGAGTATGAGGGTGTGAAGCTAATGCACCAAAAGACACAGAAAAATCGGACTGTGTTGGGCGAAGCACAGGGACTAACAGTCAATTGTTAATCCACTAACATTGTCGATTAGTCCTTGTACCTATAATACATTTGATGCAGTGCTGTGCCTTGTCAATACATTAGGTATAAGGCTCCTCCTCTATGCCAGGAGAACTGCCATCTAAATATACTGCCTGTCCAAATATAATTCCTCAGGAGAAAAGACCCAAGACAAAGTGGTTCGCAGGGTATAACACATCCCTCTTGGAGAGTTCAGACACAATAATATGTAAGGCACCTCTACCTGTGCCCACCAGAGACAGCAGTAAACCCTATTTAACTCAAGTAATGCATTATACAACTTCCATTACTTCCTATGGAACAGCTTTAAATAGTTTGGGTTCTGTTACATTTAACACACTTCACCATCAGTGCATAATTATTTTTTTAAAATAAGTGAGAAAGTGAGTACTCTACCATTCATTTCATGCCAGTGTGAATTTTTTCAGTTGAATTTAATTTTCACATCGTGGTCCCACTGTTCTCACATCCAGAATAGTTAAAACTGGTGAAAGGCATCCCTTTCATTCTTGTATTTGTTTTACGCATCACATAGCATGGCATGCCTTTAAAGCCAGGGCATTCCAAACATCTATGAAAATAACAGAGATCGCCTGCCAAAATTCACATGATTTTTTCTGCTTTCCCAAATCCCCATTTCCAAACAAGTCATCACAGAATAGCCCCTGCAGAGCAAGTAATGCACACATACTAAGCTGACACACCAAAAGAAAGAGATTTGCAGCTGTCTGACCATGGCTAAGAAAAGGACCATTTCGGATACTTTTTACACATTGATTTATTCCCCTGAGACTCCAGCTCTTGATGTTTAAAGAGGGATTTTTAATATGAGGGGTTGAGCTATATAGCCATACACACCCATTGCATGGCAGCAGGAAAGCTGGTTTGTTTTCCGACAGTATTTTGAATTTCAAGTCTAGCAAACTTCTAGTTCAAAGAATTAAAACACGAAACCGGCCACATGCCAATCCCAAGGAAATACCATGTAGCTGAAGGAGCCGCACTACGTGGCTCAGACAGTGAAATTTGCTCTCCCTCTAGAGTTTTAGCTGCGTGCGCTGCAGCCTCTAACAGTCGGCTACTTACTGCTATGCCAGTTATTCTGCTAGTGCTTCTGGTTCCTAATCTTGAAGGTAGTGACCATGAAAACAAATCTTTCCACCAAATCCTATCACAACCATTTTATCCAGCCTTGACCACCACCCTAAACTTCCTCTCAGGTACATTATAAGACTTTAATATAATAGTTGCAAGCAAACTACTTATGGAAGTTCATGCTTATATTGTGTCGGTACTCAATATCTTTAGGTGCATCTTTCCCTTCACTTTTGGCTTTTTGATACAATCAAGAAAATTCACCCTGAACAGTCTAATAAACCCCTGCACTGCTCTAAAAAAAGCTAGCTGGATCAGTCTTTTGAACAACATGAGAATAAAAAGCATTTGCTTCGTGCTCATTCAAATATATAATGTGCAAGCAGAAAAAAACAAACAAGCAAAAAAAATCTCCTAGAAAAGGCAATCTTCAGTCAGAGCCATCTGCTCTTTGTGCCTACCAGAATATTGGGCTCCCCTCGGCTGTCAGGAGACCGGAGTTAACCTTTGAGTTCATGAAGCCAGCAGCCACGCACTGCCCTGATCCTGGCAGGCGCGAAATGTCACGGATAATCTCATTTCCATTTTGATGAATAATGCACAGAGCAACAAACACTTCAGTGTGCACATATACAAGAATTCGGCCCCAAGATCTCAGTGGCTTGTGTAGGAATGGAGGTGCGAGAAAAAGAGATGACTTGAGTGCCAAGGACCTCAATGCCTTTCAACGCTACCGTTATTTTATCTCCCCCTTTATATTAGAAGATAACAGGGTGAAATAACTAATTTGAGGACATATCCATTTGATTTTTTGGTCCTTATAGCTTTTTTACCCCTCTGGGGATGGCGGGGAGACATGGCGTTGCAGGGCAGTGGCGATGCCAGAGATGCGGTGCTGGAGGCACCAGCTGCCGGGAGCCTTCACTCCAGATTCCCCCAGCCTGAGACTAAGAGCAAGAATAAATCCTTCCTGTCCCAAAAGGGGCATGTACAAATAGCAAAGCATAGCATGTCTTCCGAAGGCCAAACATTCATCTGCATGCAGGAACTCAAGCTGGCAGTGCTCACAAAAGCTACCGGCGAGGGCATGTTTTGGCTTTCGCAGTTACATACTGGGGGAAAAAAAACAGAAAAAGAAAAAAGAAAGCCACAGAGCCAAAATATCTAAGAAAAGGTATCATGCCTATAATTTCTCAGTGTCTAGTGTGCAGGTAAAATGGCATGAGAAGCACAGAAAAACAGAGGAAGCTCTGCTTTCCTGTCCCTGTTTTTCCTTTGTTTGTACCTATTCTGCTCAATCTTAGGCAGCAGCAGTCCAGGAATGGTTACCAAGTGATGTTGTGGTGCGGAGGTTGAGCTTCCAAAGTTTGTTTGGATTTTTAAAATTTAAAAAGCCTTACATACAGACCCGTATCTTTTGAAATAGAGGATAATTTTAGGTATGTAACAAGGAAACACAAAAGAAACTCCTCTTTCCTTATGCAGTTTCTTGGTGTCAGTGGAGGTTACAGCTGCCCAGGACCAAGTGCTGACATCTCACAGCAAAAGGCACTGAGTTCCAGCAGCAAAGCCACTCCAATTGCGTCCCCTGGCCGAGCACAACCTCCCATTCCACCTGTGACCATAACCTAATGCCCATCAGAAACAGGAGTCATCATAGACTTGTCTAGGTTGGAAGGGACCTTTAAGATCATCAAGTCCAATCATCAACCTAACACTGACAAAACCCATCATTACCACCACCTTTCCAACCCAAACCATTCTAAAACATGATTCTAAAACATGTCATATTCATGATTCTAAACCATGTCCCTCAGCACCATGTCTGCATCACCACAAAGACCAGACCAATAAAGTTTTGTCGTTGCTTTTTCATATATTCTCATTTCTGTGAACTTTAACTACTACAGAAAACTGTGTGATGCCTGTGATTGCTCGCTCCTCTGAAGCACACTTCATCACAGCCTATTGTACAGTCGTCAAGTTCTACCGGATTTTCTTGATTAGATCAATCATCAAAATTTGATCAAATTATCTCTTCAAATTGTTTATTCTTTGTTGCACACAACATATAAATTTGCTTCAGATATCCCTCTATCTATTGGTGTCGCAATTAGATATGAACTCAAATGTCCAACTCTATATACATACATGATGCAACGACAGCGCAGGCACATGGTGAGTCTTAATGAGCACATCTTGCTTAATTTGGCAGACTTTATACACAACAAATTAAGTGCAAACTGTTGCAAAAGGGCAAGCCCATTTCTGTCTACTGTATTAAGACTTTTTACAAAACATCTGTGAAGACCTTAAGAGTTTTGCAGTTTTTCATCTCATGCTTACTGTTGTTTTTTTGAAATGAGATGAATTGCACCACTCATTATGTGGTCTTTAACAAAACTCCTTGGACAATATAATTGTAAATCCATAGTGATTAGCTCATTGAACTTGATGGGTTTTGGACAAAACTTTATAATCAAGTGAAATACTGACTACAGAACCAAGTGGCACCAAATTGTCTCCTTTGACTACTTTACATCAAGGGGAATTTTGCTTACAAATGCAGAGCCTAGAATCTGTTTTTCTCACAATACGCTCTGGATTTAAAAGGCTTTTATTAAGTCCTATTAGTAATGCATTGCTATACAATCAAGGCAAATTTGACTGAATGCTTCTTACATTGGGAATGGAATGTGGAAATCATTTTGCTTATCTGATTATCTTAGCACGCGTTCAGTCAGAAGGGATTTGGTCTTCCACAGAACATACTCAGTATTATTTTTCTGCTTTGTTTTTTTGGTCTCATGTCTCTTTCCCAAGTAAACTGATAGTATAAATCAAAATAAAAGCCTTTTTGCTTCAAGGAGGCAATCCGAGAGCAAGGCAGGACTGCTGCAGTATACATTTACATTCATTAAAAGTCCCCCAAATTGCCTACAAAAGTTCACAGTCAAAATCCGCTAAGCCTTAAACGTATGCAGATTTCTAGAAGGTGGTTTAACAGGAACGTCAATGTCCACATGGTCACTTACTGAGCACGCAGCAACCTCTCAGCACACCTTGCACGCACACAGTAGCTATCCAAACCCTGCTGCTCAGTGCCGAGGAGGACAGGCAGCACAACGTCTGACACAAGTAAAGAAACGGATGATTTCAGCTGAGATTGGGCATGCAGCGGCAGTGTTGGCTCTGAGCACACAACCTGATGGACCAGCAGCTTTCCTGTACCATGTTTCACTGACAGGCAGCTGCTAACAGACAAGAAGAGTTAATTAACTGCCTCTCATCTACCCCCCACTGAATTCTGGTTGATAGTCAGGGAAGTGCATGTTGCCCTGGCCATGAGTACATTCTCAAGCTCTACTAAACTTCCTTTTATACTCCTTCTGTAATAGAGGCAGAGATTTCCAAGATGGCAAAGTTGTACAATACACGCGTGTGTTGCACAGATACTGCTCAGAACTGTTAATCTAGTCTGTGCAGCAGCAGTTCCTGTCCTGACATCCACTTTGAGGGAAGGGAAAATTTCATCAATAAAGTTTCCTTATTCAAGTTAAGAGTGAATAATTACCATTTATGACATTGCCCAAATAACAGAATCTCAGAATTATTTGGGTTGAAGAGACCTTTAAAGGCCACCTACTTCAACAACCTGCCATGGGCAGGGACACCTTTCACTTGATGAGGTTGTTCAGAGCCCTGCCCATTTTGGCCTTGAACCCCTCCAGGGATGAGGCAGCCACAGCTTCTCTGGGCAACCTGGGCCAGGGGCTTAACACCTGCACAGCAAAGAATTTCTTCCCCATATCTCATCTAAATCTCACCTCTTTCAGTTTAAAACCATTACCCCTTGTCCAATCACTACATGTCCTTGCAGAAAGCCCCTCTCCATCTTTCCTGGAGCCCCTTTAGGGACTGGAAGGGGCTCTAAGGTCTGCCCAGAGCTTCCTCTTGTCCAGGCTGACCCCTCCCAGCTCTCTCAGCCTGTCCCACAGCAGAGGGGCTCCAGCCCTCCCAGCATCTCCAGGGCCTCCTCTGGCCCCGCTCCAACAGCTCCATGTCCTTCTGCTGTTGGTTCCCCCGCACTGGAGGCAGCACTGCAGGGGGGTCTCGCAGAGCGGAGCAGAGGGGCACAATCCCCCCCTTGCCCTGCTGCTGACACTGCTGGGGGTGCAGCCCAGGCTGGGTAGGGGTTTCTGGGCTGCCAGTGCACATTGCTGACTCACACTGAGCTTCACATCCATCAATCCCCGCAAGTCCTTCTCCTCAGGGCTGCTCTCCAGCCATTCTCCCCCCAGCCTGGATTTGTTCTTGGGATTGCCCAGACTTCTCAGATCCTGTGCACAGGCCACTTCAGTCCAGCCCAAGTAGTCTCATGAGATTACTCTGATGACATCCTCACTCAGCCAAGGTCCATCAGTCCCAGCAGCCTTTCCTCAGGGGTGGCCAGTAGCACAGCAGCAGATACTCAGGGAAAGAAGAAAGAAAAGCCATGCAGAGGGACCTTTGGCTGTCAGAGACACCAGAGGTCCCAGCAATCCCAAGTCAAGGCTGTGGCGCTTCATAACCACAGGTAAACACATCCTTCATTGCTCTAACTCTGACTTCAGGCCTCCAACAGAGTTTTTTGACAATGGGTTTTGCACTGCATTTTATTTGAGAAAGTTTTTGTATTTTACCTGATCTGAAGCCAAACGCAAAAACAACGGAGAGGCTGGGTCTGATGGAGGATGCAACCGCTGCCGTCTGCCTTCACACCACCCCGTGTCACTTCTCCCCTCTGGCTCCTGGCCAGCTCCTCATGAGCTGGGCTTTGGAGAAGCACTCTGGTACCAAGCACTGGAAAGCAGCACAAAACTCTAGGATAATTAATATTTAGAATACATTCTCTTTTAAACGCATGGATGAAAGAACACGTTCGGAACAAAATCCATTGAAGCCATTTGACAAATTTTGGAAGACACAGTCAGAGTTACCCAAATTACTCAGGCAGCCACTGGTAAAGCCAAGAAAAACCCTAAATACACTGTTGCAGATAATGCCATATCCACTAGATGAACTCATATGTTACAGGAAAAGGACATGAGCTTATATTATCCTGCTTGAGATACTTAGCACATCTTTGGAGGAGTGTGCTAGGCACAAGCACAGAACTACATTTTATAAAGGAGGTCTTAAGTAATCCATTTACTCAAGGAGGTGAAAAGCTCCTCGTTTGCAAGACAGGCGCAGGTTTAATGATGAAATGGATATTCACCAGAAGTTTCTAAAGACTTCTAAAAGGCTTTGAGCATTAAAGAGAATTTAAAATAAGCCTGGATTTTTGCCTAGTGTTTTTAGCTGATTTCTCTCCCCTTCCCCTATCCCAGGCACAAGATAGTAATCAGAACATATTACTTTCCCTCCCGAAAATATGTGTCATTATGTGAGAGTCTGCGAATAAGGAGTTCAACATGTCTCTGTTTCATATAAGTTATCTCCTAAAAATACAGCAAGTGGTAGAACAATAAAAAAGTCAGTGCCTAACTCTTAACAAAACTAAGACCTGATTTAGCAATAACTAAAGCGGAACTGCAGCGACCTTTAGAGCTATCCTGCCAAGAACTTTTTATATATAAAGAGGGAGAAAAGTGGAGCCCATAAAGACAGTAAAGAGAAACATTATGTTGGCAAGTCCCTATAGCAGTAATCAAGGCAATATAGATGTTCATTTGAAGGAAGGGCAATTTGTCTTAACATTATTGAAGACCCACCATTTTCACACATCCTAAAAGCTTTTCTAACTAAAAAGGGCTCTTAAACTGTCACGTGCTGGATATAAACCATCTCAGTCAGAACTAGGAATCTTTCATGAAAGAATTTCTTTGGTAAAAGGGTCTCTCAGGACTGCTGCTAAAATCTTCATGATTCCATTTTTTTGTATCTTTTCTAATGAAGTCACATCAAGAACACATAAAAATTATACCACCTGTGGAATATCTTCCCGTATTTTTGATGAATTAAGGCCTTATTCAGATCGAAAAGCATCCAGCATTCCGGTGTTTCCACTGGCTCTTTGTACAGTTATTGACAATGAAGGCTTAATTACAACATCCTGCAAACTCAGCTTTCAGCCCTCTTCTTACATAATAAGCTTTTAAATAAAGAGATTTTTTTTAATACAGGAGTTTGAAACTGTGACCAAAAAATCAAGAGAATAAAATATAAACATATTTCTGAATGTGTTTTCATTACTCGTGAAATTTCCTCAAGGCAGTAGGGAAGCAAAGAAGGGCTGTGCTTAATCTAGTGCATGATATTATTCCAGTTACAGAAGGAAATTAAGAGTAACGGTCCAATTGGCCCCTGTATCATAGTTTATCTGCTGGATTTGGGGCTGGCAGGAGGATGGCGGGAGGCTGCTCGGGGGGGCTGTGCAGGCTCCGTCCCAGGGACGCCCCACTCGGGGCAGGTCCAGCTGCAGACACCCCTGCTCTGGGCAGCAGGTTGGGCGAGAGGCTCCACATCCTCTTCTGATGATTCAAAACTTCATCTAAGAAAGAGACAAAATGTAAAATATAGTCAATAACACAAGATTTCACAAGAAGCATCAAGTGAAATGTTAGTTTTACAAAACAATTGGGTTGGTTTAGACTAATAATACTTTTTTTTTTTCCTGAAAAAAAAAGGTTTGGAGAAATTCATATCAATTTTTCCAAATTGATACCTCATCTTCATTTCTGATGTCTTCAGGCATCAATTTTTTTCCAAGCCCTTTGCTGGAATAAATTTTTTTAAAAGTAGGGTAAAAGTTTAGGTCTTTCAATATGCAGACTTCTAATGTTAGCTATTTTAATTCTCCACCAGAAGCATAATTAAGCATTTTCACATTAATTAAACCAATGCAGCATGTGAATTATCATGCGACCCTGATCAGAACATGGTCAGCAATCATGTTGTCTAACAGCAGACCAGTCTTGAAATAAAATGTGTAGAAAACTTCACAATAAAACATGAGGATTGTGTAGCTAAAGAGAAAAATGGAAAGAGAGGTGTAAAGAGAGTGGTTTTGTTGAGTGGCATCTACTTGTGAAATTGGTAGTACACTTGACCTGACAGAACACGCGTACTAAAATTGTCTGAAGGTGGCTGAGAAAAAAACATCAAAATGCCTGACTTATAAGAGGAAACATTGAATATGTTACAACAGCTAATAAAAAGTCATTCAAGTGGCTTTAATGCCAAATTGAATCATTACATGGGTTTACTAATGAACTCAGGAATACATGCATTAAATACGATTCTCACCAATAGATTCAAGAAAAGCTTCCCGGCATGCTGGGCTCTCTGCTTTTCCACAGACCATGAAAGGAGCCGCACTGAACCCACCCTGAACTACATTAATTTAATGGGATTTCTCCAGGAAAAGAAGGCGGCAGAGAACATGACAAGTTTAAATTACTGCGGCACAAACCAGACCGCTGAGCAAGAGGTGTACAGGACTTTCTGTAATATCCTACTTGGGAAATACAGTTCAAAGCGATTCCAATTCAAATGAAGGAAATGAAAACAATCCTGGAGTTGAGAAACGGCAGTGCATGCACATAACACCTGATAATGCGCCGCCAAATTAAAATGAGGATCAAAGGAAATTTCTCTAACAGTGGGATACAGTTATGAAGAATATTCTTTCCAGCTCCAATTTTTTAAATGACCATGCTCTGAATATACGGTTCATTAAAAAGGTAAGCGTGCAGACTTACCCTACAGACATTATCCAACTTAGATGGCTCCAGCTGCACCTTTTAGAAATATCTGATCCTCATTGCATTGTCAGATATTTACATAATGACTTAAAAAAAAAATAGGGGGAAATGCAATTTTAATATCCATCAGCACACTAATGATAGTCTAGAAACAATATACACATGTGTGTGTATAAATGCCAGGCGATGATTGCACGGGCAGCAAGGATGTATGGAATGCAGTATACACCTGTCTCTGAAGACAGGGTGTCAACACAAATGTTTTACTATATATTAGTATTTATCCAAAATAAAAGTCTGTTAGCAGAGAATAAGTACAGTGTCTAATCATTCTTATCCTTTTCAATTCTTTCAAAGCAGGAAGCTATAAGCCCAGCTAAGAGTTGCGTTAGTCCCTGCAATAGACTTGTATGTCAGTGAAATAAACACTTAATCACATATATCATGTACCTGTGTGTGCTAATATATGATATTTAGTGTAAGACAGGGGACATCATCGCTGTCAAGGAACTAACAGATGCAAATGTCTATGAAATGCAAATATCTTGGTGGTGTTAATGTGTTGGGCAGGACACACGTTAATGCCTTGTGAAGGCATTTGACGCTGAAGCAGCTTCCTTGCATAGATTAAAGGAGTCAAACTATATTTTTCAAGATTAACAATAACACTGGGCAACTGGCGGTGATATAAGCCTGGAGTGCTGCAAGCTTAATGTTTCCTGACTGAATAAGGTTTTTAAAACAGTAAAATTTCAGCTGACGACGACTAAAGACATGTAACCAAACAAAGCAGTTTTCATGGTTTCTGACTGTTCTCCTGGTCCTTCTCAGAGAGATGTGGTCTCCCAGGACGGAGCAGAGACCCAGAACACACAGGGGATAACGGGGGGATCTCAGGTAGTGGCATGGAGATAATTCTGCCAAAGCTGTATGGGCGCAAGCCGCCAGGACGCTCAATTAGCTGCACAGAGGAATGGACTTGATAAGTAATTAAACACATGCCCAATTCTAGGCTCCACAGTTCAAGAGAGACAGGGAATTACTGGAGAGAGTCCAGCGTAGGGCAACAAAGATGACTGAGGGATTGGAGTATCTCCCTTACAAGGAAAGGCTGAGAGAGCTGGGACTGTTTAGCCTGGAGAAGAGAAGGCTGAGGGGAAACNCTCTGAAATTCCGAGATTCCGTGAAATTACCTGAGGAGTCAGACCATTAACACACTGCACTGTACTTCGCAGGCTACCCAGAAAAATGAATCTCCATTCCCGATTATTTGGGCAGAGCATAAAAGAAAATAAAATGTGCCCCAATATTAATTATGTGAAGCTGAACAGCTCTGCAGCACGCAGCCGGCGTGAGAGCAAGGGATTCTGGTTTGTATTACTTTCTCTGCTGGCAGAAGTGGCACATCTATTTAAAAACTAGTTCTTCATACATCTATAAGGAAAATAAATTAACAGTCAAAAAAAGATAACTGCTTTGAAATTTTCTGATATTTGTTCCTTTCCTTCAAGGCTGGAGAGGGCTTGGAGCAGCCTGGTGTGCTGGGAGGTGTCCCTGCCCAGGGCAGGGGGTGGCACTGGGTGGGCTTTAAGGTCCCTTCCCACCCAAACCATTCTGTGATTCTATGATCTTGTATTACCTGCTGAAAAGCCTGTGAGGTAGGGAGGTTAGATCTCCTGCCATGAAGACTACAACCAAACAGCAACAAATGCTCAAGCGTGCTAAAAAAGCTGAGGCAAGAAATAATGAAAGCCAGGTTTACTTTCTGCTTATATTTCTTTATGCCACCTAAGAAGTACTTGTCCTAAAACACCTCTATGAAGCCCAAGCCTGGTCGCTTCAGTTATCACCTGCCTTTGAGGTATAAAGGGACCATCACAGAGAAAAATGTGACGTTCCTGCCCAGAGGAACCTGTCCAGGGGAGGCAATGGCTACACCAAGTCTCAGCTTTCAGGAGAGGATCTTGGGGACAGTGGGGAGCAACACCTGGGCTCTGTTTCGGATAGAAGATTAAGAGCACACCTTAACTTTGCTCAGGAGGACCCAAGGCCATAGCAAAGTACCTACAGGGATGTCACTCATCCCAGCTGGTGACAACGAAACTCCACTTCAGATCTCTGCAGAAATGTTCCCTGTGTCCAGAAAACTGTGTTCAATAATAACTATTTTTCAGTGACACCAACCTGAGTAACCTCATGACAGGCTCTTTTAGCAAGGAAACTTTTCTGTGCTGGCAAATAGTCCTATATCTACCCTGTTTCCATGGGCCTCCACTCCCTGCCAGTGCCAGCACCAAATTTAAGTGATCCCTTACTGCCCACTACAAACCCACACCTCGGAGAAAAGACAATAGAATCACAGAATCATGGAGTCACCTAGGCTGGAAGGGACCTTTCAGATCATCAAGTCCAACCATCAACCTAAGTCTGACAAAAACCATCCCTCAACCATATCTCTAACCACTGTGTCTACCTGTCTTTTAAATCCCTCCAGGGATGGTGACTCCACCACTGCCCTGGGCAGCCTGTTCTAGTGATTGAGAACCCTCTAGGTGTAAAAATTTTTCCTAATACCCATCCTAAACCTCCCCTTGAGGCCGTTTCCTCTTGTTCCATCGCCTGTTCCTTGGGAGAAGAGACTGACACCCCCCTGGCTACACCCTCCTTTCAGGTAGTCCCTCCTCTTGGATCTCAGGGATGTTTTATCCAGTGCATAAAAATACCTTAGAAGAGTCAGTCTAGCAAATAGGGTCTAAACATGCTGCATAAAAACTGAAGCCATAAAATTTTTGCTTAGGGGAAGCTCTTGGTTCAGATATACAGACAAAATTCACCTGTTTCATGCTGTAGTGACAAATAAGAAAAAACATTGACTTGTTACTTTCAAAACCATGCACCTCAGTATCGATGAGTAGCCTCACTCACTAAAAACAAGGGGTTTTGCTTCATTCCCTCTCCAATGTTTAAAAACAAAAATATTTCCGTTCATTTCCATATACTGGGTGGCTTAATGAACTTCATTAGACATATAAATCCTAGGTGTTATAAAGGTGAACAAAAACTCCTAAAAGCAAACAAAAAAATATTTCTCAAACTTTAGTCAATCAACAGGGTCAAATTCTGGATATAGCCTTGCTTATAACACTTGGAAATAACTAATTTTGACATCAAAATATAAAGATTAATATCCTAACCTAAAAATACATGGCAACCTACATAAATAATTAACTAAAACAAGGTCCATTAAAAATGCAAACAAAACAAACTGTAACCCTGAGACCCAGAAAAATGTGTGCTGTGCTTAGAATACAAAAAAAATAATTTCTGTGTCTTAATTACGTGCTTCCCTTTAACCGAAAAATACTTTGATTAAACTTTCATCAAAGTGGAATTCAATGAAGTACCAAGATGTAGCACACGAATCAAGAAGCAACCGCCACCCAGAGCGCGTCCTTGGTCGCTGCAAGCAAAGAGAGGGGCTTCAGCCCCTTGCTCCTTCTGAGCATGACTCATGCAAGGGACCAGTGCACAGTGACCTGGTGACCATCGTTTCTAAAGCTGTACTGAGCACTTGCTATGATAAGGCATTTCATTATCAAAAAATGTTTTTGGAGGGATCCACTAGGAGAAAGCTATGTTGGAGTCTGCATTCAGGAATAAGGTTTTCCCACTTAAAATATACGCCAGGTCTCCATGTAAAGTCTCCTTTAGCACCAGACAAAGCACAAAATCACCTCCCCACAGCCAGACCTCCCTGCTCTGCGGCCACCAAACCTGTGAGAGCGACTGCAGCGTGACAGCACAGGGAATGTTAACAGAAATGTTAATAGATCAGCTCCGCAGCTGCTGCCATCGCCTCAGGCTGCACCATGGTCCTTGGGACACGGGTCCGACAGGGTCACAGGGGGTGTCAGTGTGACTTCAAGTGACAGCCCCAGTAACTACCAGGGTGAGGGAGGGACAGGAACTGCCTGTCCCATCCTCCACCCAATTCGTTTGTCTATGCACTTTTGTTATTCTGTCAGTCTTTCACATCAGCCTAAAAATAAAAGGAGAAAAATTTATATATATATATA
>VXBO01000015.1:115129-196780 GCA_013400135.1 Rhinoptilus africanus | reverse complement strand
TAAAAAATATACGTATATAAAAATCCTGTAACAATTCTCTCTGTATATATAGTATATAAATCATAGAAGCATAGAACTGCCTAGTCTGGAAATGACCTTTCAGAGCATCAACTCCAACCATCAACCTAACTCTGACAAACCCACCGCTACCCTATGTCCCTCAGCACCACGTCTGCCTGGCTTTTAAACACCACCAGGGATGGTGACTTCACGACTGCCCTGGGCAGCCTGTCCCAATGCTTGACAACCCTTTCAGTGTAAAAATTTTTTTCTAATATGCATCCTAAACCTGCCCTGGACTTACAGCTGAACAAGCAAGGAGGGAGAAGCTCCTGAAGACACAGGACTAGCAGGACTCACGCACTTCAGAAGCCACCAGTAAATTACAAAGTGGCACGATCAAAGCTTTTAGTGCTGAATTTTCACAGCAATTTGTAACCATTAAGCAAATGTTTCAGCTCACAGGCAAGGCAAACATTACTATGCATCTTCAATGAAGAGTTAAATGCAAGTAAAAAGGAGAAATGAAACTTTTCCATTGTTATGCAAATGATTTATAGAACATACAATCCTTAGTCTTCTACCTTAAAAAGAAAGCTTACACCCTGCTTGTAATTGGTTTTGCTATAACATTAGCAACATTTTATTTAGCAAGAGAAGAGTCACACTTTGAAATATCAGCGTCAGTCCAGAAACCCATTTATGAGAAGCAATTACTTTGGGTTATTGATTTGAAGCTTCAAGGGAGATGTATCAAGTTTGTTTTCAGATTAAAAAAACAAAAAAAAAAAAGGAAACAGTCACGTTAGACACAGTATTTCATATTAATGCTAATAAAGCTGTTGGAGGGGTTTTGCTATGGCTGTGCTGTGCAGAAGTGTAAATAGCAGAACCGTGCTGGCCCTTGAGGTGCGTGTGCTGGGCTCTCCAAACAGCACGTAACAGAGAGCCTGAGGTTCCCAGTGACCTAGAAACAACCTGAATTTGCATACGTAGTTAATGAAAAACAAAGAAAAAGAGTTAGGAGCAATATCCACTCTTTATATACAAAAATTCATGTTGATCCAATATTAAACTCAAGATGAAAAATGACAGAAAGCTCTATGGGGGAACTGGGGTGGTATCTTCAGCCGTGTTGCTGTTGAGAGACAAAGTGCCTTAATCCACAGACCCATGGTGTTTTTACCGTCTTTCAGTTCAAGAATCTGCAGTTTTCTGGGTATAGGTCCTACCTTGAGCCCAAGTCCAAAAAGCAAGGAGCCAGGATGGGCAAGTCTCTGCTGAAGCTCCACCAACACCAGTCCTTCACTCCCCACCTCGCTGCACCTGCCATCTGGGGACCTTTGTCCAGGATTATTTGCGGAGATCACTGTTAGACGCAGAAGGCAAGTGTAGGTGTCCATCCTCCCTTGGCACAGGAAACCCGCAGTGGCTGTGGACAGCCTTGCTCCCTCATATCTTCTCAAAAGCTGTGGATAACCACAAGAGGAAAATTTCAGAGCTGTGAAGAGCAACTCTGTACCAGAGATACACACAAGTCTGTTCCCAAAAAGCAAAAGGGAAGAAAAGGGGATGTGAACATCTTGTGGAGTCCCGAGGCTGATAACCCCACCATAATCCCCAGGGCTGGCAGGGGGCTTTGTCACCTGAAAGCCACTTCCAGCATCTCTATCTGTTCTGTCCACGGAGATTGTCACCCTTGAGAAGGATGGTGCAGCCTACCTTGCAGCAAGCCATGCACTATATGGCACGAGTCATGGTTTAAGCATAGATTACTATTGAAAAAGACTTGATGGGAAGGTTGGCGTGCTCAGGCATCGTTGCCGGTGTGTGGAGGGTGGAGAAATCTGGCTTCTTTAGATTATTCTTCACATTTGAACACATTACACTGCGCCGGAATAACAGTGGGAAAGTCCAAAAGCAATCTTTCAAAACACCTAGATTTCAGGTTATCTTAGAAATTAATTTCATTGCAGAAATACACACTTTTTCATTTAGGCACACAAAAAAAAAAAAAAAAAAGGATTAACTTGCTTAATAGGTGACCTTTTATCATCTGAATTTTGAATGAGTTTTAGACCAGCTTTATTATCTTCTCAGTATAGTTTTATTTGTAGCAATGATTCTTCCAACAGTCAAATAGAGGGTCAACATTGAGATAAGTGGATTTGTTTAAAATTTAATTGCCTAGGAAAGTGGAACAAAGTAAATTGCTAAGGTCAATGCTGGCTTTTGATGAATTATCATCAGCTTCAGAGCGTGTACCTTTGGCAGTGATGAGAGTGAATGCTGTTGGGCTGTGTAATGGCACAGAGGGGTGGCCTGATGGATGTCCGCCAGGCAGAGGGGGACATCTCAGCACAGTTCCCCAGGGACTGCCCCAGCCATGGAACCGCACTGTGCTGGGGAGACACTGCTGCCAAAATCAACCTCCTGTAGTACGGGGGACAAACGAACTTGCGGTAAAGAGGAAGAAAAACCAAAATGGCAGAAAACTCCCACGCGAGGCGAGGGAAGAGAAAGACATCAAACTGCACTTGCGGAAGAGCTCATTTTTGAAGGCAAAGTGGAATCGCAATAAAAAATGTGTGGCCACGAGAATCTTCTATTTGTAAGTACTCAGGGTTTTTTTCTGCAAGATTTATGTGCACGTATAAATACCTACAGAAACCTGGCCTACTCCAAACCACACCACATGTCTTTTACATTCTTAGATGCTTACTTAAAACATCCTTTCTAGTATGGTTTGGGGTTCTTTTTAGTTTGTTTTTGGGGTTTGGATTGTCGTGGTTTTTTACAAACAAGTTGGTCCAGCAGGATGCCGCATCCTCCAGCCCTGAGCTCCTGCAGCATCGCCTGGCTCCAGGCAAGACACGTTTTCATTCATCACGCTCCAGAAAAGCCCATCCCACACCCCCGGCTGCCTCCCAAGGGTGTCAGGGACAGCACTGTCCCCTCTGCTCGCCTCCTCTTGCCTGCAGATGAGCTGCAGTGGGAAGATGGGTACAACTCTGCTCAGTACCAAATTATTTTGGGAAGGAAGCAAGTGGAATATCCAATTCTACAGTCCTTGAAATACGGCCATTAACAGTATTTGTCTGAATTTATTTAACATTTCCCTAGCCATACCCAATTTCCATGATGCATAACACAACGCGGCTGATAAAAACTGCGTTAACCAGGTGTGACAAGCAACAACATAGTAATAAATGATGTAACAGATTTGGGAATTGCAAAAACCCAAAAACAACAAAAGCATTGTTTTCTGGATCACATGGCTAAAAGGCATGCAGCGCTCTCCCTCACTCATGTTCTATTTATATGTTGGATGGCTAAATAAATATTGCAACAAACGAATTTTCTTCCTACGCTATGAAACTTTGTTCTCTCTGACATACCTGGAGGTTTTATTTCTTCTTTTTCTCAGAAATCTATAAAAGAGTCCTCTCAAATGAGCAATTAGACTTATCTTGCTTGTCCCATTTAAGATCACACTATGATTGTTCTCACTGTGAAACAGTTCGACTACATAAAACTTTACAGGCAGGTAGGTTTGTTTGGTTTATAACATAAAAATATATAATATAACAGGGAGGAAGGTGATCACAGTGAGAAGCTGAAATGACGGCAAGATTTTTCACACTTTTCCCTGGAATTATTCCCATTCTGTAAAATGAAGCAAGTCTTGCCATCTGTCTGCAAAACCCTCTTCCTTTCAATCTTTGATACTCCAAAGCCATTAACTTTGCTGCTCGTCTTCATCAACCTCAAATTGCTATGGAAAGCTCAAGTACTAAAAATTAAATAAAGGCAGGTGGGGTTGTTGTGGACAACAGGCCATCTCCAAAGGGGTATGGACTGGCTGGTGTCCACCAGCTCCCACACGGGCACCAACAGGCAGGGGACACCCCCTACACATGGAGGATCTTTTTCCTCTTATGCACAAGTGTTCTGTTTTCCCTAGGCTTAATGATTCTACAGCTGTATAACAATCACACAGAAAACACTCATTATTGTAGCCACAGCCAGGCCCGCTCTTTGGTATAACTATATATAAACTGGTTTATGCATTGTCTCAGACCTTGTCCTGTATTTTTACTAGTTTTACTTATATTTACCTTGTCCTGTTTTATTTATTTCCTTTCTCTACTCTGCCTCCCAAACTGAGAAACACATTAAATAGATAACTTCTGCAACCCCTGGTCCCAAAAAGAGCATTTAGCCCTTTTAAGCTGAACTAAATACAGTCTGGACAGTGCAGTAGCTTCAGGCCAAGAAAATCTTACAGTCAAGAACTCCCAAGTATTGGCCAGGTTGATGGAGAAGGTTTTCCACAGCTCTATCTGAGTAAGCGAGCCCATGGTGCACGTTTAGCTATGAAGGCTGGAATTCCTATCCCACAACCCTGAATACTATCACTTCTTTAAATAAATAAATAAATAAATATCCCCAGGTAACTTCCAAAACACTTTCCTCTTCCATCAGTTCAAACCCAGACTTCCTTCCCCAAAGCCCCACATTTCTGATACATTGCACTAATATCAATTCACTGAAAAAAAACAAAAGTGAAACCAATTTGAAAGGCCCGACCCTCTTCCATACAGAAACCGTACGGACAGAAATGGTACCATTTCATCTGCTGTATTATAGACATCTGCTTGCAATTATTAGGCTTATTTTATATTTTAATGTAATTATGTTTGGCCTTTGCTCTAATAAATCCTTGAACCAGAACTTGGAGGTAAGGAATTCAAATACCCTAAGCCTGCTGAAGATAAAATGCTGAGAGAAAGGTGATGTTGCTTAAATAGCTTTGCTCAAAAATCAATACAGAATACATTCATAAATTAACAATCACTCTAGACTAAAACATTTATTGCTGGAGGAACACTGCATAATTATACAACGGGAATGAATAACAAATTAAAATTTAATTTTAATTTTTTAGTTCTTTTAAAGCCTTTGGTTAAAAAATTAACTTGACTACACCTGACTTTATTTCTACTGGAGATTATGTGCAGTAGTTGGTCATGACTCCAAAAACTGTAGTTCTTTAAAGGCCAGGCTCCAGTTAAGTGACTTTAACTGGTTGTGTGCCAAAATTCAAAGACGCATAGGGTCAGGGCAACTGGCATAGTCCAAAGAAAGAACAAAAAAAAAACCCCCAAAACAAAACAAATAAAACAAAACAAGAAAAAAGGGAAAATTCAGATTAATCAAAGCATTCAAATCATACTTACGCTTGACCTTGTGCATTGCCACATTGAAAGCAGTTGCGCTGGATTTAAGCACTGCAGCTTGTACCTGCCTTTGCGGGCTCCCCTCCCGCGTCTGGGCTGGAATTTCCTTATTTTATTTGATTTTGGACAAGATGGAATGAATAGCCATTTGCAGCTGGACCACAAAATTTCTTCTTGAGGCTGTCTTCCAGCTCAGCCCAAAATTCATGGGGCTGTACTGTCAGCACAGAAAAACCAGAGATTTGCTTCAAAAGTGCTTCCAAACTGACCCAACGGTGCTGATGCCCCCGGAGCGATTTCCAGGCAGCAGTGTGTGCCGTGGGATGAACATCACTCCTCCCTTCCTCACCTACCACCGTGTTTTAGGCACTCAGCAGGACCCCAGCATTTCACCAAATATCACTTGTTTTCTTCAGACATGGAGAGAAATGCAAAGGAAATGAAGCTGGGCTGACGAGTGTTTGCTCTTTGGAAACGGGTAAGTGATATAAACCTGCAGGAGCAAGGCAGAAGATTTAATTCTTTTTTCTTTTGTCATTTCACGTTCCATTTTGCCTCCCTCTGTCAAAATCATCCCCGGCTGTTCAGCATAAGGTATCACTGTTTAATCCAGCGGACATGGGGTCTTAGGAGGGAGAATAATTACATCAGGCAAATGTGATGCACTGTCTGCATCACTTCTGTTTTATAGGCACCTTTGGCCTTATAGCTGCATCCTGAGCGGTCACAATTGCTGCTTTTCCAGGTAAAACATGCTTTGTGCTAAATAAGGGAGGGAAAGGACTAAGATGGGGTAGGAAGGACAATTAACTTCTATACGATAATCAAAGAATTTCTTACAAAGGTGTTGGCTGTTCTGCTGATTTCCTTGGCTAAATTATAACCAAAGCACCTTGTCTTCAAATACCAATCTCTTTAAATATATCTATTATCAGTCACGCACTGGTGAAGCAGAAACAGAAGGGCCACACAGAGGTAAATTTGAAGACATTATTTCCATTAGCAGAGCTGCTAGGGTACTGTAATACAGGAATTTAGTCTTTTAGGAAATATAGGGTTAGTTATACACTCCCCATGGAAAAGGAAATGCATAATTTAGGTAATCTGGGCAGGATAGATATGGATACATAAAAACAAATAGTACTCTCTCTCAGCTTTAGGAAGGTAAAGGACAAAAGTGTCTATATCACGAAGGTCACGTTGAAGAGCATCGTTAGTCGATCACTTGACCTTTGCTTCATAGGTCAGTTCTGTGAATCGAATTTCCTTCAGCATTAAATAGTTTTGTGCACAGTACTTAAAAAAAAAACATTTCACCAGAGAAACAAAAATAAGCAAAGCAGCCCAGCCCTTTTCTCATGGATGCAGCAGGGCTGCAAAGATGCCCCGCATATCTTGGGGCTCCTTTCTTCATGTGAAAGGCTGGTTTCAGGTGAGGGAAGGACAGGTAGAAATGTCTTACTCCAGTAGGTCTTCACTGCTTGGGTAAAGACCTCCTGAAGAAATGTCTTACTGATGGAAGTCTAAGTGAACGGACGAGGAACGATCCCATTTGTACAGTCCTAACTTACGTTATTAATGATGACAAACCTGAGAAGGGTTTTGGCGCACCCCAAAATCACCCTGAGAAGCAGGGTCTCCCCATCTGTATGCTCTGCCCAATTGGAAGGAAATGAGTAAAGGAGGAAATATGAGGAAATAATTCTATATTTTGAGCATAAAACAAAAATAACAAATCTCCACAAAGTAACTGCCTTCAACCACTGCTGAAACTCCATTCCTTGCGCTGGTCCGACCCAATGTATCCATTTTGTTCTTACTTACCCCCATAGCAGCACTGAACCCAAGTGAAATTCTCCTGGTACTTTCGCACTTATTAAATTAGATGAGATTTTCAAAGATTCATAGATTTTGAAGCTAGAAGAGACCATTATGGTCTATTCAAACTCATGCATCACTCAGACTGTAAGTTTCACCAAGTGCTTTCTGCATGAAGACCATAATTTATAGCTGAGAAGAACATATTTTAAAGAAAGAAATCGAAGTTCTCTATAAAAAGGTCAGTTACTTCATGTAGGATGAATGATGGATGGAACCTAGCAGCATAAATATGCACAGCACTTTTTTGATACAAAAATACTCCTCAGAATATGTTTTTTGTTACCCATTAATTTTGTCCATTGTAAGATTAAGAGCATAGTGCAATTATAGCGTGGAGAAGGAATCCTACATGTCCATACCAACATCTTCTTTTCCCCTAATATGTGCAAGAAAGTACATTATATGGAAAATCAAAACATAGTCACTATTGAACATTAGCAAAACAACAACGAAGCTGTAAAAGCAGAAAACAATCCTTTTATTTTCATGTCCAGTTTTGCTTGAGATTTTACCAGCGCTTAGCCAAATAAGCAATATACCGTTTTCAGGCACATGAGAAAGAACACACTTCATTTCTAAGCATTCATACCTTCTGAAACCAAACAGTTCACTAGAGTACATTAACCAGTATGTGCTGAAATGGATAGAAATATGGTGTGAACATGACTGCAAAGATGCAGGAGATTCATCACTGCAATTGTCAAAAATTAATGGCAAATACAAAGACAATTTTGCCAATAAAACCCTACATGAAATGGCCTTCAGAAACAAAGGTGAAGGGTAGTTCCTCTCTGGGTGACTTGCAGATATCAGGAACATCCAGCAATGCCACTCCAGGTACAATCTAGGTACAATTTCAGTGCTACTTGGAATATAAGAATTCTCGATTCTCTAAAAGCCTCTGGCAAAATAGGGAGATGGACATAAAAATGTCTAAATTAGACACTCCAAAAGAGATTGGGAACCTTTTTTTTTTTACCCTCACATGTGAAATTGCACATTTTTAGGGAAAAAGAGAGTCCTTCAGAAGTCCTTCTCCATTATACAGTGGGGATCATCACAAGATATCTGTCATTACTTATTTAGATAGTGCTGAGGCTGAGAAGGCTTTTAGCACTTATCCTTCCCTAAGAAAAATACAGGGAATATTTCTTGGAACAGGAGTAGAAAGAGAATTAAGAAAAAAAAAAAAAGAGAGAGAGAGAGAAGACAGACATGTTTTCCTCTCTATTCCCCCACCAGGGTCCAGACACAATTTCAGAACTTACAGACAAGAGGACATCCCTGCAGAGCCAGCAGGAAACTCTCCTTCCCACAAGGTCTGTGGGAGATTGGCAGTGGGACTAACAGCTTCGTTAGGGGTTGGCAGCTAAATGCAGTAACGAGGTCTCATTCACATCTAGAGCAGCCAGCAGAGCCAGCACCCCAAAGGCAACACACACGTTGGGGCTGTTATTAGAGGGGATGCTCTTTCCCAGCACTGCCAGTTACACCACAGCCACCTGGATGGTGGCAGACCCAGCTCCACGTCATCTGCAAAGTCTGATAACCATCAAAACACCCAGCTGGACACAAAGGTGCCTGTCTCAGAAGGTGCCCACCATCCAAATTTCTTGAGAAAACGGTCATATTACAAACAACGACAATGATCATTATGAGTAAAACCAGCCACACTTCAGATACCTTTCCCATTTCTGCTTGTTTGTATCACTTGCATATTGCATATGGGATGCATTTGTAAGGAAAATGGAAACTTACAATGGCATATCTCTCCCACCATTCTACGCTATTTCCCTGACATTTGACAGCTGACATGGCTACTCATAAAGGAACACTTACAAAAGCAAGCAGTGATTTTCCACAGCATAAGTGGACACTTTTCACCCCAAGACTGCAGACATTTGCAGCTCACATGGGGTTTCAGATGGCTGCAGCTAAGCCTGATGCTGAGACTTCACTTTTCCCAATCTTGGATATGCACAAAGTGGCATTTTTTGCCGTTCAAGACTCCTCTGCTTGGAAAAAGAACTCACGAGGAATTAAAATGCATGTGCAATGGTTATTGTGATGCAGCTTGCATCGTGGAACAGGAACTAAATCATACACAGACAGAAAACACTATTAACTGTGATACTGTGTTTGTATTTGTAAGTAGCCCTGACTTCTAGTCACTCAATATTTGGCTGACAAAATATTTTTCTCTCTTAAGTATTACTTTAAATAACTTAAGAGCTTTTGATCTGTAGCAAATCACAAACCAGATTACAAGCTATTTATAACAATTCAGCTAATTGCTTCTACAGCACAAAATATTCAGCAAATATTGTGGAATTCTTTCCTTATTAGAAACAATTAGACAGTCTCAGAATGAGTATCAGGTGAGGGTCTCTGACTAGCCTCACTTTTTAAACCTAATCGGTTAATGTATATTGATCTATTTTATTCAAGCTGTATTTGGGGATTGCATGCCTTCTGCATATGTCTTTCTTAATATCCACTTACACCTGAAGTGAAACAATTCCATCTGCTGCTTCTCCCCTCCTAAATAGATATGCAGGTCAGCAAACTAAAGTGTGAGATTACTTCTGATATCTTTTTTAGGTGGTTTTCCTTCCCCAGAAGAAAAGAAACAGGGTAGAAAAACATTTCAGACTTTCGAGATATCTTGACTCACATGCCATTAAAATTTAAGTGGCAAAAGTATCATACCACTGCCCTTCCCCAGGCACTGTTAATAAGCTTTCTGGTGGGCACACAGCTACAGGAAAACTCAAAAAGAAATCCTGCATGTTCCTATCCGCCGCCACAGCCTTCTTCTCCAACCCACCTTATATCTATGTTAGTTTTACTATGTGAGGTGAAACACAGTGTTAAAACAATTACTATTTAATTTTCCCAAAGATAATTATTCAGAGTGAAAATGTGTTGAAAAACAAAAGGAAAGCCCATGCAGACAGGCAGCCGTGCATCATTCCGGAGGCAGGACAGGACCGGAACCCAGGAGATGTGGATGTATTACCCTGCACTCAGAAACTTAGTTAAATAAATCATTACACCTCTGTTCTCCCCATCAGGTTAGTGGAGACAGTGATAATCACTGCTCCATAAAATGCTTTGAGATTTACTATGTAAAAGCAATCTGAAAGCTAGGTATACTATTCGCTTGATTAGATTAGTTTAAATCACTGTTCTTATTATCAATTTACTCAAGCATTGAATTAAAGAGAGTTGGCAAGGAAAAAAAATTGGTGCAGCTGGGTAGTTACACTGGAACTAAACAAAACATTAGCAATATTCTACGTGTGTGGGAGGGAGAGTAATTTAAAAATAAGCTTCCCAAATCAGCGTACCGGTGCAAAAGCTGTAAGGCATTAATCACTGCAGAAAAGATACCTTAGTGACGCAGAGTGAACAACGCCACTCCTCACGGAAGGTGGCCCGAGGGAGGGAGCACCAGCGTCTCTTCAGAAGAACAGCACCTCTTCCTGAGGATGCTCCATTTCATACGAGAAACACCGAGTTTGAAGCTAAACTCTAAAAATTCACGTGTCTTCAAATAGAATAATGGTGCCAACATCAACCGGAAAAAATACAGAAAACTTTCTAAATCCACAAGAGTGGAAAGTTAATGCTATTCTTCACAAAAAATGCCTTTATCATAAACTGAATGCCTGCATTTTCACAGGTACAAATCCAGTTAGTTCAACTGAGCTGACATGGGAGCTTTTATAGACATAATAAAAGGAACTATCAAGAAAAATAAAAGAGAGATCCTTGCAAGAATCAATAAAAAAAACGTGAAAAGAATATAAAAAAAGCCAAGCAAGTATGCCCACCAATGCAGAAGTTTGAAAAACGACATAAAAATATTATCAATTATGCAATAAAAGATCACTGAACAATCCAAAAACTATGTAAAACCAGGGACTGAAATATTAAAATAGTTGAATCTGAAATAACACCTAAGGAAGTAAGCTCGATAAAGACGACACGATTGAAAAGTAATTACAATGGTAAAACTGAACAGTTTATGAATGAGTTCAGTATATCTGAATAGCTGAGTTTTTGCAGGAACATTTTCTTCTCAAGAAAAACAAAGTGCAAAAAGAAAAAGGCTGGCAGTGAAATAACAAGGAGATTACTATGGATTTAAAAAGAGTATTGTTAGCATGCAAATGGAAGAAGTACCTGGGGTGAAGTAGCTTTAAGGATGAAGAGGAAAAATGAAAGGACAAGTTAAGTTATAAATCATACTGGGAATTAATGAGAATTAACAAAAGCATAATTGTTCACAATTGCTTTAGAAGATAACAAAATTCTAATATGCAGGAAAACTTACAGGAACGGGAAAAACTGAAGGTGTTTACAGAGGACACATCATTCCTTTTTCACCATGGGGTGGATGCTGCCCCATTGAGTGTTTGCAGCACAAATCTGGCTTTTATTGGGTTTCAGTTTATCTGCAGTATTTCCTCTTCACGTTTTACACTCGAAGGATTTTCCCCTTGTTGGCTGCTGATGGGGCAGCTTGGGCAGCATTTGAACATGAATCAACACTAAAAGCAGGAAAGATGTGCTTCTCAGTCACGACTTACTCCAGCGCAGTGAGGCAGCTGCTGGAGGATGCTGCAAAATTACATGTTATGAGGAGTCTGAAAAGATCAACTTCAAAGTCAGAGTTAGGAGGCACAAACTCATCAACATTTTGTCTCAGGCCCATAAAATTTACTCAGAAACTGAATACTGATAAGGCAAATACAGAGACACTTTGGATGTGCAAGCATTACCTTAGCTCCACTGCACCAGACTGATTTACTTTTTTACTTAACTTTTGTACAAAGTCAAGAAAATTTGCTCTCCTGTAGGGTGCCCTGACTAGGGATGCTGCTTTCTGTAGGCCAGGCACTTAAGAAAACAACTATTTCTTGTGTAATTAATGAAGCTTCAGATGCAGAGAATGATCTATTGCACATTTCACTGATGTAATTTAGCCTAGATGTGTGGGAAGGGAGCACAACAGTAAGTTCATTAAGTCATAATTGCTTAGGACTGACCCTGCAGAAGAGTGGTGTGTAGCTCTTGAATTCCCCTGAACGCCAGTAAAATCTCAGAGTGACTACAGCTTCTTTCTCAAGTGAAGCCAATCTGGATATGGTCGTAAAAGTTCATCGGCTGATTTAGTAGGAGCACAACCTCACTGTACTTGGCTGAGGATCCTCAGGAGCTTTTTATACAACTGGCTGCAGCTGTTCGCAGGTATTTTCACAGGTTTTGCACCAGTATTTAAAATGTGCCTGTATCTGTGCATCCCACGCTGGTTTGCTCACCATACTTTGGAGAAGTGACTGACCCCCTCGCTCCAACCACTTTTCAGGAGGTTCCTTCCTCTTCACTGAGCTGTTCATGGGACAGTCTTGGTTATCTCCACTTCCCACTTTGAGGGGGCAAGTCCCAGCCCTGGACACAAGGTTCTTTGCTCCACCAGAGGCTCAGCAACCTCCATCCTCACACCTCCTGGGTCCCCCCTTAAGCCTACTTTACATTTCCCAGCCAATCCTACCATCCCAGCATCCTTCTCACCCACTCCAGCTCACCTTGTCTATGTGAGAAATCGAGGCAGGAATATTTTTCTTCCATAATTAGACGTCAGAGCGAGAAAGCCAACTTGCACAGAAAATTCTAGCCCAAATTATATAAGATTTGGCTGAGGAATACACAGCTGGGAAAAAAAAAACCAATCTTATGAATATGAAGCATATCCTCAGCACACCAGTAACAGTGCATCAGCCATGCCTCAGAGACAAGTATCATATTCACAAAACTTCACTGTTTACCAGTTTTGTTTCACGATACTGAATATTTGGAAGGTTGTTAAAATAGAAAATATATTTGTTTCATTCATGAAGAAGAACCTAGGCAGTGGTATGAACTGTTGTGATCAAGGAACCACATTTTCCAGGCAAGCGCAGAAGCTTGTATCTCACTAGTTTAAAAGCAGCTACTAAAGCAGACCCATTTTACATTTAGAGGAATGAAAATCTTGCTATGCTAACTTAAGGCAATTCTCAGTTGTTAAATTTAATTTCCCATCAATAAATCTAATTATCTAATTCAATTTCTGATTCTTAATAAAAATGGTTTCCTATGTCATTATAGCCGCAATCTCTAATATCGGAGACTCAATAGGATTACAGTCTGTGTAAATACAATTTCTGCAAACAGATGGATTTTACATGCAGATGGAGAAACACAAAATGGTATTAGTAGCTATGTCAGCTTCAAACACCCATCATTTTGAAAAAGACAAACAACAAAATTACTGGGTTTTTCCTCTGTCACACTGAGGAGAAAGCAAAATCTGTGATTGAGCCTTCCTTAATTTGACAAGGCTTAAGATGTTCCCTTTCAGGAATTGAATTATATTAAATATATCCCTAACAGAAAAATTAGGAGTGTTGCTGAGGTTATTTGACACTCTGCAAACACTGGAAGCCTTTCTCTCGAATGGGAAAATTGCTGTTATAAATGTTTGTGCAGACTTTAACTAGCCTGCTTGAGCACAGTTCTGACAGTTGTGAGATGATTTTTCATAATAGATCTGTACGTCAAAAATGTTACTATGCAAAAGCCAATGCTCTGCTTCCCAGCTCTCACACCGGAGCGTGGGGTCAGTCACACACAGCGGGGTCAGTTCTGCTGCTCCCCGCAGGCAGACGCTGCTCCGCTGGCTTGCACAGGTAAATATATACAGAGGGAGAGATCCCTCCCTTGGCCAAAATCTGTTCCCTGCCTCCCATTTACAAGCCTCTGCTGAGCATCAAACTTAACACTTCAGGAATTGAATTCGAACATCAGGTTGGGAATTGAACAACAATTGAGGAAAAGAATGACTGAAAGGTTTTGAATCAGAAATAAGTTAAAAACACACCACCAGCAGTTGCTGCCACTTACAGTCGTCACCATTCACGTAACACGGGACGAGAGATAAAACAAAAAAGAGAATCAAGGGAAGCCTTAATAAACTTACACAAGAGACACAAGGAGAAAACTTAACAGAACACAAATCACAGCTGAAACACAGCTGGTGTGTAGCTTTAAATTGTTTCTAAGGGAAGCTAATCCCCACGGGTTTCAAAGATGGGCCAGCTTTAGGTTTAAAGCCATTTACTGAGTGTATTGTGCAGAGGTGCCTTCGGGCAAAATCACTTTTCTGTTTGTTTGTCTCTTTTTTTCTTTTTTAATATTATTTAGCCGTGGGAAGCATCATTATAGCCAGCCTGTTGCATCCCAATTTATCTTTGTTTCTCTCGCAATTAGGCCAGCTCCAGGATGGAGCAGAGGAGGGTCCTCGCCCATGGCAGCCCCGATGGCACCAGGCTGAGCTGGAGGAGCAGCACCAGCACCTTCTCCATCACCTCAGGGAACTCCCGCTGATGGACACTTCAATTTCTCAGCACCCTCAGCTCCAGCTTCACGTCCTGGGAACACATTTTATAGGTGAGCAAAAAATAAGAACGTTTGCTCCTTTCCCATTTCAGGGAGACACTGAAGCCCACTGTGGGTCTGAGTGGGGAATTATAGCAGTGAGGGAATACTACAAATGCATGTTTTACCACACAAATGCATGTTTTACCACACAAATTCTAAAGAGAACCTCCTTTCATTTCTTTCTGTCTCTGCACAGATGTGTTTCCTCTCGTGCCATCCCTCCCCTATTCCCAGTCACTGGACCCATGTCCCAGTTTTTCACTTGGAAAATCAAATCCCTGCAGTGGGGGCTCCAGAGATAGCCACAAGCACAACCTAGATTCCTGGTAAAAATGACAAAAAAAATTCCAGGAAGCTGAAAAAACAACACAGCAGACCCTGCTGGGAAAGACTTAGGAATGTAGAAAATTTGTTTTATGCTTAGGACACTCTGAACACCTGGGATGGGTTTCTACAGAGGAACAGTGGGATGTCGTATTTTGTAAATGTATTTGGACTATTGGGCGGCGCTTTCTGCTTTCATTGCCTAATGGCTGGGCTAAGCTTTAGAATAAACAGGAGTTATAAATGAGAGCAGTGCATTTTTCCTGGAACGCTTTCTGCAATCAAACCAAATACTTTGAATATCAGCAGCCCGCCTACAAACAAACAAGCAGCTCCTGAGATATTCCCATGGCTCATTGCATAGCGGGTTGTAAACTGGCATTTTACAGAGGCGCAGCCGCAAAACTGGGGTAAACTCCTCCAACATTTTGGCTAAAACCCCTGTAATCCAGAGGAAATGAACAAATTGCAACTATTTTCTGGTGCAAAGTATCCCGTTCAAAGCTCAGGATGTCCAAAGAAAGCCATTCCCCAGACAGCCGAGATTACCTAAATACTACCCTGACACCTTTCCTATTTACTTCACAAGGTTTTACACTATATATGAATATGGATATGAAGTACTAAATTGCTCTCTCTGGACAGAAAAGAAAGTTCAAATAATTATTGTGATCACTCTCCAATTAATTTCAAAGGCATATAGATAACCCTCAGTGTCCTATTGACTAGGATTAGCAGAAAGTGCAGTGAAAAATGGGAGCAAACACCAGCATAAGAATGATCTAGTTGTTTTGGAAAGGGAAAAATCTCCTTTACAAACCTCTATCTGTCCACAGGCACACGGAGGAGGCTGATCCAGGTAATGGACTCTGCCTAGATGACCAGGAGAATTTTTCCCGAAGTGCTTCGTCAAAGGGAGGCTTTTAAAGAAGCCAAGCGGGGATGGTTAAACACTACGAAGGCAGGAACAAACCGCCCATTCTCGCAGTAGAAGTTCACCACTGAAGGGATCTGTGCATCCACCGTCACCTGAAAGAGGGGTTGGTAACGTCATTTCTTCCTGTGATGTACAACATCATCTACAGTGGCTTCTCTGCCAGGATGAACTATGCCAGCAAGGGGGGTCTGTAACCAGGAAACAAGGTGATTGATGAGGAACACACCAGAGGTCTACAAAGCCACAGGTGCCTTATCTCTATGGCAGCACCAAACTCAAGGGAGACCTTCGTGGTACTTTTGTGTTTATTAAGAGGCAGGTCCCAGCTCCGCTTCTTTCTCTGGGCTGTTTGGAGGTGAACAGAAACACAGCTCCATCGTGGGTGATGGGTGCAGCTGTAGAGCTGTGCTCGGAACAGTGCTGTGTGCCCAGCATTACTAACGAATCGTGTAAAACAGACAACATTGCTGGCAAAGGCATGGATCCTACCACTTCTTGTGCTGGGAAGCAGATGTTGTGTGTAGGGAGAATTTTCTTCCCTCTTTTATCACCAGTTTTTGTTATTGATGGGGGCTCAGTGCCAGCTGTGATCATAAATGGATAAGCATTAACCAAAATAAGCAATTTCTAGAAAGTTTTTTTGTAACACAGACAACCCCTTTGCCTTACCTTCATTCATCCTTTGTATAAGAAATAAAAAAAATAACAAACAACAGTGACTGAGTGACACATACATCAATTGATGAGTTTGTGTTTTTTGCAAGGCCAATCGTGTAATCTTCATGCAAAAGCCTTCCTTGACAAGCTTCTGATTCACCCTACACCTTACTGTTTTATCTTCTGCTGGCGTGAAAGGAGGCTGTTTATTTTGCAGAAGGGACTGTTTCTCACAGGAAAGTTGAGGAACTCGCTTCCCCAACCCCCCCTCCTTTTTTTTTCCTCCTCTTTTCCTTTTCTAATTTTTATTTCTTTAAAGTTAACTACTGTCAACCAGGAAATCCCTCTGTCTGAATTACAGCAAAGTCACCCAATACACCTGCTCAGCCGCTCTGCAAAGTCTGTAATAAATTAGGTGGTTCACTCAGTGTAGAGATTAAGCATGCCGTTTGGAAACCACGCAGAAATAACTGCAAATGAAGTGACTTTTTTTCTTTTAATACAACCAAGTCTGGGTCTATTGACAGCACTGCAGAAATATTACTCTCTGGATTTTCTTAGTCTATATGGATAGTTTGTGTTATCTCAGAAAACCTAAACATCTGCCTAATTCCATTTGGCTTCGGCTCTGCTACAACAAGTTGACCTGTTTCTAGGGAAAACATTTGATTATTCTGCTCAGAAGTGAATCAAGCAAAGCACAAGTCTGTGATTCCATCAGTCCCGGAGACCATTTCTGGCAGAAACATCTCTGTGAAGTGACTGGCGCTAAATGACGCTATGTACTAAATCCCTCTTAGCAGACCACGGCTGGTGGGGTTTTCTTTTAAATGCTTAGGGCTGGTGGATTTGGGTTGTCTCTTGTAATTCACATGTGTCTTATGATGTATCTCTGACTCCCTCTGTGCTGGTTCAGCTGTTATTATCATCTGTTTCTTCTCCAATTTACCTTCTCTAAACGAACCAACTTCTTTCCTCCCAGTCCCAAAGGAAGGCTAGCTCTAAAGTTTCTCTAACCCAACGCTGTATCTCAAGACGGCCAGTAACTGCTGAGTCAGGGAAAAACACCACAGCATGGGAAATCTTCCCTCAGAAACACCCTGCTGACTTTCTGCATCTTCCAAGTTGAGAGTCTGATGGAGATTAAGATATCAGCAACTCTGTCAGCTTTAATAGCCATTGATGAGCTTATTTTCCATACCTTCTACTAACTGCCTCTTTACTCTTTTCCACTTCAGGCTCCTTTAGCAGTTCCCCGATTTAATTAAGCATTCTAATTGCTTTTCTTTTTGTGAGGTGGTGGGTTGGGGGCTTTCTTCATTTTTTTTCTCAGAAATTTCATTGTGTAAAACATAGCATTCCTGTAATATTCCTGCTATGAGAGACAGTCAACCGTCATTCCCGATCCACCTTCTCACAGCCATCAATGATGTTATTTACCTGCACTACTGTCCTCGTTGACTTGCCTCTTTCCCAGCCCAAGCCCATTCTGTCCTTGGAGCTGGTGATTCACAGAACCGTTGTACCCAACCCCAAGACCTCTCTCCTGAGCAGTAGCTTGGAGTTTACGTGACACAGGCAGGTCTAGAAATAGGTATTCCCATTTGCATTATCCCAGAGTTTCCCCTTTTTATGTCATGATATATTTATCACCTACTCACTGAGGTCCTTTTGCAATAACTCTCTCCCTATGAATAACTTCTCTCCTTTGTGAAATCTGTTTTAAACAGATGGGTGGAAATGTAGTAAACAACCCATAATCTCAATTCGCAGGGATCAATAATACCACTTTTGATGGATTGCGGTACTAGAAGAATAGAGTTCTGCACTCCATTGTCCCAACCTGCAGAGAGCTGAGGTAGGAAATACTGTACACAAAACGCAGGTTAATAGAAAAATAAACGGAACAGTTTAGTGGAACAATGAAGAGGCATGCGCTAAATAATCTTAAGTGTCATTATACAATTATTTGTCTATATCACTGAAAGTATATAAACAATATATTAAAAGAGACCTGAAGTTTATTGCTTTCTTCTTAGGTTCACCTAACAACTTTTCCAAGACAAATGAGTCTGTTCCAAAGGCTACTACACGCTGCTAATGCCAAACCATGACCATGCGCTGAGTTTAAATTCACAAGGCTGAGAAGGGGCTTCAAGCAGGTCAGCAATGTTCAGGCCAGGTCTGGATTCAGAGCCTTGATACTGGATCACAAAGATTTATTCAAACCCCAAGGTGAGGCTACAAAGGAAAAGTTTAAGATCTGCCTCATTATGACTTCCCAGAAGCACCATGCTGGGTTGCCCCCTATTATTATGCTATTTTTCCTGGCTTTGAAACCTTTGGCAATTTTATGGGATCTAACAGGCATTACGGGGAGGAGTAAGGCTGCATAAATTACTTCTACAGGCAGATAATTGCCATTTTAGTAAGCAGCAAAGGTAAAGTGACACCTCTAACTGTAGAGAAATTTGATTAATATCTCTTAACTCCAAGTTGAATTGTTCTAAATCAAAAAGCTTAATTTTAACAACAATTTGCAGGCCGCCATTGTTTATAGCTTGAGAGTTTAAGTAGATAGCAAATAACTTAATTTATTTAAGAATTTAGTTGAATACGGGATTGAATAAATTGGTTAGAGATAGCTGGGATCCATGTATAAAATCATAAAGGAAGATCTTAACAGGCAGCATTCCCTAAACCCATTCTTGTGAGTATAAGTAAAGTGCAGTTAAGAGAATTTCTCCTCCAGAACTGAATTCTTTCTCTTATGCAACATTATCTGGATATTACAGACATATTTTTAAAAAAAAACAAAAAAACACAACGACAAAAAAAAAAAAAAAAAAACAACACCTCCCACTCCCACCCTCCCCATCTATGCTGGAATTCAGTTTTTATTTGCAAGGAACAAATGTACTAAGACTCCTAAATAAAACTACAATAGTTTCTGAAATGTGAGATTTTGAAAAGAGAGACTTGGTTTTAAAATTAAAAATAGGTTAGCCAATATGGATCCCAAAGATGTAAATTTCAAATTTATTTGAAGACAAAAACATTCTCAGCTCTGAAGGCTATGTATAGTGCTTAGTTTGTGGTCCAAAATACAAAAAGGTAAGAATCATTCAAGATCAGTTGAGCTCATGAATTGTCTACCTTACCACTGAACTGCCAGCCACCCCTCCGAGGCTAATAAATAAAAGTCTAACCGAGTGGGTAGAAATCCCTGGAGCCAAGCACAACACAACATCGGCAGCAGAAATACCCTCTCTGGCCCACTAACAACACCAGAAGCTCCCAGAACCTCTCCCCAAAAAAAGATGTGTTTTCCTTGGCTGCACACCGCAGTGAACCTAGACTCCTCTGGGGAAAGTTCTTCTGAATCTTCCATTCATAGTTCCAAAAGGAAAGGTTCAGTTAAATCAGATGTTTACCTCGGTCGGCTCCATCCCATACACACATCTTCTAACCTGATAGTTCAAAAAGTCAGTGAAAGGAGAATGCCACCATAATACCTCACAAATGGCAATCATGTAAAAAATAAACGGCACAGCCTCCCCCTAAACCCATGACTCCCCATGTGAAGTCCTCAAGTGTGAAACAGGAAAGCTGAATCTCTCTGATTTCAGTACGCTGATGGAGCTCTAATCTCACCTCTGGTTTATGGAACTGTATCTTAACGTATTAACATATTATCACAGAATAGTTTGAGTTGGAAGGGACCTTAATGATCACATAGTTCCAACCTCCTGCCCTGGGGCACGGACAACCCTCATTTCAGGTTAATTTTTTTTTTTCATCTTTTATGTCTAGCTCTAGACATAGAATCATAGGATGGGTTTGGTTGGAAGGGACATTTAAAGGCCATCTCGTCCAACCCCCATGCAAGTAAGCAAGGTGATCTTTAACTAGATCAGGTTGCTCAGAGCCTCATCAAGGCTGGCCTTGAATGTCTTCAGGGATGGGGCCTCTATTACCTCTCTGGGCAGCCTGGGCCAGTGTCTCATCACCTTCATTGCAAAGAACTTCATAAACACCTGAACTTCATTTTCTTCTTTAGCCAGCATTTCACCATCGACTTTCTGGTTTTTTCTAAATAGAGAAAACTCCAGTTGCAATTACCTCTAGGAACAAGCCAGGTTATTTCAGAGGTGCTTCTGGATGCTATAAGACTATAGATGCAACTGCTTCAGTGTTCAGAATCTGCCAGTTCCACAACTCAAATTCTATACCAGGAAAATAGAAAACAGGAGTGATAAATGCTCTCTCCAAAAGCTTCTGCAGTTTTCCAAGGGTTTCCAAGAGCCCATGTAGTCCTACAAGCATTCAGAGCATTCCTGGTGTTTATCATATCTCAGACTGGTAATTCGTTTCATGCCATTTTCTGTCTGTAACTTGGCAGAAAGGGACAAGAAAGCCCTCACTAAACTGCCTTTAGAGAATATGGACTCAGACACATCAGTCAGAGGAGTTTGTACCTACTTATAATAGTTGTTTCGAATCCTCATTGTAAAAAACTGTTTTAGCTTGAATGACCTTACATGTCTTCAGCTGATGCTTCATATAAATAATTTCAACACAAACTGGAACCTGTAAAATTCATGTTCTCTTCCATCGATTTCTTCACCCAGCATCCAGCTCCCAGAATTCACATCTTGTTTTCTGGAGATATTTTATCAGAGCAAGGACCAGCAAAACCGTGCAATTAGGTCCAAAGCCCAGGAGTGCAGCATGTAAAAGACAATGGCATCTACTTTATTAATACAGCCTCATAAACGCTTTTTGCTGCAACCTTGGCAGACAAACCAAGAACTCAACCCAACATCTCCAGCAGTGCTACAGGAGTAACTGATTTTTCAGTTCAGTAGCCAAATTGGAAAAGAAAATATTTTTAAATTACCCAAAACATTTTTGTTGGTTTTCCTCATTAAAATGAAATACTTAGGTGAGGATATGCTGCTTCTACAACATCCCAGCCTTGGCCATAAGGTTTTTTCAGCCAACACGTAGGTGACCCAGACAGAACCCCCTGACTCCTCTCCCCCTCTGAAAGAAGGGCTCTTATCACCTTACAATATATTTGGAAGGAGGTTGCTCTCATTCTCTCACTGCTCTTGCTTCCATGGGTTATTTCGCCACCCATTAGAAGAGAAAAACAGGTGTCCTCCCACCAACGCAAGAGATGTGTCCCAAATACCGGATGATTGAATTACTGTTGGCATCCAAGTGCTTTGCATGTATTGAAGCACAGCAGCTAGGAGAGCTGCCTGCTGCCGATGACCATGTATGCAACAGCTGGGATGTTCCCTGAGAGTAGAGGAATAATTTCATATCCCCTAACACCAAACCTGTTTCCCACATGAAAACGTGGTCTCCTCTTCTCTGAGGCCAAGGCCAGCAATGGACACCTACAGAAAAGAGTAAGGACAGGGAAAACATGTATGTACTTCTCTCCAGAATACTCCCCCAGTCCCCAGCAGTTGATAGAGTGCATTACTTATTTAGTAGCCTTTGATGGATACTTTTCCCAGTGTTTTAACTATTTCAGAATGCCTTAACTATTTCTAAATTTACCATTAGCCACCAGCTAGGAGGGTATCCGACTCCTGAACTTTGAGTGTAGTCACTGGGGGAAAAAACTAAACCAAACCAAACCAAAAAAACCCAAACAAATCAAAATATCTTAAAATTCAACCAAGATTTCAGATTAGTTCCAGGTAACGAACAGCCCCGTTTTTCAGGTTTTGGAAGACCAACATACTAGAGCTTAAATCGTACCTCTACAGCTGGAGCTGCAATGAACCCAAGCCGTTGGTGGTTTGGTCCAGGAGGGAGCTCTGTTTCCCAGTCCCCAGCCAGCCCCTGGCACGTGTGTGAGAATCGGCTTCCCAGGAACGATTGCACAGGCTGTATCGGCACGGAGTGAGAACGTTTTGTAGGCTGGCAGAAGGGTAAGAAGCAGCACAGAGGCACCGTTAAAAGGGAATGGCTTCTTCTGGATGAATTCAGACAGACAGGCAGCTGAAGCGACTGCTTGTAGCAGGAAGCTAGACACGCTGTTTAACTGTAAATTTTAAGATTACTAAAAACTACAGGATAAAAGTTACCTCTGTTTTGAATTAGAAATGTGAGAGGTATAAACTCTTCTTTATGATATATTTATTTAGAGCGATAATTATCTAATAGACATACTTTACAAAATGCTTGAACATGCTCATTCAAGTATTTTCTTAAAACTAATTGAGTTAGAAATCCCTAGTTTCCTTTTACACACAAGGTCATAAAATGCCTTAAAATTCTCACAGGAAATTCATGAAAATTTATTCAGTATGGTATGAAAGAGTAAATCTCTGTTATGCTTATGGATACTTCCCGAATACATGTACATTTTAATTAATCCCATTAATTTTACAGGATTGCTTACTTGTTTAACCCCTAAAGAAAGCAGCTTTCTTGAATGGAAATTAAATTTTGAGCTTCAAAGGATGTTGTTGGTGGGTTTTGGTGGGTTTTTTTACAATAACCAACACTGAAAAACACAAAACATTTCTTGCTGCATGGAAAGCTCGATTTGTTTTTCCTATATATTTTCACAGCAGTGACAGCGACTGATAGTGTAGCACTTGCCTGCTATATATAATACTATGCAGGACATGAAATAATTATTATAGGTCTACTGAGGGAGCTACATTTGAGTTTAAGGCTAATATGACAATCAGATGAACAATATTTTCAGCTCTGTATAACTTAGGAATAATAGTTCTTTCCAGCTGGCATCTGTATATCTAGTCTAGGATTGTGGGCTCCAAACATTCAAAAAGTATTCACTTCTGGCACTGTGTTATACTCAGGAGGATAAAAAAAAAATCAATATGAATTCCTTAATTTTTCTTCTAAATGGCTTTATTTACTTTAAAAGTTGAGTTTAAGCATAAGATTTATTAGTCCTTTAACATTAATCACTTTTGCTATCTGCAAACACCCACCACCCTCTGGGTTGCTATGTTATCTTGCACAGGTACCTTCAGCTTCAGAACAAAAATATTGTTTCCAACGAGGCCAATCACTAAATCCGAGTCATCATCCCAAAATCTATGTGCTTCCTCAAGCTCAGTGTCATTCCAAAGGGTACTGGCCAACGGCACATCAACTTTTGGAAAGGAATGTATGAGGTTATAGGAGGTATATCCATTGTACCTTGCAGGGCAGGTTTTCTAAATCTCTTGTTGTATCCTGACCTGGTTTGAATTCTTGCAGCAACTACTCTAAATTGGCCACCATGTTTTATCTCAATCTTCATCAGCACTCAAGAATTCAAGACCAATTAAAACATTCTAAAAGAAAAACGGATATTTAGTTTCATGATTTCTTCTCACTTTTCATTGCTTGTCAGATTTCCCAGGCTCAGTGCACTCATTAGTGGCCATTCCAACTCAATAAGCAAATAATCCAGAATTTTTGGTCAATTAAGTAATTACTTGTAATTTGTGGATATGTTTTCACACATACACAAGTCATATTGAGATGTACAGTATAACTGTTAAAAAAACATTTTCACAAGTAGAAAGATGCCAGAGCCTTATACAATGCTAAGCAATGTGTGTGCTGCAAGAGATTTGTGTGTTTGAAAAATATTCTTTCTTTCAGTTCATTAGACACAATAAAAACACTCAGAACTAAAACAGAACGCATAGCTTTTCCTTGGATATAGTTTTTGCAATTTTCACAAAAACTCACGTAAATACATCACACAATACATTTTAGTTAGCCAGCTGTTAAAATCTTAGTATTTTGTGCATATTGTAATGTATGTGCTATTACTGACAGCATTAAAAATAAAAAAAATAAATTTAAAAAACCCCCAAACTTAATTCAGTGTATAGAGACTTAAACTGCCAAAAGAATTCCTTCTGTCTTTGTAAAGATAGCATGAATCATGGCAAAAAAACCACAAATCTTTCTGTGTCCAACAGAACAATCCCATTCTCCAGGCTGTCTTTTTCCAGGTCTTTTTTCCAGGCTGCTGTGGTATCTGAATAAAATGATAATACACAATATGCTATGAAACCAAGTTTCATTTAAAATAACTGTAAGATGATCGCATATATTTACTTGTGAAAAAAAAAAGCTAAGAAGAAAAAAATGCAAATGCTTCGCTTTTTTTTTTTTCCCTGCTAAATATGCTGGAAGCGTGTGACAAATGCCTATAATAAACTCTCATCTCCAGGTGCAATGAAAGGGAAACTTGTTCAAGGCTGCAGGAAAGTGGCAGCATCGTGCATCAGGACAAACATCTACCAGCACAGGTAACAACAGCAACAACACGGCCTGCCATCTGCAATTAGCTGCTATGAATCATAGGATGTGTTTTTCTTTGAACCTAAGTGTATATACTGATTTTTGTTGAACAAAAGAAAAAAAAAGGGGGGGGGAATGCTTTAGCCCCATGACTTGTGAAGTTTATGCCCTTAAAGTTTGCTCTCTAAACTTTACAGTGTAAAAGTTTTTTAACCCTTAAAATTTTTTTAGTCAAAGTTTACTCTGTAAAACTTTTACAGGGTAATTTTTTTTTTTAAGTTCTTAAAATTTTTTTTAAGTTTATAGAGCAAACCAAAAGTTCACTCTGTAAACTTTAAACTTTAAAAATCTCTCTGGGCTGTTCAGATCCTGTGGGATTATTCAGTAATCCCTTAGTATTTTTCTCTGTCGTAACTACAACACCTGAAGGACACGAGTAGGAAGGACGGGAAACCCCAGGAGCACCCTCTGCATGTTCTCATCAAGGCCGTGTGTGCTAAGAGTGATAGGCTGGGCTCTGGCTTCGGATTTTGAACTCTCAGTGGTGCAAAACTGTGTCAGAAACGTATCAGAGAAACCGTGTGTTCACACAAGAGAGGAACAACCCAGGGTGCACTTGCAGAGAGGCGCAGAGCGGCCAGCACAGGCTTCCAGCATCAGCCGCACAAGGAGCAGGAGCATAACCTTAGGGGAGAAAGAAGGTCACTTCTGTGAATAGTAAAGTAAAAGAAATCACTCCTATCGCCTGTAAGGGAGTCTGCATCTCCAATACAGAATTTACCATTTTTGTTGTTATTCCTAAAATGAAATTATTTGATAGTGGGTATATCCTGCAGCCTTCCAGTCCCTAAAGGGGCTCCAGAAAAGCTGGGGAGGGACTCTGGATCAGGGAGGGGAGCCATGGGATGAGGGGGGATGTTTTTAAACTGAAAGAGGGGAGATTGAGATGAGATCTGAGGAAGAAATTCTTTGCTGTGAGGCTGGTGAGCCCCTGGCCCAGGTTGCCCAGAGAAGCTGTGGCTGCCCCATCCCTGGAGGGGTTCAAGGCCAGGGGGGACGGGGCTTGGAGCAGCCTGGGCTGGTGGGAGGTGTCCCTGCCCAGGGCAGGGGGTGGCACTGGGTGGGCTTTAAGGTCCCTTCCCACCCAAACCATTCTGTGATTCTATGATTCTGCCACTGCATCATAGCTACCGCAAAGACAGACAAATTTTGGGACAGTTCAAGAAAGGAGAAGCACATTTGGAGGAAGAAACCAGTCTCCCTTCAGTGTGCTACTTGGCAGAAAGCAGCCACCCATGGGCAACAGATGGTCAGCAAATTCATAATCACCTGGCAGGCCCGACACACTCCCTACCAGGATAGGATCTGTGGCAAAAAGATAAAAATGTCACTGCATAATGGATAGCAGAGGTCTGAACATTCAAATACATTTGCAGAGCAGCTAATTAGATCTTAAATTATCAAAATCCTTGAAAGTGAAGTCTTTTTGGACCCGAGGCACACAGGCAAATTTTCACAAGCAGATAATATGATTTAAGCATGTACCAGAAACTATTCAGACCTCACAGTTTTGACAGCAGTGGGGAAACAAGCACAAATCCAGCATAAATAATATCCATATAAAGCTCATTACAAAGCCAGAATAAAGCAAAACGTTCCTAATAATCCAGCATGTTTTTCAAATAATGCTTACAGGTTCATGGTTGTTTAAGCGAAGCAGGCAGAAATAGCACCCTCGACAGAAATGCATAAAGAAAGGGTGGAAAGATGGAAGGGCAAAATGAGCACACCAGAAAGCACATGGAACAGGAGGAAATTAGACAAAGCAGCCAATCTGGAGAGAAAATAATGTCAACATCAAAATAGTAATAAGCGTTATCAGTTTTACAGAAGGCAAAATACATTTTCTTGCCTTAGCTGCTTGATTTTCTTCCCAAGCCTAAAGAGGAACCAAGCTGTGAGCTTTTGGAGAGAGGCAGGTCCCGTGTGGTCCCACCACCCAGAGCCGCAGCAGCGCAGCAGAGGGGTTGCTCCATCCCCCCACCACACCAGGGGCAGCTGCATCCCTTACACTACACTCTCCTATCTTTATTACCCCCAATCCGAGACTTTCTCTCCCATTCTGCGTGGGAAAGGTGCAGCTCCTTTCCTCCTGGCTGAGATGTTGGGGTCTGATCCTGCCCCGTATCGTGTGTTACAAGTGCTGAATGGTTGAATGGTTGAAGTGAGTATGGATTTGTACAGGATGAAATGATCATGAACGGTCCTACTTCTTATCTTCAGTCCTTGGTATATCCTAGCCTTTGAGGTTTTCGTTCTTTTGCTGTCCAGTACAGTACAGAGAGACCTTGCGGTATCAGACCCTGACAGCTAGGGAAGGCAGGAGCTTCGAGTACTGAGCAGGGCTTGGAGTAACCTGGTCTGGTGGGAGGTGTCCCTGCCCAGGGCAGGGGGTGGCACTGGGTGGGCTTTAAGGTCTCTTCCCACCCAAACCATTCTGTGATTCTATTACACCTTCAGAAAGCAGCTCTGGCTTCTCCCAGGCTTGGTGTCCAGGCAGGCACACGCAGAGTTTTCAGCTGAGCAGCAGTTAACAAGACATTTCAAGACAAACCTGCTCTGAATCGATAGTTTTTGCCTGATCTGCCTTCCCGGGATGCCAAAGCCCATTAGAGGTGTTCCCAGCAGCTGTCTGCTGTGGTAGACAGTCTGTGTCACCACCCCCAAATCCTGGGGGACATTACCGCAATGGAAGAGATGGGGTGCCAGCAATTGATGCCTGGAGAGATGCCAAGGAACTTCCCACCCCTCCACACTCCAGCAAGCCGGTGCTCCAGGGCTTCATCTGCTCCGTCCCTCTGCAGAGGAGCAGTGCTGGAGAGCCATACCATGACCAGGCTGGACAGGGCTTGGAGCAACCTGGTCTGGTGGGAGGTGTCCCTGCCCAGGGCAGGGGGTGGCACTGGGTGGGCTTTAAGGTGCCTTCCAACCCAAACCATTCTGTGATTCATTCTATGAACGTTTCATCCTGTATAAAATCATACGCATTAATAGCGATGCAACCATTCAGCACTTGTAATACACCATGTAGGGCAGGGTTGGACCCCAACAACTCAGCCAGGAGGAGAGGAGTTACATCTTTCATTGGGTGAACACAGGATTCATGCCATGGGTGTGGGAGCAAGTAAGAGAGATCCAGGAAGCAGATGTTATTGGCAGGCATGAACTGAATGCCTCTTTGATGCAGCTGAAACCCCTCTCTGCAAANATATAAAAATTAAAGACTTCCTGGGATGAAGCTCTGTGCAGTTCTCAAAGACGTTGGGGTGCAGCAAATTCACCACACCAGGACCTCAGGGCTCAACCTCAGAAACAAAAACTGCCACAAGTCCTACACCTTGATGCAGGCAAAACGTCTGCTCCACCACATGGCAGGAGCTCTGGACACATCCAGCAGCTGGACATTAAACCCTCAAGAGCTGAGAAATGGTGCAGCCTCTTGGAGCCTCCAGCTCCCTGGGTGCCAAGGGAGAGCCTGGTGTAGATCCAGGCTGGATCCGCAGAGCGATAGTCCTGCCTTGCCTGGCTGGCGTTAGCTCTCACCATGTACGCACCACTCGTGGCCGCTGACTGCTCTATCCCACTTCCAAAGNAGAGATGCCAAGGAACTTCCCACCCCTCCACACTCCAGCAAGCCGGTGCTCCAGGGCTTCATCTGCTCCGTCCCTCTGCAGAGGAGCAGTGCTGGAGAGCCATACCATGACCAGGCTGGACAGGGCTTGGAGCAACCTGGTCTGGTGGGAGGTGTCCCTGCCCAGGGCAGGGGGTGGCACTGGGTGGGCTTTAAGGTGCCTTCCAACCCAAACCATTCTGTGATTCATTCTATGAACGTTTCATCCTGTATAAAATAATACGCATTAATAGCGATGCAACCATTCAGCACTTGTAATACACCATGTAGGGCAGGGTTGGACCCCAACAACTCAGCCAGGAGGAGAGGAGTTACATCTTTCATTGGGTGAACACAGGATTCATGCCATGGGTGTGGGAGCAAGTAAGAGAGATCCAGGAAGCAGATGTTATTGGCAGGCATGAACTGAATGCCTCTTTGATGCAGCTGAAACCCCTCTCTGCAAAGAGGTGCTTAAATCACTGCCCTGCGTGCAGGGCTCTACTGCCTGTTCTGCCACGCCATGTAACAGGCTGGTGGGGAGAGCGGTCCCCAGGGAAGAGCGACAATAAAATAAAGCTGTGGCAGTCTTAAAGGAGAAATGTAATATTTATGAGACTGAAGAGAGAGAAGAAGAAATCCTGGCTCCATAGCCATGGCCTCAGGGATGGGGAAGCTGGCTGGAGCACTCCCCTCAAGGCGGGGTGGGACCTACCATCCAAAGATATCACTGAACCCACAGCTTCTGTTCCACTGTAGGTGCTCTCACCACCAGGCTGTTGCAGCATAACAGCCCGTGAACATATATTTATATATATTATACACAAACCTAAATTATCTATGAGTATAATTCTAAAAAAAAAAACCTAAATAAATATATACATTATATATGTATTTATATAGAAATTAAAGACTTCTTGGGATGAAGCTCTGTGCAGTTCTCAAAGACGTTGGGGTGCGGCAAATTCACCACACCAGGACCTCAGGGCTCAACCTCAGAAACGAAAACTGCCACAAGTCCTACACCTTGATGCAGGCAAAACGTCTGCTCCACCACATGGCAGGAGCTCTGGACACATCCAGCAGCCGGACGTTAAAACCTCAAGAGCTGAGAAATGGTGCAGCCTCTTGGAGCCTCCAGCTCCCTGGGTGCCAAGGGAGAGCCTGGTGTAGATCCAGGCTGGATCCGCAGAGCGATAGTCCTGCCTTGCCTGGCTGGCGTTAGCTCTCACCATGTACGCACCACTCGTGGCCGCTGACTGCTCTATCCCACTTCCAAAGAGCATTTTCATAGAATCACAGAATGGTTTGGGTTGGAAGGGAACTTGAAGCCCACCCAGTGCCACCCCCTGCCCTGGGCAGGGACACCTCCCACCAGACCAGGTTGCTCCAAGCTCCCTCCAACCTGGCCTTGAACCCCTCCAGGGATGGGGATTTTTGTAGCACTGAGACATCCAAGGTTCCTTTTCTTGGCTCTCACCTTTCCTTCACCAGAAAATGATTGTTTCTCTCAATCTGCACAAGAGCAAAGAAAACAATGAGGCTAAACTGAAACTCAGGACAGTTTTCTCCACCTCAGTGGAAACCAAAATCTCTGTCCCACTCAATTTCAGTTCTTTGAGGGCTACTCTTCCCCACTGCCAGCCCAGGCCTTGGCAATTGCGTGAAAATCTCAATTCCTACTTTCAGCCTCACTCTAAACCCTAAAAACTATTGCTACTCTCCGTTTTCAGTTCTTTGCCCAAGGCTCCTAAAACATCATATGGGGATTTGGGAGCCCCATTTGAAACAAATTGTTTTAATTAAAATAGTAATTTTCAGCCCCAAGAGATGTAAACTATTAAAGAGTTGCCAGGAGGGAGATCTACTAATGGAGAGCAACAAGCAATTATAGCCAATCTGCTGCAGGTTCTCACAGAAAAAACACCCTGGAAAACCAGAGCAGTCACTTGCTGACTGACTATTTATCACGACAGAGAGCATTTAACAGTATATGGGTTTTTCCTTCCATAAAGGCTCAGCAAGTGTACTTCATTTTCTCATGTGTCATCAAGTTATTTTGATAGAAGAGGAGAGATCAGCAAAGGGAAATGGGAGAAACACATCTCCTTGCTGTTAAACGGCTCTCCAGCGCCTGAGTGTGCAGAGAACCAGGAAGGCAGATGAAAAGGTTTTTCCTCATGAAAAGGAACCCTCTGTCTCAGACAGCCACGCTCTTTTTCTCCCGGATATCCAGTATTTAAGGAATACTCATTTGCGACCTACTAGATTTAAGGAACATTTAGAAACTCCAAGTTCATGTTTCCATTTCCTCCCACAAAGTCAAAAGTGAACGTTATCCAACACAAAATTAAATGCTCAGGTGTTTCCCTGGAAAGGTAAATGTGAGCAAAAGGAAGAGGCGTTTTGTGACTACTTACTTTTTTTTTTCTTCTCCAAATTGCAACATGGAAGAAAAAAACATCAAGAACAATAAAAGCTTAAGCAAGTTATCCCAGAGCCACCTGCTTTTCCTTCTAAATTAACCTTCACTGTTTCCCTTTCTGGACTACTCACAGATTCACTGGAAGGACAAACCTCAGAAGACAAAAATCGCTTTCTGTTCCAAATGTCCACAATGCTGATCAACACTCTTTTCATGTTTCAGGACTGATGGGATGCCATAAACGTAGCTTGAAGGAATTTGACTTCTGTTCTGACTCAGGGAATGCTTCCTATTACAACAAAATGTTGGCTTGGGTTTATAGATTCAAGTATACTGCTGTTCACAGAGCCAACCGCCTGAAAAGAATACGATCAGCTGGGAATCAATCAGACAAAAGACATCGAAAGACAAAAACATTTGCATTTTTCTAGTCTGACGTGGAAATTCATCTGCTAAAGCTTATTTCAGCATTCAGCAGCTGACAAACACCTATATAAATCTGAGTGTGTACATCCTGGTGCAGCATACAACTCCAACACTTCATGGACTTACCATATTCAACTAATTTGAAGAAAAGCATCCTACTTTAGAAGCCAGGAGATCAAGTTTTCACTTGTAGGTGGCATCATCACTACTGCAATAATCCAGCACAACCTATGTTTGGAAGCAAAAAATAGAAATAAATTGAAAGTTATTTTCGATACTTGGATTGCTAGTGTAGAAATGAACTCAGTTTAATATTGAAAAATAAAGCATGGTAGCAAACTTCCTGGGGAAAAAAGAAAACAACCCTCAAACTTTTTTCAAAATAAAAACTCTGTCTTTTTTTCTGTAAATAACATTCAGTTATTCCTTGTTTTTCTGCTCAGGAACAGCAGAGCATCTGCCTCCGCCACCCACAGACCCAAGAGAGAAGCACATTACTCCAAGGAATATCTATTCATGTCAGCGCTGTGACCTACTAGAGATAGCATCAAGATGAAAAGTATTCTTCTTCTTTATAATTCCCTTCTCGCTAGATTCTAACCTCATTAAATCAAGAGGAACGTTAACCACACATTTAAGCATGTGCTGCACAAGGCCCTTTTTTCAGCAATGCCGGCATTGTTTATTAGTGACGGTGTCATCTGACTCTCTTAGGTAATGAACACCAGCGCATGACACCGTATTTCACCCGGGGTTATACTGTAATAATTAAATAAAGTAGCAGTACTCGGAATGGAATTACTGGAGAAATCAAGACTCTTAAAAGAATTCCACTGAAGGATGTTTAAACAGACATTCTGCAAGGGCAAACAGATAAATTAAGTTCTCCCTTAGCAATCTCTGTGACGACAGGAGAATACTAAATAGAGAGCATAAGGGACGTGTTGTAGCAAAATGTTTTGCCTTATTTTTAATTTAAATGTAGTTATATAGACGAAGAGCCTGGAGGCATCAACCATTGCCAATCAAGTCTTACATAATGAAAAGTCTTATAAGTATACTGCAACCACCACTGCCCAGAATTGCTCGAGTCATCAGAGGATGAGTTTTTTTCAGCATAGACATGTACAAAGTCTTTTTTATTTTTTTAAGTATTTTCAAAAAACATGATTTCTCTTTGGCAAAGGAACCCTTTGAAGCAGTCCAAATAGCCTTTGAAGTTAAAATAGAGAAGTCATTTCATATTCATTCCCCTGTTTTACCTCCCCCTTCCAAAAAAAAAAGGCACATAGCTTGGTGAAAAATTTATATAATGAAATAGGCAGACTCCTCTCGTGACATCAGAAGCATTGAAGCAAACAAAATGGCATTAAAATGGAAGTGTATGTATGTCTTTGGGTGTAAATCAAAGATGCTGTGAACAGAAATATTCGGAAAAAAATCAAGCTTAATTATTTCAGATTATGAGCTACAATTATTTCAGATTATGAGCTACAATGTGTAACAAACAGAATACTGCAATGTATACAGTAAAACGTATGAAGCGTTAATGGATTGGTAAATATTTACTTGTTTTGAGGAGTTGTCCGCACTTAGCAACCTAACTTAGATTTATTAAAGCTAGGTGCATGTTTCTTTGCTAAGTCACGAAGGCTATTAAAAACTCCTGGAAGCGGTAGATGCCTGACAGTGCATTAGTAGCAGGATTTTAACGTGTTTCTTTTCCTCCTTCCATTCCTATAAATGTATTTTTCTCCTTCCCAATGTTTCCTAAGAGTCTCCTATGTCAGAGATTTTCCCATGCACATCTTTCCAGTGCCTCAGAAAAATGAGAATGACTGATCTGGCTTGAAAACTAAAAGCTTTGAGATAGTTCTCTGCGGAACGATGAAAAATCCCCCAAGGTTCAAGAAAACAATCAGTAAATACAGGCTTCTACTCCCATAAACCACAATTTGTTAAAAAGAAATGTCCGCTAATGGAACGTGCTTTACTGCTGCAAATACACGACTGCTTGGAAGATGTTACTGAGCCAACAACCAAGCAGTAAAAGCAACAGCACACACATACACGGGAGCAGGGTAAATAAAAATGTTTTGCCATTTTTGTACACCTTCTTGAAGAGCTGCATCATTTGCCTTTATCCATCTACAATACAGAAAGACACATTTGTATTCCAGCCCCACTTAACTCTGGCAAGTGTCTCATTCCACAATCCACCATTTTCTTCTGCACAAGATCAGTTTCAACTTTTCACCTGCGCTGTACGGTGGAAGAAAGTGACCTGAGTTTTATTACTATTTTTTAATAATTTCTCATTACTTGAATCCCTTCTTATGTATGCTGGATGTTTAGGAAGAGGGAAATAGTCTTCTTGGAAAAAAAAAAAAATCACATAACGGGAATGCTCATAAATCTGTATTTACACTGGAAGTAAAAGTAAACTCCCCAAAGATGATTTACTGCCTCTTATAATGAAAGTGACTATTAGGTCCTTAGATTTTATTAGCATTGTGAAAGAACATATTTTATGTTCAAATATTTAAATACCTGTAGAAAGCAAATGCAAAAATATTGTACATATTAAGCATTCAATTACTTCAAGTTATGTAAAAAATCACTGAAAAATAATTTCCTGCCTATAGAAAAATATACTGGCAAAATCTGAAATTTCCAGTTTACCAGTTATTTGGAGTCAACTTGAAGAGGAGTATGCACCGCTCATAGAACCGGGCAGGACAACAGTTGACATTTGGAGCATTGACCACAGGACGCCTTCAGGTTTAATAATGAATCATTTCAAGAGAGGAGCAGAATATAAAAGGATTGACTCCAGCAATGGGTTTCTGAAAGACAGTTCTTGACTATTTGATGCTAACCAGCCCTCCAGCAAAGACTGCCACCCCCCATTGAAGCTTTTCTTGGAAATCAATTTCTAACACCCAACAGCAGCCCATCTAGCTTTGAAATAGCCACAGAATTTTGAAATAAAACCATAATTTCTGCATTTCCCACCCTAGCAGCCATCCAGAGTGACAGGGTTGGTACAGGCTTCTCCTGTGAAGAAGAGGAGGAAGATGCAAGAAAGCAACAATGGCCAACACCTTCCTCAAAATGGGTAGGGACGGCAGCTTAGACTGGCTGTTGTCTTACCGTAATGCTGTGGAGAGGAGAAGTAAAGATTTCTTCGGTGAAGTCACTGTGAACACAGGTTTGCCATAGAATCACAGAATGGTTTGTGTTGGAAGGGACCTCAAAGCCCACCCAGTCCCACCCCCCTGCCCTGGGCAGGGACATCTCCCACCAGACCAGGTTGCTCCAAGCCCTGTCCAACCTGGCCTTGAACCCCTCCAGGGATGGGGCAGCCACAGCTTCTCTGGGCAGCCTGGGCCAGGGGCTCACCGCCCTCACAGCAAAGAATTTCTTCCTCAGATCTCATCTAAATCTCCCCTTTCAGTGTAAAATGGTTAATGTAAATGGTATAGCTCCAGGATGATGGTTGACGGAGAAGGTAAAGCACTGACCACACGAGCTGCTTCAGTGGGTGCATTAAAAATAAAATGAATGAAATAGTCATAAGGGTACTGAAGCAAGAAGATGCAAGTTCTGACAGTGCTCCACAAAATAAAGCTGGAAACTCTACAAATATACTCATTTACCATCTCTGATCTTCAGACCACCGTGACTATTGGGATACAAAAAGAGCATTCTTCCTCTAGATGCAGAGTTCTGGTGGTTTTAAACAGTTCTGAGTTTATCTCAATGCAAAAATAATGCTAACGACAATAAAACTTCAGCTCTTCGGACTGCATTGATCTGTGGGGTTACACAGGAGGATGGGAGAGTATTCTTGTTGATTTTATGTTATTTGAATTGATCGCTATCTGCCTACTTACCTTAAATAGCCAGCCACAACACCTCTTGTTTTTCAGAGCTTCAATAAAGAAAATTCTTCCATTTTGTAAATTATAGCCCTGCAATCAAGAGCGCTATTTTGAATGTGGTTCTCTCCTGCTTAAATCAAATCAAATACATACCTTAATGGCAAACCAATGTTTTTCATGCGATCCTCTAAATCTGAAAGGACACAATTCAGTGAGAAGCATTATGTATGATCTAATTTTATTACAAAGACAAGCATTCCAAAGCGGCACTCAAGTACTAGGGGAGGACTGGGGGGTTTTGTGACCTCCCCGTGGGTTAGGCAATGGGTGGGCACATTTCTCCACCCAGAACTACTGAAAACTCCCTTCATTGCCCCGTTCCCAAAGTATTTTGGTTTACGTTGTGAAAACTAACAATTACGTTTCATTAGTTCTGTTTCTCTGACAGACTTTTAGCTGAGGGGCTCAAGAGTAAAACATTTGTACTTGTGCAAGCTTAAAAATGTGAGCTAAAAATGTTATAAAACTTAAGAAAGAGTAAAGAACTAGCAAGCGTGGCAAAATCTCACCGGTACTTAGTCTGAGTGGATGCTTAACTTTGCCACAGATGAACATACATTACCTTTTGCAAAGTTTTTCTCGTTTACTATTTAAAAGAGAAATTAGTTTCAGAAAAAATTGATCTGAGGAATAGACGGACCATTCATTTTTCTGTGGATTCCCTACCAATACTCAGGTAGAATGAATACTGAAAGCAGAATTTCCAGAGCTATAATTGGGTCCGTATTAAGCTGGTGAAGAAAAGAGAAGCTCTCTCCATATTTTTCTCTCTGCTCATCCTCCTTTGCCCTTTACTACAGGGCCCAGCCAGGAAGGGGATTTTCTAGACTGCAAAGCAACGCAGTGTTGCTGCCTGCTAAGGGCTGCAAAGGGACAGGAGGTCACTTACTTTTTCCTCAGTAAAAAGGTTTTTCCACCAGAAAAAAAAATAACTATTTCATAATCTTTCTGCTAAGGGGAATTTCAGACTTTACTCAGTGCAGCTACTAAAGATTCTTCCCATCACATCCGTGCTTCCCTGGGATTTCCTTATGTCTTTTTCCCCCCTGTGATGAATTTGTCTAAAAGCTGTTCAGCGGGGAAGGACTCGCTTTCTGCGGAAGCGTATATCCAGAACCGCCTTTGACTACTCAGACACCTTCACCTCCTCAGTCTGACCTTGGTTAAAAAAAAAAACCCACTGCCCTGTCCTCTCCTTCCTGCCACAAAACCCACAGGGCTCTTCCTCTGGAACTGCAGGAATGTTTTGCTGCCGGACAACCCCGCTTTAACTGCCACACGGATGCCAGATAGACCAACCAGTCAAAGCACTAGCCTTGACTAAGCTGGGCTTCCTTTCCATACAGCTCCAGAAGTGCAGCCTCCAGCNCTGTAGCCCTTTGCTGCACCCTCTCCAGCAGTTCCCTGTCCTTCTTCAGCCAGGGAGCCCAGAACTGGACACCACAGAAACCCATCATTTTATACACTCATTTATTAAATACCACCACAAAATAAATTTTTGCATAAGCCTTTATGTAGCCTGAAGTTATCGGGAACACAGTTGCTTGATAATGAATGCAGCTGTGGAAAATTCCCCCTCTGTTTAAGTTCTGAAATATGATTTTAGAATGCTAAAGCTAACTCCCCCCGAGTTCCCCGGTGCGTGGGACAGGCTGGGTGCTGGGCTCTGGCAGCTCACCACCGCCTGCCTCTACTGAAAATGCCACTTGGGTGTGGACTTGTGGCTTGGAGTGTCTGAAACGAACCTTAGATTTCACGCTCACCTTCCTGTTAAAAGACACGGGAGACCTAACTCAGATTAATGTATGTTTATACATTTTAATTGTATATTAAAGTGTGTTTTGCAGATACATAAGAAACTTCACTGGCGTATTAACTTATATTAGTTTTAACCAAAAAAAACCCCACACATTGACACATTTGTAATTATTCTGCAATTATATGGAAATTACATTACACACTAATTGCTCTGACAGGTGCCTAATAGCTTCTCTAAATAGGGGGGTAAGAATTTACCCACGGGTATTCTCAATTATTTTGCTTGACCACCTTTTGCCTCTCCTTACAGCAATGGAAACATGAAGCAGCAATTACAAATTTCTGTTCTGTTGGGGGTTTTTTTCCCCAATACAAATTGTTGTGCTCCTGCCCCCATGCCACCCCGGCCCTCGGCAGGGAAAGCCTCACTGCCTCTGGCAGCACTGCCGTGTCTCTAACAGTATTTCCAGGTTTGTTCCTGAAGCCTCCACAGTCAAAACTCCAGCAGCTTTTTTAGCAACCAGACCCTGGGGAGGGACCCGGTCGTGCCTGGCACCCACTGCAGTCCTCGGTGTTAGTGTATGAGCACCGCTAGCACTCCATAAAACCTCCCACACCTACTCCAGATACAATGATCTCCATCCAAGTACAGGTAAACTAAGAGTCATCTTTTTTGGGGGTGTGTTATTTATCTCCATTAAATTTGAAGATTTTCCTTATTAGACAACCCTGCCGTGAGGGAAAGGTATGGTCTTGTATTTCTGAGGGGTCCCAGCCACTGATTAATAAGAGTGTTGAAGCCAAAATGAAGCTGTAAAAATGATGACATCAATGGAAGATGGTTATAAATCAGCTGGCAAGTGTGCATGAAATACAACCTTACCTTACTGATAAGTTTACCATAAGCTGGTCTTAGGCAGGAGAATTTCATTTAACAGCCCACGACATTCCTGCTCCACAGCCTGGAGCCTTGGGCAGGCATCGGGACATGTTGTAGGGTTTGCTCTTCAGGCTACAGCCAAAACACTTCCTGTCTGAAGGCAGAATGGTATGAAACAGGTCAAGATCATAGAATCACCGAATGGTTTGGGTTGGAAGGGAACTTAAAGCCCACCCCCTGCCCTGGGCAGGGACACCTCCCACCAGACCAGGCTGCTCCAAGCCCCGTCCAACCTGGCCTTGAACCCCTCCAGGGATGGGGCAGCCACAGCTTCTCTGGGCAACCTGGGCCAGGGGCTCACCGCCCTCACAGCAGAGAATTTCTTCCCAATATCTCATCTCAGTCTCCTCTCTTTCAGCGTAAACCCATTCCCCCTCGTCCTATGGCTCCCCTCCCTGATCCAGAGTCCCTGCCCAGTTTTCCTGGAGCCCCTTTAGGCACTGGAAGGGGTTCTAAGGTAACCCCGGAGCCTTCTCCTCTCTGAAGAGAAGCTGAACCCCCCCAGCTCTCTCAGCCTGTCCCACAGCAGAGGGGCTCCAGCCCTCCCAGCACCTCTGTGGCCTCCTCTGGTCCCACTGAGGACTCCAAGATGCATGAGGTTTCTGTGCCGTTGGAGGAGTCGTCTAAGAAAAAGCCATTGCAAACCAGTGCCAAACCATGCAGGAGAAGCACCACTTGCTGTGGATCCAAAGTTCCTCACTGTTGTTGTGCAGTGAAAACCTTCACATATTTTCAAATTAGTTTCTCAATGTTAGATGTATGCTATAATGTTATTACAGGTGTAAGCCAAACAGTAGGTAAATCGCCACAATCCCTCGCGAATTATAGATCTGTAGAAAGCTAAACAAACCCAGAAAAAGTCTTACCTCTACATAAAACCCAGTGAGAGCCCTTTCAGTTCACACCAAGTTCTCTGACGCCCTTCCCAGAGACCCAGTCTCCCGAGGACTTCACCACTATAGCCCTCTACAAATTGAAATTTTATGTACATACTGTAATATAAGCCCCATATGTTTAATATAGTCTCATTGCAAAAATGCTTCCCAGACTTGTTTGCAAACACTATAATACTGAAAAACAAATGCCAACTCTTGCATTCAAATGAGAGTATTGCTGGTAAAATTGTGACCTTTTTTTATATATATAGACATTCACAGCTGTTAACCAGGATTATCTATACATCCCAAGGTGTATTTCATCTGAAATGCAAAGCATTTTGTTATTGCACGTATGGTTGACTGGGAATAAAATGAGTTTGTTTCCCTGTGACTGAAAGCTATTTGCATGACTTTCAGATATTTAGAGGTGATTTACAACTTCTGCATTCACATCATGGATAGATAAACAGGAAAACTGTACTGTGTATGACAATTACTATCCTCAACATCTGTTTTAGCCTAAAAATAATTTTAGCTAAAAGAAATTCTACCTTAATTATTAGGGCTGACCTAATTTCATTTTCCTGTAATGTCTGCTTTCAATGGCACAAGACTCATCTTTTGTACTAAACACAGATAGATTCTGTAGGTATGTCAGTTGGTCACCTAGGAAGATGTGCACAGAACTTTTTGTAACGTACGTTACACATCATACTTTTCTTAAAGAGAAGTTAGCCGTTAACTGCCATTCTCTTGCAGCAAATATGAATTTTATGGATAATTTGACCCGTGAAATTCAACTCAATGGATGTCTCCACTGCAATTAGGCAGGGCAATAGCAGCTCCATGGCACATTGATGTTCATTTTAACATAGCCAGCTAGAGCAGAAGGAGCAGGGGAGGTGCAGCTGCAGACCTCAGTGCAGCCTGAAGCCTTTGCCACCACCACGGCCTCACCCCACGAGCCAGCTTGCCCTAAGCAAGCTGGGTTTGAGGCCATGCTTTATCAGCTGCAGCCAGAGTCCCGGGGCTCAGATCCACCAAGAAGCAGCAATGGGGAGCAGCTCCCAGCTGTAACTCGGGTTCCTCAAAAGAAGTAAAAGAGAGCGATTCCTCCATTGCAAAATGGTCAACATACGGCAAGAATTCTTGTAATAAAAATGCTTGACTTCTATTCATTAACTTCTTAATTTCAGGGGGGTGTTGGGTTAAGAGGCCACAGAAGGTAACAGGAAAAAGTCATTGAATCTCTGGCCCTCCCTGACTGCCCTGAAGCACTTCTTGTGTTTGACAATAATTCAGGCCTGCCTCAGCACTCCTATAATTATATCTATTCATGATTAATTACAGTACTTTTAAAATGCACTTGACTGACACTTGTGATGACACAAGACCTTTTTCTTTACAGAAAATATCTGCAGTGGGCAAAGACCGGGACAAGTATTCCACTCATTTATGCAACTGAAGCGTCTGAAAACAAAAATATACCATGTTCTTTATTTTAAACACATCCAGCATAAGCAACTTTGACCAGTTCTCATCCTTTACTATTTGGAGAATGTTCTTGCTCTGCTGTTCTGCCTGGCAGCATTCTTACCACATCACTCTTAACACTACATGAACATAACTGCAATACGTTGCAATTGCAGTGAATTCTGAACGTTTTGTTCCCAATTTCCTCCTCACAGCCTTGCTTATGCTTTGGGTATTAGTATTCAGAAGATGAGCATTCTTGACAAACTTACTCCAGGGACTTCCAATGGCTCTGAAGCCAAGTCTTTGTTCCTAACGCATCAATAGACAGGCTCCAGGAAGCAGACATTTACAGCTGGGCTTTGCCTCAACCTTAACTAAAGATGGAACTCAAAACTTTGCTTTTGGCTCAGTTCTGCTGCACACCCAGTGAGGGTAAGGCTATTTAAAAAACAACTAACATAGTCCCAAACATTTTCTCATCTTCCCTGGGGGGTTGTACAGCCAATGCTGATGTCCACAACCCTGCCATCAACCTGACAGAATGAAATGTGCGTCTAAGTGCCATACTCCCTAGGCAAATCTATAACCTTGCAAGGAGGAACCAAAGCGCAGGTGTTGTAGGTTCCTGGGGTAGTAAAGCTGTGGTGAAGAAGCAGATGGGAGCTCCCACCACCCCGAGATGGTTGTCACCACTGGGGAGTGCCATCCCATGACAGGGCTGACTTCTCAAGCTTGCCCAGCAGGAGTGAAGTACCTTATGGCAACAGCAAGCCTGGCTTGGCCAATAACCAAAGTCTCCTTCCTTAGAGCTCGCTGCAGTCTTCTCTGTCCAGATATTTATGTTGGACTCTGATGTATTCCACTGCTAATGATGTTTCCTACCACCTCCTGTTGAATGCTCAAGGAAGTCACAAAATCCAGGAAGTACCAAGTTTTTCAGATGAACCAAGTCCCCTTCCTCCTCTCCCTCCTTTCCCTCCTGTTTTACATTGTAATAAAATTATTTTCTATGTCTTCAGTCAGCTTCAATGACTTCAGAAGACCTATTTCACTACTTCATCTCTGATTTTGCATTTTTATCAGCAGTTTCACCACCCATGGTCAAGCTGGTTTTCTCATGTTCTCTCTGAAATGGTTTCTTTCAAGAGACGCAGTGGACAAGATNCTTTAAGGTCCCTTCCATCCTTGACAATTCTATGATTCTATGTAACATTTCTGGCATCCCCCAAGCAGAGAATTCGGTGCAAACATCCCATGATTCACTGAGCTGTACCGGGATGACCAAGAGCACAAGAGTTAGGAGAAAGAGAGAGAGTGCAAAAAGACGCTTTTTAATATCACTGTCCCAGATTTTACCATTCTTCAACTCAAAGTTAGCAGCAGTTGGAAATTCAGCCTCTCATAGACACCAAGTCATCCAGTCAGTGTTTTGAAATGGAACTGCATGTGTCCAAAAAAAGAGTGAAGCATGGAAATGGAAATGAGATCTGCTTGAAATGCTCATTATTTCTGAAGAGTAGCTTTGAAATTTTTCCATATGCCTCTCATATACAATACCATGTGATTAATTACAGCAAACAGAGTGCATTAAAAGTAAAAAGCGCCATATGCACACTTACATTTCAATACATATGAGAAATTAGTTGTACATGAGAGAAAGCCCTGAAAGCTCCCATTTCATTCAAGCTTTTAATCTGCCAACGCTGATGAAACTCTTCAGGCATTGGGCAACACTTATATTGCTTTTTTTAATCTCCTATGTATGTATTTTAATATATAAAAATTTGGATTTGTAGCTTAAGACAGAGAAGAACCTCATGAAAAGAGATTGTGAAATTACAGTTTTTTAGTTCAGTCGCATTGCAATGAGCTATCAGAAAAAGCAACCATTGAAGTGCTATGGGTTTTCTCATGTGGCAGATATGGCTTCATTACTGTACCCATAGGTCCTAATTCCCCATTAAAACCAGAATAATAGCTGAAGGTGATGCTTTCAGAACTGGATGAGGCTGAAGGTACAGCACTCACCAGCTGTTTGTGACAGAGAGATGTGTATGGTCTGTCCAGCTTTGTCATCAGAGCATCTTAAAACCTGTGAAGCATTTATAAGCCGATGACTGATGTCTGTCGCTTGCTAGAAGTCACACAGATTTATCAGATGAAGATCTCCTTTGGATCGCAATATCTTCCTTCTCTCAGAAGATCAGCAAGCTTTTGTGAAAGCAGAAGCTTAGTATGTAACACGGAGACATTTAGCTATCCCTTGAACAGAAATGGTGGAGGAACTTTCCAAGCCAGAAAAACAACAATACCGCACTCCCCAAACTGCAGTATTCTCATAATAGCACTCGTGCTCTCTAAAACCTATATAGACCAAGACCCAGATAGTAAAATCCAACACATACAGTATGACTTTTTGATATCACACAATGCAGAGACCATCACTCCAACAGGATTCCTCCAGTTCCAGTGTAGAGCCCTGACAAACTCAAGTGGTTTGTTCATAAATATGGGCTATATCTCTATCAAACTATACCATGGGACCATCATAAGGGTTATGAATGATAACCAACTTAGAAATACGTTGTCCATGGGAGAAGTATAGAAGTATTGATAGATACAGTAAGTACGTCATTAGAAGGCACTGAAAAATAACTGCCTATTCCTGCACTTACAGAGGAAAAAAAGCAAAAGATGACTCTGGAAGTAGGAAAAACACATGTAACTCAAAGATCAATAGAAAGGCAAAGCCTTAAATCAGAAAGACTGTGACACTAATGAAGGATAATACCATCTCCAGCTCTCAACAGTGATAACGGAGATTCTAGGATGCTGGCAATCAGATTCAAATAACTGAAAATCTAAACTTTCCATGCGAATGTAACAGCAATCAGAATTACTCTGAAAAAATAAATTCATGTCAGAGGCAAAATAAATCAAAAGCATTAATGAGAAAATTAGAGGATTTGAAAGAACTAGCAGTCCTGTAGGAATGTCAAAGAGCAACTAACAGTGAAGTATCATTACAGTAAAGCTAATTTGATGCTACATTATATGATATCTAGTTTGACTATTGCAAATCTCCTTCTGTGCTTCCTAGTAGTTACTTAATGAAAAACAAGCAAAAAGATGTGTATTGCTGTCATACATGTTCCTACAGCATTTAGAAACCCAAGTGCCACTGCAAAAACTTGTATTCAAACATGAAAAAAAGACATTTTTCTGCATTGAAGCAGGAATCATCTTCATCAGTCCCACTGCAGCCACTAAAAACATAGCATTTTTGCTTCTTACGCTAAATAAATATGAAAATATTCATGATCTAGCAAAATTCTCTTCTTAAGCAGATACGGAACTATGTAAATCTACCCTCAGCTATTCAGACACAAAAGACATTTTCAGGGAAGAGATGCAGTGATTCAGGCCAAACGCATAAAAGCATACACGCCAAGAGAAGCCTAGTTTCATGCAAAAACTGTCTAGAGAGAGTTTCTATTAAACATAAGGTTTTCCTAGAACGGTATCCTTCTTTCAAAGCGGCCATTAGTGGGTAAGTCATAACTGGAAGAGTAAGAAACACATACAATGTTATTTTGCCTGAGTGTACCTTCTTATTTTTACGTTTTACTGGTTACCTCTTTTTCTGAACCCATCTGTAGTTTTTGCACTGTGCAATGGTTACAATTCCCCCAATTTAAGTACGAACTGCATGAAAAAATACTGCCTTCTGTTGCTAAACTCACCCTCTTCTATCCTACTACATTATTAAATTACTCCATTTTACACACAAAATATCTGACATGTTCCATGTCAAATCAAGCATTAGCACAGCATATTATGCCTCTCTACACAAACAACAGCAGGAGCAAGAGAAGTGTTTATTCTTTACTGAACTAGCAAGAAATCCATTACTTGAATTTTATCCTGTACAGTTTGTCAAGTCTCTCAAATTATGTTTTACATAAAATGTTCAATTTTTGCACGGCAGACCAAACAACTTCTCTGAAACATGGCTTTAATTAAAGCCCTTCAGCATCTCATCTCTGTGCATGCCGGGTTCTTTTAATAAACAAAAAAATACACAGGAGGGACTGGACACTAGATCTGAGACAACGGTGATGTGCTGAAGGAAAAAAAAAAAAAGAGTCAAAAAAGACACAATCACCAGCAAAGAATAAAGAAGTGTAGAGCCAAGCTACAGACATCCTAACTGAAATCCTTTTTCTAATGGGATCATCCTTCATCTCCCAAATGAATAAAAGAACCTGCTACAAGCACTGCACAAGGCATAGAGTAGCTGGCTCCTGCTCTATGCAAGGTAGAAAGCTCCTCATAGGAACAGCTTGGATCACGATAGCAAAATGCCTGAGGAGAAGATCATGTAGAATTAGCCCACTCCTAAGCAAGCTGCTGGACATCTGCTTCGTGCTCGAAAGTCCCAGATGCCATAGGTAGATATCCATTAATGTCAACAGACTGCAGACTCATCTAACGATAAAATAGCTGCACACACAATTGCTTGGACGCATTGTTTGTATAGACTAGTTAAAATACATCTCAAATTATTAAAAATGATGAGGTGAAGCTCCACAGCAACCTTAGACGAGACATGAGTGCTATACCCATCTCTCACCAGCTGGGATGTGCTTTGAAGGCTCTGGCTGGAATAGGCCTTTTCAAAAAGTAGTCAGTCTGCATTTAAACCAGTTTATATACGTGATAACCAGCCATAAATTCAGGATAAAATGTCTAACTAATTTAATCTGAGAAAAAAACAAAAGTATTTTATCTAAACATTAGAATTTTAACACTCATAATTTAGGTTTGGATATTTAAAAAGTAACTGCAAGTTGAATGACATATGCCTGAGGCACAAGGAAGTGGCTGCTCTTAGTGAAAGTACAAACAAGACTTGAGTTTTGGTGAAGAACAAGTCCTTTGTCAAATGAATGACAGGTCCAGAAGAGAAAAACAGAATGACCAGTTCTTCACCTTCCTTTGCTGAAAACAGTGAACGGTCTGGACAGTTCTCAAGGCTTAAAAAACAACCATTTAAAAGATTTATCTGAGCAGTACTCCATAATTCAAAACTGGAGAGTGTTAAGGGAAAAGCTACAAAAACGCATTAAGGGATTAGAAAGTAGGACCAGAGAGAAAGATCTCCACAGGTCAAACTACTTAGTCTATCAAAGAGAAGGTGAAAGGGGAACTTTGATCACAATTTAAGAACCTAAAAGGATAATGAAAATCTGCTATAGCAAGCACTTCAATCTAGAGACGAGCGTATATCAATTTCCAGGGGTTACAGGTGGAAAAGTGCCAGAATCACACAAGAAAAAAGAAAATCTTGAAGTAATGGTGTGGATAATTAATCACTGAAGAAAATTACCAAAGGTTCCCATGGATGTCCTGTTGCCAGAGGTCTTTAACACAAGACTGAATGTTTCTCTGCAAGAAATGTTCCAGTTCAACCTGAGTTACTGGACCTGAATTAGCCCAGAGAAATCCCACAGCCTATGTTGAGCGCTGCTCAATCTAGATGGACCCCAACTTTGATGAACCGCAACACAAAACAAAAACCACATTGTCAGTAATGTTTTTTTCATATACTATTAGAAGGTACACAGAAACACCCCAGGTGTAGAGTATTTCTTAGAAGAAGTTCTTTACACTGAGGGTGGTGAGACACTGGCACAGGTTGCCCAGAGAGGTGGTGGAGGCCCCATCCCTGGAGACATTCAAGGCCAGGCTTGATCTAGTTAAAGATGTCCCTGCTCACTGCAGAGGGGTTGGACTAGATGGCCTTTGAAGGTCCCTTCCAACCCAACACATTCTATTATTCTATGATTTCCGTTAAAATACTTGTTACGGCCAACAGTGCAAAGGGCCAGCAGCAGGCACGCAAGCACTCTTGCTGCTGTTCCAGGAGCCAGATGACTCCTTCCTGAACAGATTCTGAGAGAAGCATCTGGTGATAAATTTCTGTTCCTCAAAATCCACCTCTGCTCTTTCCACAGGGTCAGGGACCAGATCTGGTCCAATCCAAGTAACAGAGATAATTGCCATGTTCCTCTTCCACCACCTGCTTCCTTGTCTTCTCCACCTCCCCAAAACACCTCCCCTGCACAAACAGGTTGGCTGACATCTGATGTGGTTTCCTCAGTAACTCTCCCAGTGGCTGCTGCACAATTGGCCATCACCCAGCTCCATCCAACTCAAATTGCATTGCACTTAATTGATTCATTAACGTAATCACTACTGTCATATCGTGTGCTCATTACAAACAACAACAAATTGTTCAGAGTATGTTTTCTCTGCTGAGCAACTGTATCAAATATATTAATCAAAAGTTGGTTGGCTGTTTCAGTCGCTCGTTATCCATGTGCCATTTATATAATAAAAAGCGAATGAACAAGAAACTCTCCATCAGTCGGCTATTTCGTTTTTCCCTGATGAGTTCTAAAATTTGTAAATTAAAGAAGCAGTGGTGCTCCTGATTTATATAAGGAAGGTTTTGACCAAGAATATATTTCATCCATGGGCAAATCTGGTTTAGATCCAACAATCTGACAGTTTTCAAACCCTCTGCCAAAGGCTATTATTGATGGAAGAAGGCAAAACCGGGACAGAGAAGCCAAAATTTTCACATTATACACAAGAAAAATCACACCAGCCATAATAAAATTGTTATCTAAGAGTGAAAAGTCTTACATATGAACTTGATCTAAATTCAAAAAGCACCCTTTGCCCAAAGAAGCCCTTCATACACCACACCTATCAGGTAGGTCCAAAATTAGCACAGAAGGCATTTATTTAAGTTTATTTATACTATACCCTGAATTTGGGGTCTGTTGGCACAGCAGACAATTAAGGTCTGCAGACTAGGTAATGAAGCACTGAAGCGGTGCCACAGTAGTTTGGATGAGAGCAGCTGTGAATGATCCCCATTATGTCAGCTTTGTGTCCCTGGCGGCTGATGTGCCATCACTCGGGTCTCCAGTTGCGTGTTGGCATTCTCATTTAAACCCCCGCAAGAGATTCAGCTGGATACCCACAGAAACGCCATCACTGACAGCATTCCCTCTGTTCAGGAGATTAGCAAGTTAAAAGAATTGTTTGAGTGACTATTCCCCCCTAAAGAGGAAACATTAATTCTTTACAGAATTAAGTCAATGCATTATTTATTTCTTGCTGTGGTACTGTCCATCTTTTCTCAAAATAGAATTCAGGGCAGGGGATGTTCCTAAAAGCCCATCAGGACATCATAATTTGCCACAGGTGTTCAGTGTTTTGTACAGCTCATTTTACACCATCCTTCAATTACCCACAACAGGTTACCTTCAGTGCAAAAGGTGACCTTCTTTGGTTCCTCAGGAAGCACCAGAAAGTTATCTTTGGCCTTGCAGACGTCAGAACCAGCTGCAGTAGGAAGCAGGACTGCTGCATCCCTCGGGTAGACGGGTGTACGTGCTCCTCTGGGTTGCCGAGGTTCTCCTGGATGTGTTGAGGAGCAAGGTGGTGACTGTCCGGCAGCTTCATGCCATTCACACTCGTGATATCCCACGAGGGCCGTACCTGCAGGCCAGAAGAAAAGGTCTGCAGTTGATAACAGGCCAGTGGAGGGCTTGCGTGCTCTGCTCGGCTGTGGGGCTGGCAGAGGGGCACATTGCCCACCCACACCAGGCACGCAAAACACAGCGTATCATCTGCACTTTTGTGCTTTAAATGATGTTGTGTTTCCATTTTTCCAATTTTTGAGGCAATCTACAGAGCAGCAGAGTTCGAATCAGGGAGAGAAGAGTCAAGAGGGTGAGCATGAAAGTATTGCAATAAAGAGGGATGAAATGAAGGATAAAGGAGATGGCCTGATGTGATAGATTGGCTGTCCTATCTGTGATGATAGTTTTTCTACAAATCACCAGAGCTCCTGCCTTGAAGATGGATTGTCCAATTCATCTTTGTGGGAGCAGCACTGGGACGCCGGGGGAAGAGGAGATGCGGCCGGGAGCAGCCGGACAGGACGGGAAACAAGAATTCTGCCCTGTCAGCACCCATGATGTTTGCGAAAGAGTACTGGCAAATTGTTACTTTCTACTACCATATTATCATCCTCTCACATCAAGTAAGTTAATATAAGGAATAAGGGAATAATAAGCTAATAAAGGAAATTAATTACAGCAAGAACCAGGGCAATGCCAACAGATAATCACATTAGCAACGCTGCTAAACGCACCATGGTGTTGCTCTTCGTGCTGGCTGGGAGTGGCAGCTGAAAGCATTGAAAACAGGCTGGATCATCACTCAGCTAGTCCTATCTACAGCAATATTTCTCTGCCTTTTAAGACAGTTTCTTGTTTTTCAGGGTTTTCTGTGAAGCAACAAATCTGAACTCTATTAACTCTACACCTGGCACATTGTTTATAAAAGACCCTGAAAGCTTCATCCCTTCACACTGAGTGCTTCCTCGGAGAAAGAAATAACCAAAGAGCTGTAAGTCATGAAATTATTATAAATGAAAATATCAAGCCATTAAGAACATTCAAACACTGTTCATATTGTTCAAAGGAAGGGAATAACAAAGTAGCAAAGCTTTGTTTAAACTTTCTTTTTCCAATATAATCCAAAGAAATCCTATGCTATTACCAGGGCCATGACTTTACCAGGCAATGTTAAACAAAATACCAGGCAGGTTAAATCATACTGTGATGTATCTAGACAAAGGGTATTTTCATAAATAAATGTGTAAATAATATTCTTTGTGAATAGAGATGAGGTATTTATGGAAAGCATTTTGAACTCAGTAACATGATATTATGTATTAGAGCGTGACACCATAGGAGCTGTCTTAATTGTCACAGTATCTAATTTTTTTTTAATGTCTGTGGCCAGACTCATTAAATCATTACCAAACCTATAGATATGCACATATGCACATACAGAGGAACACCAATACCACGTAGCTCAAGGGTAGATTTAGCCCCGCACCTTGTTTTCAGCATCAGACAACTGGGGAAGTAGGTAAGAGTAGGGTAAGTAACACCAGAATGGAGACTTCCCCAAGGAACTCCCCAGCCCCCTCTGTTTTGTAGCATAGGGTTAAGAAATAGTTCTTTAAAATTCATGTACCTCTGGTATTCTCCGCCCTTTAAAAAAAAAAAATGCAGTCCTCCGGTGCGAGTCATCTTGGGCAAGTAATTGATTAATGAAGAAAAACATCTGAGGTTACTATGACAGATTAGCAGTTTCCCCTTCTTACTGGAAATTAAGTAGCAAGTTCATAGATGCCATGGGCCTTTCATGGGGGAAAAAAAAGGAAAGAAAAAAGTGTAATGCCACTTTAGGATTTAGAGCTTAAATTTTACTTTAGGAAAACAGTTGAAACCTTGATTTAAATAGTGAAAATTATACAGGTTCTGAAAAGAAGATATTTGCTAGAAATCTTTTAAATAAGAAAGGACAATTAGACAACATAACTTCTTTAGGTTTTGAAGCCTCTTTTACAGAGCATTGTGAGAAAACACCATAAAAAAGCAAATTTTCAGAGGGCAAGATGAAGTTATACTGTGTTAAGAACCCAATTAAGACCAAAAAAAATGAGGAGTGAACAGCAAGAAGGCAAGCAGAGATGTTTTCCAGAACAACTACTTGCATTTAATATACAACTGGTTGGGAAAAACACTTTAGAGACAAATGCATGTCTGAGCAGAAGTAGTATCTCTATTTTCCTTGTCAAATTGGCACATCACACATGAACCTTCTCTGCTTGTATGTGATGAAGAAAAGTCTTTCACTTTTTTGACCACTGTAAGAGAGAAGAAAGCACACTTTCACTAAGTTTTCTTTTTTTATATTACTATGTAAGCCAAAAAAAAAAACCCAAAACAACAAACTAGAGCAGTCCCCAGTGTGCCTGCAGGCAGCTGACGCACCATGGCACATTTTCATTTGTTAATTCCAAACCTAAGCAGAAAGGCCACATTGGTCCAGTCCAGCTGTTCAGAGAACCCCAGTACAGACGTGTTACAGGAAAATGTGCCATGACGAGTCCGTTTCTTGGAAGAAAAACATGCAGCACTACTTGAGGCTACAATCTAGGACCAAGTCATTAAAAAAGCACCTAATAAATGTCATTACTGTTACAATTACTTATTATTATGATTACGCTGATCTTTCCCTTCAGAATTATTTCCAAGGTAACCAGCGAGAGGAGAACAAGTCGTACACGCTGCCTGGCTTTCTGCTTGTTCCAAAGGTATGGTAAACTCAGATAATCACCAGCTTTTCATCTTTAAGCACAAGGGCTGAAAGACAACCAACAGCTTATAAGAAATTACTATCAACTAATTCATGAAATAGCTGAAACTATGAGATCTACCGCCCCTGCACAGGCAGAGAGATGTGTCCTTCAAACCGAGGACACAGGCGTGCCAGGGCAGCATGCAAACGAAGGGAAGAACTGGAAATACAAAGGCAAGAGGTTCAAACCAGGGACACTATTTCACCTCTCAGACACAGTTAGGAAGTAGCCATAAAAGAGCAACAGATGAAAACTCATCTGGAATTCTTCAGAAAAGGAAGCATTTTACTGGTTCTGCTTAGTGTGAGACAATTCCATGAAAGGCATTGGATGGTGTTGAAAATAAAAAACACGTTCTCACTAACTGGCTAATTGCTTAGGGCAAAAGAGGAAATCTTCTCAAAGCTCCTTACCATGCTGCACTAAGATGACTTCAGGTCACATCCTGCTTCTGGATGACCCATCTCAGCCAGTTCCTCTGCTCTTTGGCCAGGTTATGCACTCCCTGTAGCCTAACACTTCAGCCAAAAAGCCACCAAAAGTGGGACAACTAATTCCAGTTGTGTGGCCAACATTTCTTGCCAAGTCTGCAATGATCAACCACAGGGCGGAGAAACCCATACCAGGATGACCCTTCAGTGGCCAGATCAAAACACAGATATGCCAAGACAAAACCAGACCGTGTCCTTCCATCCAGAAATATGATATCAGCCTCAAACTACTTTTTCAATCTAAAAAGCTTTTACTTCATCCCTGTCCTGCCCTGTTGCAGGTGCCTCCTTGCCTACATGCCTTGAACTGGGCAGGGCTGCTGGAGTCTTCACGGGAAATGTCCCAGCCTTTCAAGTTTAAAGTAAGTTTCTTCTGAATTACAGTTCTTAACACTTTTAGATAACAAAATATTTTGCACATAAGCATGCAGAAGTTATCCTCACCTTATCTGCCAGCAACCACCATATTATTATAAAACCATTTGCACAAATCAAACCTCTTCCACTCCAGGACTTTCCCGACACCATTGCCTCATGTCACCCCACATCCATTTCACTCCTCATTATTTTTTTTTTCTCCCTAGCTGCAATATGAGCTGCTTAGGTTAATTTTTGCCTCTTTCATTTGTAGTCTGTTTGTTTAAGATGATATCTAGATAAACATATGTGCATACACACACATATATGTTATTCACCTCTTTTCCCTATGGGCACTTATGTCTGCATTTCCTGCTCTCTTTGTTGTTCTTTTCTCTTTTCCACCTCTGCTTTCACTTTTCCTTATCTTTGCTTTCTTGCAGTGCACTTTCATCCCCTCCTTATTCTCTCCCAGTTTCCTCAAAAACATTCTCCTCTCACAGCTACAGGCAGAAAATGCAAAGAGGCAAGAGCAAAAAGAGACTGCTCATCGCAAGAGCTGAAAGGGTGACAGAAAGAAGTGTTCCTATTGCAGTAAAACACAGTTTGCTACCCCTCTCTCCCTTTGCTACTTCACGAGTTGTGGAATAGGAGGGCATTTAAAAAAATCATCAAAATAATCCAAGCATCCTTGTGGTTTAGTAAAAATTTGCACAGAGGTTTCTCAGTAGTCGCCAAGATGTCAGTCCTACTAAGAGCCGTCTTCACAGGATCCGCACACGAGACTAATTTGCTGTAATAATGCCTTTAGGTAGTGATAAATAAACCAGACTCGGGACTATTTCAAGTAAATGTTCAACCTCCAGAAAACCACTGAATTTGGCTGAGGGAAATAACATCAGTGACACGGTAGGAGGCAATCTGCTCTTTGAGTCGGCACTGGGCAAAGGGCCATCGCGTGTTTTTGTCTTTCTATGTATTACTCTCATTGGAGAGAACTTTGTGGCCATCAGTATTTATTAAGCTCTTATATTAATAATAGCTTTTAGTGGGAGAGTTCTTGACTGACTTCTGAGCCAGTTCCTACTAAAAATTGTGTGTTCTTTCAGTTGGAGAAACCATTCTTCTCTCTGTTACTCAAAATACTATCCTTTCTTATCATGGTAAACCTCACAACATGCTATTGAGAAGAAAATGTTTTTTTAAGAGAGCAAATCTAACAATTAGTTTCTGAACATCACTAGCTCAGGCAGATTCATGGCACACTCTGCGTCACTTGTACCTCCCTCTACCTCTCTCCTCAAACCTTTGAGCAGGCAAGCAGGGAGAATTTAGCTCTCAGAAGTTTTTTAGGTATCATTTGATAGAAGCAACTTGGGAGACATCTGACAGCAGTTAGCTTTTTCAAGTTTCACAGAGAAGCAGCACCGTATTACCAGTCCTGCCTAGAGAATCAATGACATGTTCAATCCTGAGAAAGGAGATTGTCCTGTAAGTCATAACTCATCAGATGAAATACTCCTTTAGTATCAAAATGAAATTTACACCTGGAAGGCACATTCGAAACCTCTCTATTCAATAGGGCAAGGACTAGCCGTGCAGAACTATTATCTGCAACCAGAAATTAGTGTACTATCTCGCCCTACTGTGGGGAAATATTTCAAATAATAGTAAGCTCCTGAATGGGTTATTCTTCCTGTGTGAACATTGGAATTTTCTCCTGTTACAGACTCCCTACAACAACCCAGCTTCACTCCAGATATATATTTACTCAGCCATATGAAAAGCTGGTAAGTGTCATAGGACTGACTTCCAGGAGTACTGTGCTCCCACACACAGCATCACCTTTTTAATTCTGGGAAAATGAAATACAACAAAATACATGTCACACAGACACCTCAGACCTCATATTGCAACATTCCGCTTCTGTCTGCTATTGCAGCTGCTGCATTTTCGGCTTTACCTGTGTCTTTCCAAGACCTACCCTTTACAGCAGGCACTGTACAAAGCACCTCTTACCAGGAACTATTGTGTGTGTGCACAAGCAGATCTTAGAGCCTCAGGTTTCACTTAGGACAGGTTTTTCTTTATATACATTTTTTGCAAAGTCCTAATGTCCTAGGACTTATTAGGTATAGTCCTGAAAACGCTTTGAGTCCTTCCTGAGCTTTTCTTCCCATGCATCTCACAGATTCTGCTTTGAGTTTTGAACATGCTCAAGGGTTGACACTTAAACAGCAGCTACACAAACTTCTTCCAGCAAGCTGTCACTTCTGCAGAGCATGTTGTCATCCTCTTCCTCCCCCTCCTCTCCAATAGAGCTACCAGCTCGAAGTTCACCTTGCAGATACCTCCAGAGCAACCATGCCTTGTAGGGTTTCTACAAACCAACACACTCACCTCACCCTAATTTCTCAAAATTCTCATGGGTGACTTTTGATTTCAAATGACTGAAAAGAAAATAGAACAGAAATGATGCTACTCTGAGAACTGGGAGACCTGTACTGAGTTTTCTTGCCCTGCCACATACCCCTTCTCCAGGCCTTTAAGAAACCACTTCAGCTGTTTGTGTCTCCTTCCAGTGTCACCCTTAGTGTAAGGAGATGGTACCTGTTGGCAAGCCCAGGTGCAAGACTCCAGGGACAGGACCCAAGAAACTGGGCAGAAAGACATCCATCCATCCATGCTCATGGGTGAAAAAGTATTACAGAGCCTGAAGAAAAATGGCAAACCTAATAACCAACTGCTGCCAAGCAAACAGCACGCCCAAAACATTGGGAAAACAGAATCTCACAGCATCACCCCTGAGCATTTACCCAAAGATGAAAGGAACCAGTACCACAGCGAGAACAGCTGGGTAAAGCAGGGACAAGAGCTCTTCTGATGAGACTATTAATCCCCATCTCCTGAACTGTGACAGTGCTGGGCTCCGCAGAGGGAGGATGGACAGCAGGGAGACATCACTCACACCTTTCCTGCCTTTTGCCCTAGCAATACCAAGGCGCGTAGTTACTTCCCAACTTTGTGCCACTTCAGTTAACAATTACCACTGAAGTAATTTTCTAAGGTGTTGAGGTCAGCAAAGTGCTAGGAAGATTCATGGCTAATGAGCAAGCCACCGCTACTGCAAAATGAAAATTGTCGTGAGGCGGTGGAGAGTATCATATTAAAATTGGCCATAAATTTCCAACTGCCAAATGGTATCTCTTGCTTCATGAAGGGTAAGGTTTTTGGTTTTGAATTTTTTAAAAGACTAAAGGCATACAACTTTTGAACTTAGTCCAGTCACCCGCAAACACATTCTGAACTCACGGCGTTAATAAAGAGAAGAAAAGCAAAAAGAAGGGCTTATAGTTTCACTTTTTAACTTTCCTTATACTTCTAGCTCTGAAACAATTTTGATAAATAGGTTCAGTGAGTTATGTTCATCTCTTAACTCTCAAGCAATGAGAGAAATGGGTTATGCAAGTAAGGGTTCAAGACAGGCAGTTTTGCAGCATACATCCATAATTTCACTTAAAAGCAAGTTGTTACAGCCATGGCTGCTGTAACCCAAGAGTGGATCTGGATGAGGGGAAAAAGGAGAAGCGTTTCTGATCACCAGGACAGCTTGGTCTGTTGGGCATCCCCATGACCCCTGCAGTGTTTGTGCTATTGCCCAGCCAGTCCCTGGGGAGCCGCAGTCCCTCCAGCCGAGCCCGGCAGTTTTGTGCTCAGCAGAATGGGGTGACACCACCACAGACGTGGAAAAAGGACAAAACCCACCCCTTTCTCCCAGTGCGGTAACCAGTGGTGTCAAGCAGGTACTCCCAGTCCTTGCTCTGTTCCTGCTAAGTAAATACCCACAGCAGTTACAGCTAGTTCTACAGCCAGCTCTCAAGGGCCAAAAATTTAAAGGATTTCCCTTATATTTTCATCCCAAAACATCTAGAGTCAACGCACTTTAGTCCCAAGACACTGACCCTCTCCTACCAATCTCCCCAAAACAAAACCTATGGAAAAGAAACAGCAAAGTGAGGATATCATGATGCACTTTGTCACTTACACCAACAAAGAAGTTCAGTTTGCAGCAGCTAAAATGGTAAAAATAATAATAATACAGGCAGCAAAACAGCTGACATTTAAAAGAATTTGATTGATGCTAAAGCCTGCGGGGAAAAAAACATGGAGCTTCAGGAGTAGGAATGCTACTCACTGAAATAAAGACTTTGGGACTTAAAGGTCTTAATCCTAGAGAAAAAAGAAAAAGAAATAAAAGGGGGAAAAATGATAAAAATGCTTCCTAGGACTTTTATTCCTACAGAACAACAACAACAAAAAACCAATAACAAAAAAACTGTAATGCTATTGAGGATGCAGTTTCAAAATAGTGAGAAGTCCTAAAAGCCATAATACATTCTGGCTAGAAAACAAATTGTCTCCACAGTATTACAGGATTTAAAACAAGCAGATTTTGACAGTGGATTTAGCATGATGAATCAGGTAAATTGGAGGCTGAATCATCACTATATCCCCAGGCATCTGCAGAGAAATAGAAAGGAAAGGAAAATAAGAAAGTTAGAGAAGCACCTAGAGGATGTTCAGGAAAATCACAGGCACACACAATATTGAGTGAAAATCACACTGATATGGAATATTTGCATCAGGTTTTTTAATGGCGGGTGGTATATACCTGCTTCAGAGGGAGGTGTCCCTGGCCAGGGCAGGGGGTGGCACTGGATGGGCTTTAAGGTCCCTTCCCACCCAAACCATTCTGTGATTCTACGATTTGGGAGCTGTGAAGAGATACAGCAGAGGGGCTTCTGAATGCAACAAGAATCGGACCACCACACAGCAGACCTAAGGAAAAAATGGAAGAACAGAAAGGACCTCAGTGTGAGCGACTAGAGGGAGGCAACAAACTGAAACCTCCAGAAATGATGAAGAAGGGAGCTGAGCGAGCTCCACCAGCAGCTGGAGGGCTGCACTTCATCACCCACAGCTCCAGGCTTTAGGACAGGTGAACCTGTTGCTGCCCTCGGCCCAGGAAAGCTTCCCAGCAGGTGCTTCCATCAAGGCTGGAAACAGCCCAGTGGCGGTGCCTTCTCCTGGCAGCCCCCTCTGCCTCCAGAACTCAAGTCCTCAGCCCGAGCTCAGGAGGCAGGAGTACAAACCAGCCCCGTGAGCCAGGCAGCAGCTACGCTCTCCAGGAACCCCCTGTGCTGGTGCCACAGGGATGTGACAGCAAACACGGTGCTTGGTGTCTGTACTGGCAATATACACACCAAACGCCCTGCCCACGCCATGTAAAGCTGTGGAATTACATGACTGAGAAGTTTACCAGTGTTTTTCATGAAATCATAGAATTGACCAGGTTGCAAGGGACCTTTCAGATCATCGAGTCCAACCATGAAAATCACACTGACAAAAAACATCACTAAACTCTATCTCTAAGCACCACGTCTGCCCGGCTTTTAAATACCCCCAGGGATGGTGCCTCAACCCCTTCCCTGGGCAGCCTCTTCCAATGCTTGATAACCCTTTCAGTGTAAAAATTGTTCCTAATATCCATCCTAAACCTCCCCTGGTGCAACTTGAGGCCATTTCCTCTTGTCCCATCACCTGTTCCTTGGGAGAAGAGACCGACCCCCCCTGGCTATCCCCTCCTTTCAGGGAGCTGTAGGGAGCAAGAAGGTCTCCTGTCAGCCTTCTTTTCTTTTTCATGAGCTTTCTTAAGTGACTTTTAACTCACTTGCAACAACTTACAAAATTTAATAATGAAATGCCTTTTTTTCTTTTCTGTACGTTTTTTTTCCTTTTCTTCAGAAAACTTATGCCTGATCTGTGTCAACCTAAGAGGAAAAAAAAGGTTTTTTTTTTTCTTATTGTTTGTTTGCTCCTTTCCCCACCCCTCACAGACTAGTACCATCAGGACCTGCATCACCTGAAGGCAGGGACAAAAGTCACCGCAGTAATAAAAACCAACACTTCTCCGTGCGGTGCTGCACACACATCCCTGGTGTAGGACGGAGCTGCAAGAGCCTTCCCATCACAGGCACCGAGAAAGCTCTCAGATCTCACTCCTGTGCTTGCAAGATAGGCGCAACAGGAGTTTTTCTTTCTGTCCATACAAAAATCCCAGCCTGCTGGCTGAGGAATGGATAATATCTATTGTAGAGGCTGGTTAGTTTCCTCCAGGAAACTACAAAAATCACTTTTAAGTGACATGCATGGCTTATCCTGCTCATTTCAGACACGGCCAAATGGAAGTGCTAGATGGCCACAAGGCCCCAGGTAGATCCTGGTTTAGCTCTGACTCACTTAGGAAGTGCCTTGATATTTATTTGACAGTCATTTCAAATCCTTGCCATTGGAATTTGTCGTCTGCGTTTTAGATCTGGATGCCCTCATTTCATCAGAACTCTAGTGCCCAGAAGAGCACACAGGGGATTCCAGCGTCCCCCCACAGGGAGGAAAACAATTGTTCCTGCAGCTCACACACATAAGAACACGCAGCATCGCCTTCAAAAGTGCCTAATTCTGTAGATCTAACAGCCGAAACACAGCTACTGTGAAGCCTAAAACAAACACAACGTCGGTTTGTGCCATTTACATAACAGAGAGAGGGGACAGAAAACTTGCTCACATCTCACTCATTTGAACACGGGCTTCAGCGCGGCTCTGAAAAGGCAATCTGAGGTTGCGGCTGCATTGAAGGAAGAGAAAACAGCCAAAAGCCCAGTCCTTCGGCTCGGCACTGGGCCAGGGTGACTGCTGGACATGTCCCCAGCCCACAGCCACCGCACAGGTGAAGCAGCAAACACATAATCACTTCAGTTTAAAACTTCTCCCCAGAAGACTTTCAACCTTCAACCAAACATCAGCTCATTAGCAATAGGTCAAAGCCACATGGTATTTAACTTTGGATTAAATATCACTCTCATTCTCAACGGGAAGCCAGGGCATTAACATATGTCTTGTCGTGTATTTTCCCTTCCTGTTACATCTGATTAATTATGCCTCTTTCCAACAGCTTTTCTTAGATTTTATGTGAAATGAAAACCCCTGTCAATGGGGAGAGGACAAGCCTCAGGAGAGAGGCAGCTGCAGGGGGAAATAATTCTCCTTCTCCCCAAAGCTCTGCCCTCTATTTAGACTGCAGCGAAACCAAGGGTTTGCTCTTGGCTGAACGTACCTTTTATTCTCCTGAAGACTTCACTGACTGCAGGACTTTGTTAGCACTAATACAGGCTAAAAAACACAGCTCCTTTCCATATGGACTGGTACTGGTCTAAATCACAGACTTAAAAAAACCATGCTGCAGTAATGATATGGGTATATCATTACAGTGAAAATATAATGCCTATAAGCACTTCCACTTCTACCTGGCAAAACCAGCTCCCTAAATTTCCCGGTTCCTCAGCTTTGACGCTTCTTTTTACATTTTGCAATAAATAGCATTCAGCTTCATGACAGGATAGTCCAAAGCTTTTAAAATAAAACAAACCGGTTTATCATTCTTCTGCCACAGAAACATTAAAGCTCTTGCACATTATGTTGAAAGCATTTGCACTAATATTTCAATGATAAAAAGATCAATTTTTCTTCTAGAAAGTGAGCAATTTTTTGGACATGGCAGCTGATGTTCACCCATGACACGTTAATGGTCAATGTGATCAGAAGTTATAACCTCAGATTTTAAGGTGCAATAGCCTCTTAAGGAAAACTTGTTGAATGATACAAATGTATTATTCAATTACTTTCGTTTATACCTACAGGAACAGATTTGCATGTTCAGAAATAGCTGAGTGGAGCCTTGCAAAGCAGATATAAATACCTTGTAGATTACCCCAAAAGCACTTGGAGCTGGAGATGTTTGTTTTCCTGTGAAAGTGATAAACACGGAGAGAGAAGACAAACGGCACCTGTGAGAAACCAAAAAGCATTTCCAACAAAAGGCAAGGCAACGTCAGGAAGGTCACCAGGAGCCACGGGCCATTCCCCGGCTCGCCCACGTCTGCTCACACACAGCCAGGAACAAACACTTTCTGTGTCCGTGTCTCACAAGGCTCTGCCTCCACGCCGTGCCGTTCCCTTGGGGGAGGGATGCTCCTTCTATCACACACCACAAGGAGCCTGCCATAAGTTAATGGATAAATGCACTGTGCTCACCTCCTGGCCTGGCAAAACAGAGGTGGAGAGAGACTGCATATGGAAAAAAAAAAGAAGAAAAAAAATTCAAGACACACATAAAAGTGGAAAAGAACACAATAAATAGAATGCAGACTATATAAGACCGTATGTATTACTATTAATAATATATTACTGCAATAATTAATGTATTGCTGTATTATTATATTATTTTTATAATCTTATTATATTATTAGAAGTGCATTTGCTGTGCAGGTGGTGAGCCCCTGGCCCAGGCTGCCCAGAGAAGCTGTGGCTGCCCCATCCCTGGAGGGGTTCAAGGCCAGGTTGGACGGGGCTTGGAGCAACCTGGGCTGGTGGGAGGTGTCCCTGCCCAGGGCAGGGGGTGGCACTGGGTGGCCTTTAAGGTCCCTTCTAACCCATTCTGTGATATATATTCATACCTGTAATATATGCATTATTGCGTAATCAAGGACACAGAATTGGCAGCTGCCAAAAAATCAGAAAAATTTCACCTACACAAAAAATTACTGTCAGCTCCTTCACCATAAGAACTGGGTGGCAGATCTGCACCTCTGCAGGCTCTACCCCATCACTCTGATTCCACGGTACACGGTGGGCCCCTCCTCCATGTGCGCAGCAGAAGAACCATGCTGCTACGGCCATCCCCAGCCAGCTTTAAACTGGCCATACTGGTCAGGTCTCTGCCTGGGTGCCCATTCCAATGCAAAGACAGAATTTAAGCCACTGGTTCCCTTGTTGTCTATTCGAGGTGAGCCCCCAGCACCACCATTACCAGGGGCACAGCAAGACCCTGCCCCTCACCATCCAGGATTTCACAGAGAAAAAGGGTTTTATGGAAAGAAAGGATTTGTGCATTTTGTAATGGGGATTTTTATGCCAGTAAGCTCCAAACACCGGAATGACAGAGAGATAAAAGTGATTTTTAGGTTCTCAGGAAGTTATTCCAAATTTTTTCAAATAGCCTTTGAAGGAGCAAAGAGGTGTTCACGGCTGAGCAGAGGAGGTAAGACCCCAGTAATACACTGCACAAAATAATATTGAAACTCATAAATGTAAGAGGCTGTATTTTATCCCAAGCCTACCACAACACCCAGCTACTCTCTAGGCTTCAAAAATGTCTGATACTGTTAAAGTTTCTCTTTTAATTTTGACTACAAACAATCCTGGAAGGTCTCTGATTATATTAATGGCTCTCATCTATCATTTAAACACCGAACCACTTTCTATCATCTCTGTGATCAGGGAGTAAATGATGCTGACAAAACAACTTTATTTTTTATGTCTTTCTAATCATTTAGTTATTATTGAGTTCTGGTTTCAGTGATAACTCTGTGATTTACAAGTCATTGTTCTGGTTAGAGTATATTATCTTAAGCAGCAACCAACATAATTTAATATTTATGCTGCTGTGTACATATACACTTGTATAATTTTAGGTAGCTGTATGCATTTCATGAATGAATGTTACCTGCTAAAAATGACCCTGTTCTTTAAGAAATTAATTCCTCTGGGAAAGCCAGCTTTCCTTACACACTGGAGCCCTGCCCCTCCACAAGATGCCTGCGGATGAAGGATGTGCACAGCATCGAGAATGCGCGGGATGGCTTTACAGACAGATCTGCCTCATGCACATTTCACGTCCCTAATGCAGTAAAATAAAAGTATCACTAATGAAACAAAAGATCAGAGGAGAAACTTTAATAACTGGGGCAAAATAGTCAATTGGTTTACAAAGCGCTAATTGCCATTCACAGAATCACAGAATGGTTTGGGTTAGAAGGGAGCTTAAAGGCCACCCAGTGCCACCCCCTGCCCTGGGCAGGGACACCTCCCACCAGACCAGGCTGCTCCAAGCCCCGTCCAACCTGGCCTTGAACCCCTCCAGGGATGGGGCAGCCACAGCTTCTCTGGGCAACCTGGGCCGGGGGCCCTCAGATTGAAATATTTCATCCTTATATCTCATGTAAATCTCCCCTCTTTCAGCATAAACCCATTCCCCTTCATCCCATGGCTCCCCTCCCTGATCCAGAGTCCCTCCTCAGCTTTCCTGGAGCCCCTTTAGGGACTGGAAGGGGCTCTAAGGTCTCCCCGGAGCCTTCTCTTCTCCAGGCTGAACCCCCCCAGCTCTCTCAGCCTGTCCCACAGCAGAGGGGTTCCAGCCCTCCCAGTATCTCCGTGGCCTCCTCTGGCCCCACTCCAACAGCTCCGTGTCCTTCTGCTGTTGGTGCCCCAGCGCTGGAGGCAGCACTGCAGGGGGGTCTCACCCAGCGGAGCAGAGGGGCAGAATCCCCCCCTCACCCTGTGCATGCACACGAGCCATTTGCTGGGGAAGGAGCTTGTGGTGCTCGTATAGCACTCACCATGGGACTTTGGGATGAAGATGCTGGTGTGACACCACTAACCCTCTGCTGGGCTTAGTGCCATGGGGCAGTGACTGCTTTGAAGCACCTCCATAATATGCATACAAATACTACAATGCTGTGGAAATGATGCTGGTTTACACCCACTCCCTTATTCTTGCCCACTCAGCATCCCTGTCACAGTTCATTATCGACAGCCTGCAAAGCCACAGAACCTGCGATGAATCCTGTCCCTCTTCAGCAACTTCTGGCGGAGCCACCTCCAGCCTCCACCCCACCATCAGGGCTTCGCTGGCCCTTCTCCCACTGTACGGCAACCTCCAGCTCCCAGATTTGCTGCTGCCACCCAGCTGCAGGTGGGCTCTGAGCCTTGTGTCGGTGCTGGTTGCTGCAGGACATCACCACCTTGTCCCAGCAGAGCTCCAGCCTTTACCGCTCAACAAGGCAGGTGAGGCACCCCAGCGGGTCACTGGCAGCATCCAGCCAGCAATGGCTGTAACAGCGGATTGCAAATGTCATCCTTGTCACCAAAAAGCTTTGTGCCTCGTACAGCATGAGAGCTCCCACCTGCATCCCTGCCCTCCTGGAGCCCAGCTCAGAAACTTCAGGCTCTCACTAGGGTGACCTCCAGCAGCTCCACGGCAACGATACCCATTCCTTACTTCATACACAAAATTAGGGGTGCTTCGAGTTTTCTGACAAAGCCAACAAGACATTTGTGTTTATACTCAGAAACACCTATGAATTTTTAGCACAAATTAGCATATATTTTTTGTAGTATATATACACACATACATTTTTATTTTTATATATATATGTATATTTAGTGATGGGTTTTGTTAGTGTTAGGTTGCTGGTTGGACTCAATGCTCTGAAAGGTCCCTTCCAACCTGGGCAATTTTATGATTCTCTGTGTGCATGTATACATGTATGCAGATATACACACGCCCATGACTTTGTCATCTATTTGTTTTATCATTAGTGACTTTAGATTTACTTAAAATCGATGACTAAATATATAGTGTATGAGTATGTATACATATATATATATACTCACAACTCATAGGTAATGAGGATTTTATCTCGGAAAAAGTCTTCTGTGGGTTGTTTGTTTTTTTTTCAAACAAACTTTGCATTTCTGGAGTTTCCCTAGGCGGAGACTGAAATTCCCAGCCTATCAGCATCCACACAGGGGCAGCAGCCAAACCCGGAGAGGCCAGCACGTCCCTTCAGCCACAGCACAGAGCGACATACGTGGGACCGGCGACTTCTCAAGTAAACTGGTTATCGCATGAATAATACTTTCTGCAATGTTAAGTATTAAAATGCTTTATCGTCACTCAACCAAAATAAACCCTGTACCATCCGTCCCGCAGCCATTGTGCTAGGAAAAAAAAACATACTACAAACAAAAAAACCAATCACAAACTTGAAGTTCTCTATGAGAAAAAGAAACAGAAATGCTGTTGTACAATTTTTTACAATTCCTCAGTATGATGTGGGGCAGACAGCCATGGGGATGCTCACAGCATCAAAAAGCCAGAGGGTCCTCTCCCTCTCTCACCCTTTTTTTCCTTTTTTTATTTTTAAATTCACAAGAAAATCTCTGGATTGTGAACCCCCTGAGGGATCTCCTCCCCACACCATCTGCTCACTGCTCTCAGTACAGCCAGAGACATCGCAAACTGCCGTGGAGCGTGGAAGGATGGACCAGGCAGGTCCTGCACTGGATCCCTTCTAGAAGACACTTATCCAAGCTGTGCTGGAAATCCCTTACAGAGGGAAACAGACCGGCAAGAAAGAAAAACTTTCTGCTTCAGTTACAGTTTTGTCACAAATACACAAAATTTGTCAATTTTCCTTGCTATTAAAGAAACCCTACATCTCTCAACAGCTCCAGACAACTTGTCCAGACCTTGCATTACCTTTGCTATATTTTTCACTTCGCTTTCTCAGTGGCTCATCTTTGCTGCTGCCTTTCCACTGACAGTGCACGGAGGAACCAGTCAAACCTCTTCCCCGCTGCCCAAGCCGGGCTGCAGGTGGGCAAACCTGTGAAAATCTATTTTTGAAGCAATAAAGGCGGCGGGAGAGCTGAACTCCTGCCCAGCCCACCTCAGATCAGATGCTTCTGTATCATATACACAAAAAGCACCAGTAGTGGCCGTATTATCTAGGATAGCTTGGAGCGTTACGAAGACAAATAATCTCATTAAAAGAGGATTTCCTTGAAGAGAAAGTTATTCCATAGAAGGGGGGAAAATTAATTTTGGGTTGTGGCAGAACTATTTTGGGGGCTCACTGATATGATTTTGTAACACTGAGAACCAAGAAGCTTTCAAGAAATAAATAGTACTCCCCATTCCCAAACTGCATCCTTGAAGATATCCTTATTAAATACTCTGTGTTTTCCTGCATTTTATTAGTTATATATGCAACTTTGAGCCTGGTTTTCACCTTTTTTCATGGCAGTAAAGACTTTTAGGATCACCACCAAACCTGACACCCTGGGAAACGCTGCCTGCCCAACACAGAGGGATCCACTGCTCTCACCTTCCCTCCTCCTGCGGGGGATCCTTTTCTTACTGGTTTCAGTGGGAATGGAAACAACCCGCACCTCTGGCAATCCTTCACCGACTCTTGGCTCCTGCTTAGGGTTCTTTGATAGAAAGAAGCTGAAGCACTTGCTGGCGAGTTGGAAGCTCTGCAGCTCTTCACGGGGGCTTCCAGATACCAGAGCTTCACCCCTGGTGTGCTCAGCAGCAGGTTACTTAGCAGCCAAGAAATTTTGGGCCATAAGGCAGCTCTGGAGCACAAGGACTACAAAACCAGCAGTTTCTCTAATTTAAACCTTGGGTTAAAGCGAGCTCTCACCTTCTTCACTGTTTCCGAAACTGACTTCCAAGCAACTTTTTTTCTTTCTACGTGCCAGTTCCTGCCCAAACAGCTGGCCCTGACACAGGAAATCTTTTCCCCAAGCTCCTACTCTACCTTTCCCAGAGAGCAATTTTGTTTTTCACTCCCATCTCCTGATTTACTCTGTATCTCCTTTAAGACCAGTTGTGCTTCATGCAATGATCTCTGAATTTAAATGATCATTCCACTCACCTAACGCAAACTACAGCCATAACTCACTTTAAAAGCCTGCTCTTTTCATAGCATCCTCCAAAGCAGAGTGGCTTAAGACAGAAAGAAAATTGTTGCCGTAACTTTTTTCAGTGCCACTACTGAAGTTTCTAGATCTCTTTTTTGTTTTCAGTTCCAAAAAAAAAAAGAAAGATGCTGTTGTGACCCTACTGCAGATTTCTTACACCATGCTTTTACTCGAGACATTAATGCAGACGCTCATGCAGTTTTGCTGCTTGTCTGAAAGTCAAGATTAATTACTCCTCTAAAGCAACCACATGCAAGAAGGCCATCAGCACTGATACTCCAGCACCTCGGTGGGAAGACACTGACAGATTTTTCTGGATATTCTCTGTTTTCTGGCTAAAGTAGCAGCAAAATACTAAGAATTATGTAAATTTAGAAAGTATTTTAGTACGGAGTACAACACGCTGGGTAAGTCAGCCCTGAGAAATCAGTAGCCTTCCCCTGCTGTCTGCACAGCAGGAAGAGCCACTGCTGAGAATGTGCTGCGTGACAGTTTATTAAAAATAAATCTCACACCTGGAGGAGAAATATAAATGCTATTAGATTGTCACACAAACAATTTTCAAAATTTTCTGTCAACAGTGTCAATTCTAATGACACCTTAGAAGCTGAGGGACAGCAAAGAGTAAAATGTTGGGTTTGTTCTCATTAAAAAAAGGGAAAAAATGCAAAACTCTTTGGGGTAATGGAAGAACCTCCTCCTGTGGCACATCTGCAGATCCACGGTTGATCTTTATCAGTATCAGTGACAGAGCCACAAGCCAACCTTCCCGTGTGGGAAGTAGAGCAGGTGTCCTGCTGCATCTGCACCAAGCAGAAGGTTTGGGCTGGTATCTTCCCCTCTGCTGACCCAGCACTGTGCTGGGAGCACAAAGTCACCAGTGGCAGCCCGGGGGGACACGATTTTGAAGTCGGCCCATGGAGGTAGCTAAGATGCATATGAGAGTGCACGTACACCCCCTCCTAACCATCCCTGCTCCAGTTGTAACACTGTCCTTGAGAGGACATCCAGCATGAGCAGAAGATACGACCGGGAAAACGAATTAGCACACTGGGTTGAAAAAAAAAAAATAATGAATAGTTTCAGAAAGGGGATAAAAATAGAAGAAAAACCAAATAATCCCGTATGTTTTTTCAAGGAATTTGAACGCTCATAGTCCACTGTGTCATCCAACTGCTCTTCAACACAGCCAAGGACGTGGCTTCTCCCGTGGGATGGCAATTCCCCCACTGCGAACCCTTCAGCCCTCTCGAGCCTTCCACCTAAAGGTGAGCTGAGGGAGACCGACCCTGCATAAGGCTGCGGAAGGCTCTGGTCCCAGACCAGAATTCCCTGAAATTCCCTGACAGTCACTGAGTTGGGACAGGGGGGGGTCACTCCAGGGGTGGGTGCCACAGGGGACGTCACCATGGGCTGGCCTGGCAGCAGCTGAGTGTGACCATACAGCAAAAATGGGCTTGAACCAGACTCCATTCTGTTGGAAAGATAGCAACTTTTTCCCTACATTTTCCTGAAACTGGGAACACACCATTCCCATCAACAGATGCCTATATAGAAAAAGTAAGAAAAAAAAAAAAAACAACTTTATCTTTTCATAGGGAAGCGATCTTATTATTGCAAGCTATTATAACTTTGAGGTTTCTATCAAAAGCTTCTCTAAGGGAGACAAATATCACATTAAACTACCCATACAGTCCCAGAACTCCTACATTTTAAAATAGCCCTGAAGATCAGAAACTTACACAATTATCTCTACGTCTTGCACTCTCTTATGAACCTCTATATCAAACAGGAATAGCCATTCCATTCAGGGTTGGTACGGCTTCGGGACAGACACAAAAATTTAGCAGGAAAGGTCTTGCAATAGAAATTTGTATAGAGGGGGCTGGGTTTGTGTTGCAGATGGCAGTGTCAGGGCTACATTCAATTTTTTTAACGTGAATTCTGCTACAGTCTCATATTCGTCATAAAAGGCATGTATTAGAAATACTATCTCTATTTGTGCTAGTTGGGTAGGTTTGAATGTGCCTTGGTCTCACCCTCATTTGTAACGAGCCACGTTAGACTGAATCCATCCGTCTCTGCGTAGTTAGAGACAAGAGGCAGCTGGAGACTGAAGCACTGCGGGGGTTCTCCTCCAAGAGGGGCTTCATTACTATAGGTAGTTGAGTTACTTCTTCCTGAATCTAAAAGATCCAGAAGTTATCATCTTTTATTACACATTATTTTAAGCAATGTAAAAGTTGGCATTTGTTAAAAAAAAGTGGCAGAAGAGCATTTATTCCAGTTGGTTTATTCTTAACCCAAAAAGTCATTTTTCCAATGATAACAATGCCTTTCTGCTGATCTCACTTCCCTGGAATAGCTACAGAACTAAGAACATTTCTGCGAAAAAAAGTCCTGCTTCCTTAAGATTCACCTCAGACTGACTCAAAGCACTGGTTTTGCTGCCATAACCTGAATACAACAACCGTCTTATTTTCTCCTGTAATAGCAGCAGAAAAATTCCACTTCTGATTGTGTAATCTGCCATGTGAGCGTGTATAACTTGCATTTTCCTTTCATGCATATAAACAGCTTTGTGATTTATAAGGAGTAATTGGAGAGATGATCATTCCTGTTGTTATCTCATAACTATTACACGCTCCTTGTAAAGGTTCCTGATGAAATACCGGGGCACCATCTTCTGAAAAAGCATTACATTTAGAACACCCTAAAGAATGGGAAAGCAACGAGGTTTCCTTAGAAGTACAGGAGCATCCTTTTGTAACTGAAGATACTCAGCTTATTCTTTTATTTCTCCAATATCTAATTTTCCCAACATAGTAAGAGTTTCTGCACAGACCCTTTGAGAGGTGTGAACTCTACCCTGCATCATCACAATAAAGAGGGAAAAAAAGCAGTGTAGAAACGTACTGGCCAGCCAGGCAGGAGCAGCACTCTAAGCATGGAAACAGCAAGCTAGAGACAAATTAATTTATGCTTTCAGAAGAAGGAAAAAGAATTGCCCTGTGCAGATCTGCTGCAGTTCCACTGCCTCTAATATCCACGTTTTTCCCTTGTTTTGCTGAAGATGATTACAAGAGACTCTGGAGCTCAAATTTCTAGTTTCTGGGCGGGTTCTGGGGTTGGTTTTTTTTCTTCACTGAAACTATGTCCCATCCCTCAAAGCCTGACTTTAGCAAGCTCTGAGCATCCCTAAGTGCCACAGTGGCCAGAAGAGGCAGTAAGAGAGTGGTCCCTCTGACTTGAGGTCCTTACTTTTTTTTTGGTCTGTATCTCAGATTTAAAGATAAAAGACAGTACACAGGTAACAAAAGGATTATTCATTTAGCCACTGCAATCCTTGTTTCACTCAGTTTCTCTGAAAAAGATTTCCCTGAAAAGGTTTTCCTCACTTTTGCAGCTGACAATATCAGGAATACACAGCTAAGAACTGGCATTTGTACGAGAAGGACTTTTCCTCATACTTCCAAGACACTGCCCTGCACAAGCTGACAATGGGGTCCTTATTTTTTTTTTATCTATATCTCAAATATCAATATAAGAGTCAGTGGACATCCCCACTCCCAAAGGTGGCAAAGTCTCTGCCGCCACCACCCAACACATCTGCAGTTCCCCCCGGGGAACCAGGAGTTTCACCCACGTTTATCAACCCCTGCTCAAAGACTCACAACTAAGGCAACATCCCAGGAGCACATCTTGTTGATATACACTTATTTTCCTCAAAGAGCTTCAGAATTTAATTCTGCTTTTCATTCCAAGCCATACAGATATGTTCCCGAGTGGCACAGAGGAGGCTTTTACTGCACCCGATCCACAGAAGGTGGATGGGGAGTTTGTTTCCAATCCTGGCCCCGGGTTCATGCTCACTGGGAACGGCTCATACAGAGAGAGATGTCCGTTTGGAAGGATTATATTCTGCGGATTTGCCTATGTTTTTGTTTACTCTTGCTTTAGAAATTCAAAAAGATGTTTGATATTTTAATGCAATTCACTATTAATTGTTATTACGTTTTTTTTGCTCTCAGACAGAGACAGACAGAAAACAGACAGAAAACTTCCTATCACCAAATGACACATATTTCTACTTTTTTTTTTTTCCTTTTTCTTTTCATTGTTGTTTTCCAGGATTAGTTTCCATGGCATTTACAGGGGGAGTTTAATATCACACATTTTGGGGTGTGCTGTGGGTGTCTCTTGCCCCAGTGCAGCCCCAGCCCATGGCTCTTGGCCTTTGTACCACCGGGGCCACCACGACAGAGCAAACCCCTTCCCATCTCTTGCTCTTCCCTTCTCTGCCCCCAAATCTACGCGTGCCTTTCAGATCCCTGTCAGCTAAATGGAAATGCCCATCTCACACAGCTTTTTAAGCAAATGAACTTTAATATAAAATAAGCTCGCTGTAATACCAGTTGTCCTTAAATGCTTGTAGTTTGGGGGTGCACTACCACTCCATACCAGCAGCAGAAGATATGAGTAACAGAATGCCTCAAAATGCTGATTAATGTATTCACCACCAAATTTGCTAAAAGCTTCAAAAAGCATCTAAACTGGAGAGCTGATGGTCAGCAGCCTGGACACGGTCACCTCCCACCACCTGGCCCTAGGGGGAAAAGCCACCCGGCAGAGGAGACTCTGCCCAGGGGAGGTGTCCCCTCCACTTAGCCATGCCTTCCTCCCTGCCTACGAGCTCTGGACCCTGACACACGGAATGGGTACAAGGATATTTGGTTAATTAACCCCCCCTCCCAACCACCACACAGCATTTTTGCTGGGGGACAGGGGTCCCCATCACACACACTTTACTTGCTTGAAAGCGGATGGCTTGGCAGCACCCAAAGACATTGAGATCTAAATATCCTTCCATTATTAATTTATCCATTCATGCCAACAGCACCCTATGCCATCTCAACAAAGAGTATTTTTGACAATAGAAAGCTCAGCTTTTACTCAACAGATTTACAGCAATTCACTATCTTGGCACTGGCACTTATTTTAGATTTCTTACCCAGAACAATGTCTTTTTTTGGCCAATATAGCACCTGCTGTCTTATCAGATGGCCCTGTAATGAAAGTGAAAAAATGTCCTTTAAATGATAAAATAATAAGCTATAATCTATGTTGTTTATCTACTGAGAGATTGTATTTTTCAAATTTAGTAACTCTGGAAAAATATTTACATCAGAATTATAAAAACTGCAAACAATCATAATTTTCAAAAAAAATTACCAAATGGTCGTGATCAGGAATGCTGTGCTGACTGTAGTAATTAAGTGATGTTTTATTCTTTTCCATATCTTCTCCTGTAAGTGTGAAGACATGAATCCCCATTAGCTTTAGCAGAACATTGGAACAAAGCACAGATCCCGGGAGGCCAGGCCTGGCAGGAGCTGGGTGGGGAGGTGTCTCTGTCCCCAAGGCTCAGGGACTTGTCTCCAAGGACGGAGACCCCACAACCTCTCAAAACCCATCCCAGTTTCGAGAGCTGAAGACCTTCAGAGACATCACAGGTGATTCCAAAAACTAAGCGACAAACAGTGGGATTAGTGCCCCACGATATCCCGCTCACACATTAAACTCTACTCCTAATAGGTTGAAAAACTCTCCATTTTTAGAAACAGCAGTAAAATCCTGGCATCTCTGTGCCTGTACCCAGACTTTGTCCTGTCCCTGGCATCAGGTTCTGCATTTTCAACCCAAACTAAAGATCTGACAAGCGCTCAGCTCCCACGGTACGGGCACTGCCTACCCCAACCTGTCCATCCTCTATTTGCCTCTTCCCAATGACCATGACTGAACATTTTACCAGTGCACAGGGGCCGGTGTTCCTTTTTTTCCTTCCTCTTTTAAATCTTTACCATGCCCTCTGTACTTCCACAACTCAGAAATAACAGGAACCATATGCTGGCTTGGGGTTTTCCCTTCAATTTTAAAATTACTTCTAAATTGTGACCTTGAATACCAAGATTTTGCCTAAAGCAAGGTTTTATTGCCATGTTATCAACTCCAGAAAATAAAACCTTCACATTATAAAAAGAAACAGACCTTTAATTAACCGTAATGATAGTTCTGGGTACCATTATCACACATTTTAGTGACAATAAAAAGCTTTTGTGAGAGTTGACAGCAAGTTCAGCCCATATTTCTCCCTCCTTCCCAACGCCCAGACTTCAGGAAGGAGGCGAACTCCCAGCTCCCTCTGCAAAAAGCAAAGTTCAGAAACATCTCAGATGCTTTAGCAGTTGTTCTCTTGGACCCACACAAACTCATGGGCTGGGGTGTTGGGACAGGCAGATTCATGGCCAAATTGCTAGAAGGTGTGGAAGAGTTTGTCCAAAGGATCAAAAAAAACACAAACAAAAATCTATGATAAACACTTCCTTCACTATCCTGAAGATAAAATGGCCCCAGGCAAGCTTTTGTCCAGTTCACAACTTGATTCTGTTTTCTCTTCAAGATTTTGCAATAATTCCGTTTTTTAACCCCGGTCCCTTTGGAACCAAAGGCTAGGTAAGAAGTCTCATTTAACATCCTTCCAGGTGCAACCTAAGGTAGAACAGACAAACCTCTTGAAAAACCCTTTTGCTGAAAAGCGTTCTGACTTCTCGATTTTGGATTTTCACATAATCTGGGCAGAGGGAATTGGTTGCCACCAGCTTTCAGCCTTTTAAAGCCCCAGGTCTGCCAGCTGACCCCAGGGGGGTTGGTTTCTCTCCTCCCTTGCCAAGTCTCATGGGGGCAAGGGGAAAAGCGTCACCCACATGGCCACATAACCGCCCAGGGACACCACAGCCAATGTCAGCAATGAAGGGTCATCGCTTTTCACAGAGTCAGAGCTTGGAAGGGATCACCAGAGGTCAACTGATCCAACCCAGTTCCTTGGTTGTACAAAAAAAACCTCCTCAAAAATACTTCCTGCAGAGGATGACACCTTTCATCCACTTTAAATAAGGATTTGATACTCTTTAACCTTACTGTGATTATGGCCAACTACTACACCAGCAGGGCGCTGGGCGATATCCCACTTATCCTCACCCCAGTTGCTTTTCTAGGCCCATTAAGCAGCACAATCATATTGTAACCCACTGGCCTTCAATGCAGGAAAAAAAAATCAAAATTTGAGCCTGACAGCAAAGCATTTTCTCCATTTTCTAATTCTATCATCAGGATGGTTAGTATGCAAATTGCAATTTGTGTCAACATTTTTGCAGGCTGCAATTACATGGCACGAGAGGTATTTACATGCTGGATGGAACCAAACCGGTGGGACTCAAATTGCAGATCAGTCTCAGCATTTAATTGGACACAGTAAATTTAATGAATTAAAAGGACCAGGACAGCATCACAACAGCAACATTTAGCACATAAAAATTAGTATGCTGTGGAAAGAGAAACTGCTAGGAAGGGCTCTGTTAATGAAAAAATACTTGTTCACAAGTGAGTCATTAGAACAGCACAGGCCAGAGGAAACATCAAGTAACATAAAATAACAATTTAGCTTTGTGTCTCATTATCAGCATGTAGGGTATACCAGGAATCTTTGGGACCCAAGGGAACTGGATCTCAACTGGAGACCACGTCATCTGCAGTGTTGTCCGGGGCGGCTGGTAAGGACCCCCCCCAGGTTTGGGGTTCCTGCCTGATGGGACCCACCTCTCCTGTAGCTCGCCTCTAAGGAATGCATTTTGTTGAGGCCATTTTTCCATATGTTGGTAATAGTGCAGAGTTTAAAACACAAAAATTTAATGGGCAAACACATTAAATCTAATTTTGGTTCAAATAAATTTCTTCAGCTAGTTTGGCCCATACGTGACCAGTCTTCTCTAAGCAATAATACAAAAAGAGACCAAGGGAGAGGGAAGAAAGCAAAAAAAAGTCTGGTCTCCCCTGTGCCACATTGCCCTCACTCCTCCACCCCAGGAGGCCACCCATGGGATTCTTCCATCTCACAGAGATTTCTCCAAGATTTCTAAGATACAGTCAAATCTTTCAGTAAGCGAATTCTGGCTGAGACTGCTTCAGCTCTTACTAAGAGTTGCTACAGAAGCCATGATGACTTTAAAAAGCATATCTTGTCTTTATATCCTCACTTTCTGTGATTTTGCTGTTTTGGGTAGAAGAAAAACTGCCCTTGCAGCTGATAATTAAAGCCACAAAGCAAGAAACCAATACTTGTTCTTCCTGATGCTAGAGATTCCCTACACTCCGGTAATTTGTTTTTAAATGAAAATAAACTATAGTTTAGAATATTGATGCACCTCTCAAATTTGTTATGGTTTTCCCCAAAGTTGCTTTATACCAAGTTATAATTATCACTTATGTACTTTTTCTAATCAATTGGTCAAATAATTTACACAGTAACTCCAGGTAGAGAGCCACTGGAGGGATTTTAGCCGGTATGGCTTTGGCAATCCCCAGATGTTACAGCCCCGTTCCCTGCCATGGAACATGGGTTACGTTACCCTGTGCTGCAGCCTCGCCGGAGCTAATCGCTCAGTTATTGCTACCATCAGAGTTAGAAATATCAGTAGCATTTTCTTAATCTACATCAAAACCTTCCAAAACACAAAGAATGAAATTAGATTTTTATCTCCAGCATCAACGAGGAGAAAACCCCTGCTACTCTTGAAATTAATGTTTTCATTCTCCAGCAACCCCAGCATCTCAGTCGGGGAAAATAACAGAGGTGTTAATATAAAATACACTACTTGACCAAAAGGAAAGCATTTCAATGCTATGTAGAAAAGTGTCTCAAGGGCACACTGTGATAAAATATATATATGGTTAAAAACGAATCGTACTTTAATATGTTAACCAGAAACAAAAAAATCAATAACGGCAATTTAAGTTTGCAACCAAGAGAAAAAGCTATGGTTGAGTGAATGTTCAGAATGCTCCACTTCATGCTCAGAGTGCTTCATTAGGTATTTTTATATGCTGGCTTCCAGTAGATACAAGAGACAGAATTTCAAATGGACAGTAAGAACCCAGAGCTGCGCCCACCCTTTGATCAGCTCTGCTAAGCCCACAGCTACTCAACATCGGTTTTTAAAGGTAAAGAGTATTCCAGGGTAGAAGCTGCTTTTTATTTTGTCATTCTTTAATTTGATGTAACCTCATTTTACCGCTTTTCAGAACCAGATATATTAAGATGTTGCATTTCTCAACTTCCTTTTTTTTTTAGCTCGTTAAAGACTTTATAAATATTTTTGTTTTAAATTCAGAATGGCAATAGCAGCCCAGCACTCTTCTTTCCTGAAGAAAGGAAGGATATTTCATTGCGACACAGAGGAATTACCAATTGCCTCCCGTCTTTTTATGCCCTGTCTCTTAAGGCAAAGAGACACCTTCCTCATGGGAACCATGGTCCGTTCCCCTGCTGTCCCTGGGGCTGCGTTAGAGGTGCACTGTCACAGTAAACCCCTCGCTCTATTCCATTGCCTCCCCCGTGTTGGTTTTCACCTTGCTGTTTCATAGAGCTGCTCGAGATAAACGCCAGCAGCACAACATAATCTAAATTTGCCTTCAACTTTTGAACCCAGGCTCTAGTTAGCGTGTTCCATCAGTGAACAGCCATAGCTTTCCCTTGGTAGCCAACGCATCATTATTTTTTAAAGAGAGTCGGAGAGCGTTGCATGAAGTCAATTCTCCAAAGAGGCCAAGAGGAACATAAAGATGATGTTATTTTTTCATGGGCTAGGCTGGGAAGAACTAATTCCTTTGTGACTAAAAGTTTCCAAACCTTGCAGAATATAAAGAAAGAAGAAGGTATTTCCATAATTAAATACCACAAGCACCAGCTGATACAGAGACTATCCTGCAGCACTCTGAAATGAATTCCTGTAACCAAAGTAATCACCCCTGACTTCAGAGAAAGCCAAACACTTGGAGAAATAGCATGAAAGGTGGAGTTGATTTTCTCGTAAATGTTAATAAAACCAGGCCTCCAAGGGGTAGTTACTCACTGGGAACAATTATGCCATGGTGTTTGATTCCACAAAAAGGCACAGCAGCACTCGCAAGCAGAAAATGCTGGATCAACATTGTGGAACAACTAAGACTACAATACGTGCTGAACATATCTGAAGTGCCCAAGAGAGAGGAGCGACAAATTCCAATACTTGCATTTCAAGGCCTGAGTGGCAAGGCCATTGCTGCCTTACTCCCACAGAGTTTTCCATTATCTTACAGCTTTCCTTTGCTGTTCAATGCAGGTTTCTTCAGAAGCAATAATAGAACACTGAAAGCAAGTTTCTTAATACTACTGTTGTCTTAGCCATGTTGCAAAGACTTAAAATTAGGCAGAGATGCTTGGGGGATGCTTAAGAGCAAAGAGGGCCACTATTAATGGTATCTTTAATAACTTAAAACTATCCCAAAGCCTGAAAGTCGAGGTTGTAGCAGCACAAAGGAAACAGAAATTAGCTGGGCACTGTTAACAGTGGTGAAAAAAGTTGTGGTGAGTTAAAGGAGGATGGGCAGGGCAAGCCTTCTGGTAATACTTTGGCTGGCCCCAAGTCAGTCACTTATTCTGTGGGGGTTTTTTTGGATTCATAGCCATATCGCTGGCAGCTTGCCATTCCCGAAGATCTGTCCCTCAGACTTGTTATGCATTATCATCTTAAAGTGCTTGATTATGGGGCAGAGCAGAGGTTTCCTCTTACACCCACCTCTGTTACTGAACACTAATGAAACAGTTTCAAAGACGCTGCCTTTTTGCTGTACATGAAAACTTACTTTCCCTCTTACTCCTGCTACAGCAGGAGTGTCAGTTCCTATCAGGACACAGTGTGGCCAACACAATCCACCAGTCTCTGGCTGAAGTAGGTCTTTCCATCCAGCACTTTCCCAGCCTTATAGTGCTCATGATGCAGTGCACTTCCATAGAGCTCAATGGGGGAGGCCAAAATGAGAAAAAGTAAAATGTCAGAAGGTCATCAGTGAGATTTGTGAAAAGTCACCACCATATTCCAAGCCCTGGTTTTTCAGGGAACAAGACAAACAGACATCCCCGAAGCAGCTGAGATGCCATAGAAGGCCAAGACATAAGAAACAGTGTCATTTGAATACCTTTATGAAATGATACTATGTTTTTGAAATGGTATGCAGAAAAACCTTTACAAAGACTAGCTATAAAACATTTAAGGAAGAAAGAGCAACATGTGGAATGGACCGGACAGGGAGGAAACACATTTGATTACTGCTGCAATAACAGAATGTAAAATGATCTAAAGTATCTTTCAGGTCTATTCATTCAGTGGGGCATTTTTATCTTCCTACTTGCCTTTTGCACATTTTTTTTTTTCTTTTTACCATGCCACCTGTGTTGTCACAACTCCCTGTAGCACACACTTCGGTTTTAAAAAAGACTAAGTTAAAGAATGAAATAGGAGAGGACTAATTTCCAAACTTCTGTTGTTCAGTCAACAAGTGACACTTCTCAGATATCAATATGGGCAATTCCTTCCCCTAGCCTGACATGTTCCTCCTCTTCACAGCATAAACTTCTCACAGAAGGGATCATATGTATCCCTTTTTTGCACAAACTCCTCATTAAAGTCCTTAATTCTCTCCGTGACTTACTCATGTTACTGACAATTGCTCCTGGCAATTATATGCATTCTGTTGACCTCATGTGCACTGAGCAACAACATATATTCTGCACATAAATAGCTTTTCATTTCTCTAAGGTAACATCAAGTCATTACAAAGACACTCTAGAAAACCTGATCATGAACCACAGACACCTCAAAATTCCTGAGCAGCCCTACCGAGGTAATGTTAAGCATTTTCCAACATGGCAGCAGTTTTATTGCTGAAGGTTTCCCCCAGCAGTACAGCACTAGCAACACAATCTCAGTCCCTTGCTCACATCTACTGGGAGAAGAGTCCCTCAATCACAGTTGTAGAATGGTTTGGGTGTGAAGGGACCTTAAAGCCCACCCAGTGCCACCCCCTGCCCTGGGCAGGGACACCTCCCACCAGACCAGGTCGCTCCAAGCCCCGTCCAACCTGGCCTTGAACCCCTCCAGGGATGGGGCAGCCACAGCTTCTCTGCGCAACCTGGGCCAGGGGCTCACCACCCTCTACTGTTTAGCAAATTCATGCAATTGCTGCTTTCTCTAGAGATACACTTTTTCCCCCCCGAGATTCAACTGAAGCTGATGGTCAGAAGCACTGTCAGTTCAAACCAAATTCTCAATTCAAACCCTCCTTCTTGAGTAAATCTGTCCAGCTGAGTGATGCATCCTTCCCAACCGTCTTTATGGCAGGAACGATAAAAATGATCAGACGTCAGCAGACATGTACTCTGTAATACTTCACCTGCATTTCTACAGTTTTTCCCAGTTTAATAGGAAAGAAAAGCATTCAAAACTGACTCAATAGTCCCTGATGCTACTCCAGAACCTACAAAGTCTAAAGAAAATGGGTGATTTGACATACTTGGGCACAATGTGTTCTGAGGATGGTTATGCCTTACACTCTCCTGTACAGATAATCATTAAACAAACTAAGATGCTCTGGTCATATGGAATTCGGTAATGTATAAAAGAAAGGTTATGGTGAAACAGTGGGAGATGGAGAGATCAGGCTGTCCTCACCAAGGAGACATCCTGGCTGAGCAGTGCTAACGCCTCCTTCTGCAACCAGGCTCAGAGGCAGCAAGACCAGCACGTGTGGCTCATGTTAATATTATTGATGCCTTGGAAGGGCAGCACACGAAGAAGTGTCTGACCCCAACCGTAGCAGCCTCACACGGGCCCCTTGCACTTTGAGGACCCCAACCTCAGTCAGGCGCCAGCTGGCAAGTACTGTACTCCCCTCTATCAGCTTTTCTGTGGGCACATTTTTTTTTAAAATAGCCCTTTGAAATGTTTTAAAGAAATATTTAAACCCCTTGTATAAAGTAACACAGCCCCCAAAATCTTATCTGTCTTTCATAGGAGTAGTACTTACCACAGCTTGTTGTTGCACACAACTTGACACTATCCGTAGACCTATGAATCAGGTATAATTAGCTTTTATTCTAAAACAAAGCAGGTGCTTTTCAGTTTATTACTTCACAGCCTCCCACGCTACAGAATCTGACGCAGGAAAAGTTAGATTTATTATGTGCTCAGGAATTATTCCACTATATTAACTACTAATATAAAGTGATCTCTTTGGAGACTGTATTATTGTACAAGCACTTCAACATCTGCACGATGCAACGTATTCCAGCCCCTTAGAGAGGTAAATAATTGATAGGAAATGGCTCATTTTTCATCTTTGCAGCTTTTTTTAATCCTTTTTTAATGTACATCAGAGCATTCCTAGGACACCACAGAGCTAAAGGAGGCAAGTTTTGTTCAGGCAATTCACTAATCATCACTATGGCAAAAAATGTATCACACACTGGATATTTTGATGGGTGCTTAGCAACATGGTCAAAGATAGCTTTACCATCATCATTATTATTATGGTATTTTCCAGAATTACTATGTACAAATTACTATGTCCTAACAAAGCAGAAAATTGAATATTAGGTACAAATGTCAAATCAGGAAATTACCTGCAAAGCTCTTTGATGAGGGTAGGTCTACTGTGAACTAGGACACAGCATGAGTACCAAGGTACAACATAAAGCAAAAGCCGGTCTTCTGGATTGGAGCAATATTGAGGTTCTGGAAAACACCGAAAAACTATCAGAGAATTGCAAAAAATCTAAAAACGGTAAGATTTTCTTCTCCTGCTTTCCCACTGCCTTTCTCCTTTGATGGTCTAATCTCTGGTTAGTATATAGTAAATATTTGAAAGAAAAAAAAGACACAAAAAGCACAAAGTAACAAAAAAACCTAACCACCAAAACCCCCCACCAACAGAAAAAGTAAAGAAAAATCAGTTAGAAAGGTAAAAGAAGAGGTGAGTGAAGGCCACATGAGAGAAACAGAAGGAAGTGATTGATAAGATTTCCTTTGTGGTAGTTTTAGGGAAAAAAAGAAAAAAATAGTGTTGTCTAAAGAATCAACCAGACTATCTGCCCTTCTGATCAAGCTGCCCTTCAGAGAGACTACAGAAAAAATCACGCCATTAGCAATTCACTCTGTGCTCTGTAGGAAACCTAATTACACACGCTGCTCCAAAGCAAGCTCTCTCTCCACCCATCATAACCCACCAGCACTGAATCTCCTCCATGCACGCAGCACTTTTTCTAGAAATTGGTGCATGTGGCATGATTTACACCCCAGCCACAGTGACTCCCTGCGGCCCTTTGAAACGCACATAAATCAGCTCCGCTCTCTTTCCTGTTTTCCTGCTTCAAGAGTAATAATTTAACTCCTATAAAGTTCATAAAATCTAATTGTGGGGGAAAAAGGGGCACCCACATCACCAAATGTTGGCTCCTTGAATGATAATTAGCGACCACGCATTAAAGTCTCCTCTTGTTTGCATGCTAACACACATCTTCCCAATTAACTCGATCTGACACAGCTTTTTCATTACGGTTTCACAGGACCCTCCTTCTGTTTCCATTTCTCTCCCGTTGCCATTTTTTTTGCTGAGTCTTTTCCACTGCCACGCAGCACATCACCGGCCACTGAAGAGCCCCCAGTCCCAAGCTGAAGGAGGAATATTGCCTCTGTAGTGCCACTGCCATCCTAGGGCTTTGATTTGTGGAGGGTCTGACACACCACCGTAACCTCCCTCTTGCCCAAAGCTGCTCAGCTCTCATCCAAATCCTTACAGCCCAGCAGGTATTTCACCTGCACACAGGTTTCCCCCTGCCCTGTGCTGGGTGTTTCCGAGCCGAATGGAGGCAGAAGAGTCAAACCAGCTCACCTGCCTGGTCCCATGGACTGGTGGCTGTATCCACGCTGTCCCCACACAGCCCCTCCTGGGCTCCCCTGGGGAGAAGGGTGAGGATGTACGTACAGGGGAGGACAACTATGGCTCTTGTTACTCTGCCCTTCTCCATCCAGGTAAGTAAAATGCCTTGTCACTAAGGGATCTTCAGACGTCTCTCTGTGTCTCTCACACACAGAGTAATAATAAATGAGCAGGGGTTGAATACCGAACAGCTCTGAACTCACCACTACATGATTTTTTCATCATTCGTACCTGACACTCAGTTCCTTCAGTGATCTATTCCAAGTCTTATATAAGGAATTAAGTGCATTTGCATGGAACTGAAGTAGCTCCCTGTGTCAGTGTTCCTCAACACAGAAGCTGTGTAATTCTTCACCAGAAATTAAAGTCGATTAAGGGACAGCAGAGCGTGAGGTATTTGTGTGTTTTCTTGAAGTTAGAGGGCTTAGTCCCTCTGAGCAGAAATGCAGAATAAATACAACTGGAATTAAATCTCTCAGACTATTAAATAAATGAAACTTCTTTTTCTGCTGTCAGCTTCTCTGTCCTTTCATCAAGGACTATCAAACACAGCAGCACACCTCACATGCCTGATGCCCCATCCCCGCTGCTCAGAAGGAACCTGAAGCAATGGAAAAGGGTTGGTTAGCCTGGTTAAGTCTAGCTTGTGTACTCTAGAGTACTTCTGTACTCTACCATGAGGTCTAATCACATGGTTTCAACCCAAATGAGAAATTATACATTTGTCAGCTTTATGAATCAGAGCCACCACAGATAATCTATTTTGTTCCCACAGTACATCTTTCTTCTAAATAAGAAACTGTTCATCAGTCTACTTCTAAAATCAGATCTACTTCTCCCTGTATTGCAGAAAGAAGACAGATTACTCATAATGGTGTCTTGTATCCTATTACAAAAGCCCCGGGAGATGTGAAATGAACAGAGCTATATGTAACCAAAGAATGCGCAGAGTAGGTTCACTAAGTTGAAAAGAATTATAGAGAGACTTCATGATTTATAAAGTGATATGAGTGTAAGGCAAAAGAAGAAAGTTAAGCCACAAAATGAAGACACATCTAGTTAAGATTAATTTAATTTAATTTTCTTGTCTTCTAATGATTGGGAATACATAAAGAGCCTTTGATATGGATGACATGCCTCTCCATCAAAGAAAAAAGGATGGGAAGGAAATGCAAAACAGAAAGAGAGCTGAAATCCAAACGTGCCGGAGTCCAGTACCCAGTGACAAGAGACCACCTACCCCCCATAAGCAACACCCAGTTAAACCAGTGGTACCAGTTAGAAGCACAGAGCAAGGCTCACACTCACATCTCTGGATGCTTTATTCACTCATCCATATAGCACAAATACAATCAAAGGTGAACTCACGGCCCTTCAAAAGCCAGTGGTAAAACTCCTAATTTTAGTAACTATTCTAACATAAGACTCCATCGCCCTGTGTTTGTACTATGTTCAGAGATCACAAGATTAGGATATTTCTAGGTTTTATATTTTGGTTTTTGCTATAGCTTATCCTTTGTTCTTTGTTTTGCTTGCAGTTGAAAACAAACTATTGCCAATATTCATTGCTGCAAGGTAAAACACACATTTGAATCCCAGGCTGTGCATGAAAATGCAAAGGGGCG
>VXBO01000015.1:102357-114816 GCA_013400135.1 Rhinoptilus africanus | reverse complement strand
TAAAAATAGTTTGGTCAAAATTCTTTCTAATGCCTTTAAAGATAGGAAGGGACAGCGGAAATGAGAAATCAGGCTGCCCTTGCTCAAACCACAGAGCGGATGCGGTTGGGAGGGACCTGCGGAGATCACCTAGTCCAAATCCCAGCATCACAGTAATATTTTCTTCTGCATCTCAGGTGAATATCTATTTTCTCTTTCCCTTATAGTAACACTTCCAGTTTTGGACTGTAACTGCAAACTGATTATTTCCCTCCCTCTAACCCCAATCCAGGCACAAGCTGACTCTACATGTTCCCCATAGGCGACTGGAGTTACATTTGCTATGGCAATTTAAGATCTTAAATTCCATTTACAGTTTAAAAAACTATACACTTCTTTTAAGTGTCTCCTTCCTTTCATTGACTGTCCTGTGTTGTTCATTCATTATTGCAGGTTTAGCAACACATATACATCTTCTATTCACCTATTTGATAAAGTTTTGATTATATCATTGTACCTAACAACTTCCCCCCCTCCCCCACCATGTTTGAGAAAACTGCATTTTGGAGAGTTTCCTCAAATGTCTTTCATCACAAATGGATGGTAGCCGCGAAGCCTTCTGATATCAAAGTCCAGAATTTGGGATAACTCCCACAGCAACTCCAGCTCCATTTGCAGAACGGCATCACACAAGATGACAGATCCTCCTTCACGCCACGTAGGTGTGCCAGGCAGTCCCGGAGGTAAGTGGATTACAGCGGATGCCACAATCCCTATCCTGCATTAATGCAGCCTTTTATCACTAGAAAGAGCTGGGAGAGCTCCGGCTGTTTATGCATCGCTTATCTCTAGAGCGCTGCCTTGCAATATGTCAATTTTTGTGCCAGTACAACAAATCATTGAACCGTGGAAGAGAATTCTGCGTCTGGGAACAACACAAATCCTCTTTGGTAGTCTGCCTTCAGTCCCCACACAATGACAGTTAATTCTCACCGACTGCACCAGCCACAGATAAAATGGCATTTAGGTGATGTACATGGGAACTACCCCATCTAAAGGTTTGACAGCATTTGTCCAAAAAAAGCCAAACAACCTCAGAAATGTCCTCCATAGTCACAAATGTTACCTCTGACAACAGCTCTAGGTTTTTTGGGGGAACTGCTTGTATTTAGCTCTTTTTTTTTCCCCAAAAATGCTGGTGTTCACTTTCTTGTGGCCTGATCTCAACAATTACCAGACCCAGAGCCCTTCAGCTAAGCTTGCCACAATCCTCATCACTCAGTGTAGGTATTTCTGCAAAACAAAACAGCAGCAAGCTTGCATGGGGGACCTTATCTCTCCTCTCTCTCCTTTTGTGTCTTAGTTATTCAAACCTAAGTGACTGGCTTTGTTTCTTGGAAACAGGCAAGTTTCTCAACATAAGGAAATCAAGTCTTGGAGGTGGTTCTTGCCAACTGCAAAAAGAAAAGCTTTCTATTGATCCTATTGCTGTCAATGAAGGATTACTTCTTCATCAATTTCAAGAAAACACATAGAACTTATCAAAAACATACCAAAACCTCAAAACTTAAGACCATAATGTCTTCTCTCCTAGTGCATCTGTGAAGCACCCAGCCCTACAGATGGAGAGCGTGAGCGTTGGCCTTCAGAAAGGTGCACAGCTCCTCCCTGCTCACCTTGCCCACGACAAGCGAAGCCAAGTGCTCTTAGCCTTTAAAGTCTTCTGCTGGATTTTGCTTTTCAGCAGGATTTTTACCTCGGCAAGCGTTAAGAACAGGGCATCCGCTCAGTTCAGTTTCCTTCTGCAGATAAAAAAAACACCTTAATGCCCAATACGGCTTCAGAACAATATCTTCTGTTTATTTGCATTACAAATATTAGCTCACTGCAACTATAAATCCCCAGTAACACAAATATGCTGAGAATCATTGCATCTTCCAGGCTAGTTTCAGTGACTTGCTTAACAACATTGTTTCTCCTTTAAACATCTTTATATTTTGGTACGCTGATAAAACTCCCCTTCATTTATTCAGTCATGTCGCATACATTCTGCTTTGTGCACTTCTGCATATTTGCAACTGCGCTAATCATCTCAGTCTGTTCTCCTTTAGGCTTGAATGAGATGTACTACATTAATCAGTTGATTGTTATTAACCCAGTTACATTGTATCTTTGCATAATGCTGCTCCATCTCTAAATCCATAGTCTAATCAGGTATTACGACATACATTTAATTATACTACTTGTGTACTTCATAATAATCCTCTTATTAAGTGATCAGGGTTTATGGTTTAAGCCTTACGAAATTTCAGCAAGCCAAAGGATGGCAAGGCTGGTTTATGGGTCAGGATGGGGTCCTAACCAACAAGGCTGCCCTGTATTGCAAAGAAACCTCACATAGAGAATTCCCAGAGGGCAGAAATACACAACTCCCTCCATCACTTCTATACCCAGGCCGGAACAGGCAAAGGTTCACTTTGGTTCTGCTAAAAACAAATGTTTGGGGTTACTCGCCTCAACAGCAGCCCAACCAACACTGTTCATGGTCAAAGACAAAGGTAAAAAGTCACATTGATCTCCTCAATCTACCCCTGAAACAAAAGGGACCGTGTGCCAGCACCTCCACACTGCTCAGGGGAAAGCACAAAGGGCTTTGGAGACAGAGACAAATCCCCAGGAGGGAATGTCACTGGCAAGGGCCCAGAGCGAAGCTGTGCAAACCATCAGGCTGTGAACTGGAAAGGGAGAGAAGGCAACAAAAGATCATCTTTTCAAAGTAGAATAAATGTATATTCATTTATGAAGAGATGCACTTACTGTTGTCCAGAGGGGACTTGTCACCGCTGTGGGACTAGAAGACAGGAGGACTACGAGGATGCTGAAGGAGCCAGGAGACACCATCGTGAGGCTGCTCTCGGGAGTCTCCAATCACACGGAGACCAAGGGAGAGACCCATGGCTGGAGAGAGGCAGACATTGCTTCAACCCCAAACAGGGCAAACCCCAGCTCAGCCTCTGGGAAGACTGTGGATCTTCAAGGCTTCATGCACCTGGAAATGGCATCTGTGAAAGGCAAGAAGAAAACTGGAATCATAGAACAGTTTAGGTTGGAAGGGACCTTAAAGACCATTTAGTTCCAGCCCCCTACCATGGTCAGGGACACTTCCCACTAGACCACGGTACTAAAAGCCCCATCCAGCCTGGCCTTGGATCTCCTTCCCGTGTACAAACTGTGCCTGATGCTCATCAACTGCTGGGATGAGCTGACTGTATCTGTGGGCAAGAGAAAAGCAAGGATATCATTCACTTTGATTTTATCAGCACTTTCAAAACAGTCTGGAGAAAAGGAGGTGAAGGAAGGACCTAGCAGCTGCCTATAAGAGACGGTTACAGAGAAAACTCATCCAAAGACGCTCAGCAAAAGAGCAGGCAGTAGCAATGCCAGGGCACAGTGAGGCAAGCTCCACTGAGACAGAAGGGGAGGAAAAAATTGCAGTGAGGTTGGATAAGCACTGGGCCAGATTTCCTCTGGCAACACCCTGTGAAATCCCCGTGCTTGAAGATGTCCATGGCACAACGAGGCAAGGCCCTGAGGCCACCTCCTTGACTACCATCGCAGCCTGCATCATGTTGCTGTGGCTGCTACTGCCCCTACCCTTTTGGTGGCAAAGGAACCAACTACAGGTTTATTTTGCTCAGATAGTAGAAAATCGGGTTTGTTTCTTCCAGGGTGAATCACTTAATAAGAGATGTTAAGAGCTGGGCTGTCTCTGTTGACAGCAGTGTTTGCACTTGGGCCAACTGAAACATCAATAACCAGTGCTAAAACAAATCCACGGCAAACTGGGAAGATAAGCCACACTGTTCACCAGCCAGCAATGCCCTCCAGGAAGTGGCATGCACTGGAAATTAATACACAAAAGAAGAAAAATAATAGAAACTGCAACTAAAACCTAAAGGAATGAACAAAAGGTTCAGACACAGATTAAAGCATCATCTTCTCACCACTGAAGTGTGGCCATAAACCACCCATAAACACAAATCATCCTGTTTAACTCAGGGGATTGCTCAAATATTTGAAGACGCGTGGTTGCTTAACTGCAGCCAAGATCAGGGCATACCTGTGTTATTCCTTCCTTCCTTCCATCTGAATTTTGATCTCATTATGTAAATTTTGAAGCCCATAAGGAACTTCAGCCAAGGAAATGCCTCCATTGATTTGGATGGTTATTCCTCAGCACAAAGCTACACATCGGAATATGAGCTTCTAGGGTCACAGTCTTTAATAATAAATTATTTGAGCAAAATAAACCTCTTCCTACTCATCTTTCTATGGTATTCAGACATACTTGTAAAAAGCCTGAATGAAATTTGTAGTATGTTCACTTGTTTACAAGAGCATAGCTCAAAATAGGCACAGCTGTTTGCAGGATTTTGGCATATACAGACAATCATAATGTAATGATGTATTTTTGAATTTTATTCCTTACACTACAAGGTAAAGAGAAAACATATTTAAACTGTCATCCCAATTTTTTTTTTTTTTTACTGTAGACTTCCCACAAAGATCATTTACAGAAGCAGACTATTTTGTTAGCGTGTGCTTTAAATATTTTATTTTTCATTTTATTACCTGCAGGTCTAATCAGACTTTTCACAGTGTAGAGTCTGATAACAAATAATTTAGCTACCAGACATCTTTAGTCCCACAAAATGATTTTAAGAAAGTGCGCAGTGACAAATTAAAAGTGTAGTTCACAGAAAAATTATCTCTATATATTTTTTTGCGAAACACGCAGTTGCTTTGAATACACAAAAAATACGCTACATTTGGAAAAACAATTTGCAGTATCCACATGAACCTTCCTGGAATCGTTAATGTATTTTAATACATTAATTATTAACCACAAGCACACTATACAACGTAGATACTGCCTAATTACTAACATGTTTACAACAATTTTGCAAATAATGAGCTAATTACTCCAATTATGTATTTCTCGATCATCTGAAGCTGCCTGGCTCCACATGAGGTGCGGAGGGAAGACGCACTCTTGCTGGCTGCATCCCCTTAAGGGCAGGTTTGGTGATGGGACCCAAGGTGACACTCAGCCCCAGGGACCACCAGCAGGGCCAGCTGAGGGGCAGTGGGTGACCAGTACAGTTTGTGGGATGTCACCCAGACGCCAGAACAGCGGGACATGGGGAGCAGGTCTGTACTCACCTGCAATCCCAACAAAAGCGGCGTCAAAGCCTCCATTTCCCAGGCTGCTGTTTATTTATGGTGGCTATCGATTTTATGCCAGAATTTAGTAGGATCCCATTTTAACAGATAGTCTAGTCGTTCATCCCAGCTTTAAATTATTAATGAGCATCAAGTCTTAGTTACCTGTTCGCAGTACTCCAACGCCTCAGAAGTGACTGGCTTCAGCACATAAATACCTGAAACACTGACTACAGTGAGATATTTCACTGTGTGGCTCACTATGAAACTTCTGCTACACCTGGGCTGCTCAGGATGAAGAGACCCCGGGCTGCTATAAATAAGCAAGATATAGCACAGGGAGAGGGGGATTTTCCACCCTTTACAATCTGCTATTTTGTCCTGCAGGCTGCTATGAACAGGAGAGCAGTCAATTTTTTTTTTTCTCCATGGACTTAAAGACAGCAATAATAGCATAAGGCTGGTCTGTAGGCGAGCCAGGTGTAAGAGACCCTCAGCAATCTTAAAGAGCAGTAGAAGAGACAGGGACTTGATTCACAAGTGAACATGATTATTCACTATTTACTGTTCCTTTTGCAGCGGGGGAAGGAGGTGTTAAGTCAAACTGCTTTAGTTTAACAGCATTTACTGTCAAAGCAAGTAGAAAAAATAAGCCTCAGAGTTTTAGTACCAAATTTGGAATTACATATAATTAATTAAATGTGCTTGAGTTGATTATATCCAATGGCAATTGATTCTGTCATTATATCCACTATGTGTATACACCATGGGCTGTATAGTGCACTATATATATGCATACACACACACCATATGCTTAGTGTAGATATTCAAGTAAAAATCCAAGTCTAAAAGTACAAGTCAAAAATTAGAAGAGAGAGCTATCCCAGCCTAAGATGCCAGAGACACAAGCCTCTCCAGCTTCGCCATTTATTTCTTCTAAGCAATCTGCTCCACTACACATCTGCTTTTCTTTCTTTTTCTTGGCTTAGGAATAAAGAAAAAAATTCACTGTTCATTACAGAGGGAGGGGAAGCTGGGCTGCGTCTATTAAAAAAGTGACTGGTGCCCACCGCTTGCAGGGGTAATGCAATTTTAACAGAGGTTCCTCACTCAGTTTTAGAGTTTCTTTGGGGTCTGATAATTTGTCAGAAACTCCTTTAACACAAGTCAAACAAAACAGAAAGAAAGAAAGAGACATGACAACATCCACTAAATGCTCCAAGTGGACCTTTCCCCATCCCGAAGCACACCAAGCCCAGACCGCCCACAAGCTGCCCAAATCATCCCATCCAGCCAGAGGGGTGAAAAAATTTGAAAATGCAAACATGAATCAGAAAGACAACAGAAGGAACAATGGCCTCTTCCTTCAGGGAGAAATGCTCATTTAATCCTAAGGAAGAAGAGCACACCAGCACAGAAACCTGGCTGGGTCTGTTGGGCACCAACAAGGCGGTGATGCTGGAAGAGTGCAGCTCATCCAGTTGGAGTTGAAATGCAACACGGATCTCAATTGAGGAGGTCTAAGCCTTACAAAAACATCAGCTTCAAGCATGCTGGAAGAACTAACATGCGTAAAATGAAAGCCAGAGAAGTAAGAGAACTATCACATGCTATTTCTCAGGAGCACAGAGCAGAAACAAGTCAGATCCAGTAACTGCCAACACCTGACAAGAACACTTTGCCCAATACAGGCACAAACCCCGAGTGACCCAACATGAGGAGCTCGAGCAGAAGATAAAAAAAATCTCTGTAGAAAAGCATTAGTGAGACAGTCATTAGGATTTGTTCTCAGGCTATTTCAAACTGATCTCTGAAGGAGATGCACATAAAAAACCCAGCAGTAGGTCACTCCGCTGTAAACAGACCAGTAACATTTTATAATCTAGAATAAACTTGTCAATTAAAAACCCGTAGAAATGTAGAAGATGAGGACTGTTTAAAAGCATTGCCATTAGCATTAAGTAGCATAAGTGACCTCTTGGACTGAGGAACCTCAAAAGATATGGGAGATGAGGTGACATTGGGCTGCTGAGGATGAGAGATACTCACTCCTTTAACTCATTCCCATCGAGCATTTTCCAAAGAAAAGGAAGAATGAGGTAGAATACAGCACAGAAGGACAGAGGGAGTTACTGTATCAATGTATTCACGTGTCCTAGTAAAAATCTTGTACTAAGGTGTCTTTATCTTTGTAGACCACAAGAGAGGCAGAGAAACCCTCAGGTCTAAAAATGATATTTTCTTCTCACCGCTAAGATCGGTCCAGACTGACAACTTGATTTTGTCACATCCTATTCTGGATGACTAAAGGGCCAGAAATCTTATTACAGAGATAACGACCAGGATTTTGCAAAGCTCTTGGGAAGAAAAAGGCTGGTGGATGCTGTAACTTAAAATACCTTTCACAAAAGGAGGAAAAAGAATCTTTTTGTGATAGAAGGATAGATCCTAATTAGTTTACCCTCTTGAGGAAAGTAAGTAAATAAGAAGTTGGATGTAATAAACAACTTTGTGCCCGGAACACAGTGTCAAGTTCAGAAAAGTGGGCAAGGACGAGTCCAGAAGTTACTCACATTTTCCTCTGCAGCATCTGGCAATGGCTGCTGCTGGTGCTGCCACCGCAGGTGTGGGACATGTGGCACCCCCAAAGCCAGCATTTAATGCCAGGTTATTTCTCCTATTGAGAAGCTGATTGTTCCTCGCAAAGAGAGAAAATTATCTGAGTTAGGGAAACCAGATATGACACATTTTCATTTTGATGCAAGGAGCTCTTAAAAACTTAGGGGAAAAAATATCAATTATGTCTCTCAAGAAATATATGGTAGATAAATGGGTTCAAGCTGGAAGAAGGGAGATTGAGATGAGATCTGAGGAAGAAATTCTTTGCTGTGAGGGTGGTGAGCCCCTGGCCCAGGCTGCCCAGAGAAGCTGTGGCTGCCCCATCCCTGGAGGGGTTCAAGGCCAGGTTGGACGGGGCTTGGAGCAACCTGGTCTGGTGGGAGGTGTCCCTGCCCAGGGCAGGGGGGGGCACTGGGTGGTCTTCAAGGTCCCTTCCCGCCCAAGCCATTCTACAATTCTTGAAAATATAGAGACTGAATTAAAAGGGAGAACTGCTCTGGTACGAGCCCATGTCGCCTCCTGTCACCTGGGCTACTTCCTAGAATACAGAGTATTTAGTGAAACAGGAGTTTCGGTCTTCTCACTGAAGTGGCACTACAAGTTTCATAGCCACAGTTTTTTGTAGCCAAAAAAAAAAAAAAAAGAAAAAAAAAGGCAGTACACTGACTTCAGATTGGGAGCAGCCATTAGGAGTAAAAGGTTAGGTAGTAAAAGGCTTGGGATTTTGCATGAAAAATGTCCTTACCCACAAATGGAAGGTAATAATGATGCCAAATGCAAGAACTAGGAAGTGAGGTTTTGCCTAAGTAATCTTCTTATTATTCTTATTGTTTTTATTCAGATGTACTGGGAAAAATATAGTTCAATCTAAAATAGGATTTTCATTACATTCTCTGGTTCAATTCTTTTTAATGTTTAGGGCTAAATTCAGCAAATAGCCAGTAAGTAGAGTTTTTTGTCCTGTTAAAGCCATTAAAAACTCTTTCACAAATTCCACAGAAATCTCTAGATTTTGCTTTCAGATGAAAAAATGAAAGCTGTCACCACACAATTACATTCTGTCTGGGTGTGAAATTCAGGAAAAGAGGGAAACCGCAGACAGACGGAGGATTCCATCCTCGCGGGAGATACAGGCAGCACATTGCCCATGAGCTGGGCTGCACTGGGTGGGATGATTTCCACGCTTTTTAATATATTTAAATTCAGCTTTTCATAAATTCTTCCTCCTATGCTTGTTTGGAGCACGGAAATGAGACTTTGCTTAATGAACAATAGCAGCGCCGGGTTTCAAAAATGCAAACAAAGCTTCCTTTGCCTTCCCTGTTTTGACAAAACAACCAGCATAAAGGGATGAAGCCAGTTCCCAGCTCTGAAGGAGAAGAGTAAACTGGCCACGCTCTTCTCTCCTAATGGACTACACATGAAAAAACCCATTGCCTGGAATACCTCTAAGAAACCCCACTGCCCACAGTGTTGCTACATAGGAATGAAACAGAATTTGTAGGGCCCCATCAAGCCAAAGCAACGTGCACAGTCTAATCTCCGACTCCTTTGAATGGGTTTCCTGCTAAACACTGAGAAAACCAATCTTTTTTTCTTTTTTTCCCAAGCATATTAAATGTATAAGCTTAAAGGGCTCTGGCAACCCCCAGAAGACCACCTTTGGGGTCCATCAGCAGCTGGCACAGATGACACACTGCTGTAAATCACAGCAGAAAGGTGATGGCCACCACCCAGGGCAAAGAGTGGAGCAACAGCACCTCAAATTTTAAAGGAGACCATTTCCATTGCAAACATTAAGATTACCAAATATCAAATTGTAATACTAGTTCAGTGGACAGACATGCTTACTCCTAATCCTTCATCCATTGAAGCTCAGAGTGCGGTGTGAGCAGCCACAGTTTTCCAGGCTCAGCCATCAGCAGGCAGACGGTAGATCCGCATACGGATTTTGACACATTCCCTAAAAATACTGGGCTTGAAATGAATGTCACTGAGCATTTTGCAAGCATGAAGTTTATTACAGGCCCTGTAATTCTCCGGGATATTATGTTTTCCTCTGGCTAGAGAAAGTCCTAGTACATGAAACAATTTGTCCCTAGGACCATTAATTGTTTAACATCAGATTTTAATGAGCTTTCAGCATCAAAACCAGAAAAAATTCTGCCCCTAGCAGAAATAACTTTCTATTTGCAGGAAATACACATTGCCAGAAGAGAGCTCTGAAGACTGAAATCATGTTTCCTTAAGCCAGTAATTTCCTGAACTTTCTGAACACGGTGCACAAGGGGATTTTTGTTGTCTTCTGCTCTTTGGTTTTTGTGGCCGTCCAGCACTGACATCTACCACCCAAACACAGAGACCTTCCATCCCAACGCCTCCGCCCTTCTCCCTGCACAAGGCACAAACTGACAGGCAGCAGCTCAGGCTCCAATTATAACAATTATTTTGTTGCGTGTGTACCAATTTTTTTTTTTAAGTATTGCAAATAATCTAAAATCTGAAGTCAATGCTGTGCTTCATCTGAAAGTCCTAGGTACAGCTGTGATGCCGTTCGGATCGGCAAGTGCAGTTGACACCATCAAATTTCAGGCAAGTGGTGGGTTGGTGAAATACAGATCTATATTACTTAGAGGAAAACCAAACGATACAAAGCAACACCTTTTTTGACTTGATATATATCAAGGTACTAAAATACCAGCTTTCCAACTAAAAGCACTGAAAAACCTAAGGTAAAACAGAAGTCACCATTGCCCATTAGGGTCTGTAGTAGCTAACTGTCTCATTATGTACGCTGTGTACAAAGAGAAAAGCAAGATTTAATTTGAGATTTATGAAGAACAGATGAAATAACCATCCTGCTAATGCATGACAGTGACTCTCTGTGTTTAAACCTGATGTTCCTATTTCATATTTTTCTTCTCCCAAATGCCTGTTGCATTTTATTTACGTTTTAAAAATTCAGGTGAAGGTTTCACTAATGAGAAACCACATTTTTCCCCTCCTGCAGTGTTGATTTTCTATTTTGCTGTTCTGCTTCAGAAAGCCATGTCCCAGCATTCCCAAGGTGTGCTCCAGGCGTAGAGCACAGCCCCCATCAGATGCCCAAACACGCAGATCCAGCTCTGCCCCGGAGCTGGGAAAAACTTTTCAGGTGAAGAACTTTCATTTGGCACCAGCCGTTTGGGGCAGAAAAGCCTGTTTAAAAATTCAAATTAGATTTTCAAATAGTTTTTAGATAAAGAATTGAAAAACGGTTCCTGAAAGATGGAAATTTTAGTGCTTGTTCTCAGAGTGACTTGAAATGAATTCTGGATAAAAGCTAAGTGGGGAAAAAAAGACACCTTTTAAGACAAAATGTTTTTTGAAAATTACCATTTCGGGGGATGAAATTGTGTTGCCTTTGATCTGAAACTAATGAGGTCTACTCCATTATTTGGCTGTCCTAAATAAACCAACAGCTCCTTCACCAAGTGCTGTCCTTGCACCATCGTCACTGAACACCTACCGCAGCGCAGCAAAATGAGGCCAAAAGAGAGGACAGAAAGCTGGTAGATGATTGTCACACCAGGTATTTACCCTAATGACAGATCAACTATTGCAAGCCTAAAATAGCCGTTCTCTCTCAAAGAGAAACAGACCTCTGCACACAACGCTCCTGCTTTGTTCTCTATTAGCACCTCAGAAACCCTCCAAAGGAAGACCAAAAAAAGGCATTACGCCGTCATGCTCCCACCCTCAGGTGGACAGAGCACAGCACCACACACCACCTAAAGTTAGGTATTAATTTTAGATGATTCCTGCACAGCTCAAAAGCAGGAATGTTGCCAAAATTTCTATTCAGTTCTTTCAGCCACCTTTCCTGTTTCCAATGGGACTTTCTAAAGCATTGCCCTCCTCATCCCAAATTCCTTGCTCAGCAGTGAAGGAGCTTTGGTTGTGCCCTAAACCAGTGACTTGTTTCATATGGAGGAGCAATTCACCTGTTGAACTAAGAGACACTGCAGTAATCCTTTCCCATCCACAAGCCAATTGCTCTTCTTTTGTACTTTAAATTCTTAAAACAACTATATCCAAATGTAGCATTTTATCAAATAAAGGAACTTTATTATGAAAGATGTTGGCTATTTGACAGCAAACAATGATTTACCAGTTTGTAATCTGCAGTGATTTCAGCAGGAAATCACTTTGTCACACTCCTTATGATGAAGGTGAATTGGGACTCCCATTACCCCCCTGTACACAGCCTACACACACACACTCCTATACTTGCTCATCTTTTCCCCTCCCTGCATCCATCATGTAGCAAAAAGGCTTTTGATATGCTTCCATTTCCAAAGCATTTTAACAAAGAACAGCAGCCCTTGTTTCCCCATTTTATTCTAAGTCACCTCCCCCTTCACAAGTTTTCTTGTAAGGAGTCTCCACATCTACTGTTGTCCCAATAAACAACTCACTGTTCTGGGAAAACCCATGTATTTTTAATCACAAGAGATGTGAACAGATTAATGGACAAGACTTCTTCAGTTCCTCTGCAACCTCAATAAATTAGCAGGGTTTTATATGATACCAGAACCAAGCAAAAACCCTGGAGAAATAACACAAGCTGGTACAGCTTGTGAAAAGCTGGAAATTAAA
>VXBO01000015.1:71529-102331 GCA_013400135.1 Rhinoptilus africanus | reverse complement strand
TGTAACTTAACCCAGACAAGACAACAGAATAATGCAGCCCCTGGACAGAAGTAAGCCATACCCAGTATTTCATCCCCTGAATGCTGTTGACACCACAGACGAGGTTTCAGACACAAGAAGATCACCGCCAGCTTGTAATCCCTTTTATCCTCGCAGCCCAAGCACACGCGAGAGGATAAACCTCGGAGACAGGCTGCATGGAGCACACAGTGATATCTTACTGCCTGAAAGGTGGGAAAGACCATGGTCTTGGTCACTGTGATAGCACTTTGATTTACAGGTAGAACAAAGTGTAATTATCTCAACTTTCGTTTCTTGCTTTGCCGTGAGAGACGCAGCAAAGGCTCTCAAAGACACAAGCTTTGTGTCTTTGTGAGACACAAGCTTTTGTGTCTCAAAGACACAAGCTGTGAGGTCTCCTCATCCTGTGCCTGCCACAACTGACTCCCTGTCCATGAGCACAGCCATCAAACCCAGTGACAGCTCATCATTCCCATAGAATCACCCCATTTCCTCCGCTTAAATTAAAATCAAGATGGTCAGAATCGATGGGATACTTTTAAATATGGCCATTCAGAATGAGAATGAGGGAGAAGCTGGCTTTTAGGATCACACAGTCTCTTCATATCCACAAATTTCCCAGCCATGCTTTAAAAGCAATGCCTTGCCAGCACTTCCAGAATGCAGAATTCTCAGCCAATAGCCCAAAACCAGCAATGAAGGGGATCTGGTGCCTCCTTTCCTTTTTGGGAGCCTTTCACAGGGCAAGAGAGAGGTGATCTAAGGGCGGGCTGGGAGGTATGCCCTGCTCATGTACTCCAAATGCAGCTGACAGAGTTCCTGCCTGGCTGGAGGCTGTAAAGGAAACACGGTTACCACCGGGTTAACGATAAAGTCTTGTCATGGATTAAAACAAGTTAAGAGATAGGAAAGAGAATAGAAATAGATGGCCAATTCTCAGCATGGAGAAAGGTTAATAGTGTAGTGCCCTAGGGATCTGTCTTCGGGCTGGTGTTTTTCAATATATTCATTAACAGCCTGCAAGAGGTGGTGAATAGCAAGGCGGCAAGAGTGCTCGACAGAATTAGTTTAGGTCAGTGGCAAGGAGAGGAGGCTGGGAGGGAGCAGCCACCAGCGCAGAAACACACACTCAACAACCCAGGCGCTGCTCCTCCACTGCTGCCATGGGGAAGCAGCATGGAGACATCTGGAACTGCCAGATCCTTGTAAACACAGCAGGAAAGTAGCCAACAGTCACCTAGGAACTCAGCTAATGCTATACCTGATAGAACACCATCTATCTGCTAAGCTCCAGGAATCATCAAAATGGACAGTGTAAAGAAAAAACTCCAGAGACACAAAAAACATTATACCAAACTTCTCCCCAGCCTGTTACCAATAAGATTTTTTTAATACGATGACAAAAATAAACCTAGCAGAAACAAAACTATTTTGAAATTTCACAAAATCCTTAGAATCCATCATCCCTTCCACATCTCTGACCTTTTGGCTCTCTTGGTGCTCTCTGGTCCCCACCAGTGTCTTACAGCGTATCCAAAAGCTGTCCTTGGAAATCACCTACACTTCCAGCATTCAGACCTCATGGCATTTTCTCCTTTATCTGCATTAGTGGCATCACTCTGATGAAATAAAGGCAGAACATTATTCATAGGGGTAGAAAGCTCAGGGAATATTTGATGACAAAATGCAATAGTTTGACCTGCTCGCGAAGCCTTAGATGAAGAGAAGCCACCACCTCCCAGGTGGAAAGAAACAGTGGTATCAAAAATATCCCGAGAAACTAGTGGGAATTAGTGCAGGAAAGGGTATACACATCCAGGGAGGGAACTTGCAGCAAGACCCTCCTAGGTGCTGGGGGCAAAGGAGGTCTGTTCATCCTCAAGAAATCTTCATTCCTAAGAGAGAAACACCGCAAGAAAATATGCATGCACATGGCCAGAGCAGTGAACTATAGTTACCAGCACCCATGGGGTGACCGATCTCTTCAAAACACTATAAAATATTATCAGAGAACCTCAGTACACATAAGAGAGGAACAAAAATTGATCACCACAGATGAGAAAGATGCAGATTTTGTTAGGACGAAAGTGCTTAAAGAAAGGAATTGGCTGCCCAGATCCACGCAGGAGATGAAAGCCATGGAGCCCACACAGCTCTGCTTTACAGAGGTGCCCAAGCTGGCTGTGAATAAGCCGGGAGAGGGTTCTCGGGATCGAATAGACAGATCTGCACTTTTTCCTTACAGTGACACCGCTCCATCTCTGAGAGTTCCAGCCGGGATTGCCTGCATCCCGCCACGCATCCCCAGGCCCTGCAGGGACAGCAAGTGACTGCTGCCTCTGAAGCGTGGACACCAACACCTGGCACACCAACAAGGAGGGATTTCAAGCAAAGATCCCCAAAATGATAAATTCAGATACCTCAGGAACTCCCTGTCTGCAACTTGTAGATGGAATAAACCCACATTCCTAGAGAATAGCCAGAGACCAGCTCCAAGACGATTCTCTTCCCTCCCTGAGCAAAGGAGCACCATCAACATCAAGGAGGAGATGGCAACATTCCCATTATTAACAACACGCCCCATATCACTACCGCCATCACGGGAAATGGTGTTTTTAATACAAAGATAAAGTACATTTTATGAGCTAGCCCTACTAACACCTCTTTACTTTGCCATGCGGCACACCGAGACGCGGCTGAAGTAGAACGCGATAGCAATTTAGGGGGAAGAGGATGAATGTCAGCTTTGACAGATTACTTTCTCAATTGGCTGTAGTAATCTTTTAAGAGGCCACTGACAAACTCCGAGCAGCATATAACAGCCACGCTCACCTGAAAATTAAGGCAAAGCTACCCAGCACAATGGGCCGCATATCTGATGGCTTCTACCATGCAACGCAAACTTCAAAAGACACGGGTTAATTCAGGGGGTTTAGAAGAAATATCGTTGTTCTGAATTACTTACAGAAATTCGCTGAAACTTTAACATTCTGTTGGTACATTTAATTTAGAAGAAAAAAAATAGTTATACGGTGGATGAATTTTTTGTTGTTTTCAACTCATTCGTGCTACTTTACTAGATTGAATCTATCAACCAAAACCTTCCAAAGTCTTTCTCGGCACGTTGGTGAGCAGGGGATCACAGGCAGGGATTATTTCTCACTGAGGAGAGACCAACAGCCCATTTCATAGACTGACTGAAAGCCAACGGCAGCCTCTCCTGTTCCGTCCCTTACGGCAATAATCCAATTAAACAAGTGTCCTATGCAGTGCGCAGAAGGTAGGAAAGAACTTCAATTCTAAACATGCATGTTTTTTTCTTTTTCTAAATAATTAAGAAGCACATGCCTCTTTGCCTAAACACAAGAATTTAAAAAGTATGTCCTTACTTGGAGTACAAAAGGTTTAATTATCTTTCTGGTTGTCCACTAAAGAGGCTACAGTGAAGTGATTCTACTAAATACATTGGGAATTATTCAGCTGAGTACAAAATTATAGCAGCATGCATAAACATTTGCAGAACGAGGTCATTAACCCATCAATGATCCCTTTCTGCAAGGTTTGAAAATTGTTGGCAATCTTTTGGTTCCAAGGATCTGTCTTTTGCGTGGCTCTATGCACACATCTCAGTTTTCTACAACAACTTCCTTTTCAGTTATCATTCTCAGTACAAACATCTGTAATTTGCCCAAAATTTGGTTTATATTTGCATTTTCTCAGTATCCTATAATCATTCTGGGTGTCAGCAAGATGTACTAGTTGTTTATATGCAGTCTAAAATTTGCAAGGAATAATTAAGATGACACGGTTCGTTTCATAATGATGTTGCAATTTCATCTTCTTGGAAACTAGTACTCTGTAATCTGCTTTCCCGGTTGCTTTCAGAGGCTGCCGATGTGCGCAGAATGCTGACGCCGCTCGGCTTCTGTAGGAATAACACTGGAAAGAGCTCCCCAGCACAACCACCGCCACGTCGTGTCATTCAGAGACATCAGCTGCCGGTGCACTGGAGCCCTACCATCAAAGCCATAATATGAAATAATAATCAGCTTATTAAAAAAAGCATCAGAACTGATCATATTTTGTATATTTTTCCTAAGAGCAATAGCTGCAGACATCTGACGGACAGAAACAATCCTGTGCGTATCTGGCTGCAGGCACATGCTCTCAAAGCCACAAACACCACCTTTCCTCTACGTGCACTTCAAAAACTACTTCATAAATGATGCGCACATAATCTTTAATGCCATAATCATTCTGATTCTTAGTTCTGATGTATTTTTCATGCAAAGGGAAACACCACATGATTTTTTTGCCCTCTGTAGGTGTAAGAAAGAATTTCCCACCGTGTTTCCACTGTTACGAAGCCTTTTTGCCAGCACTACCGGCACGAACACCTTTCACCAGCCGCGGATGGAAGCAGAGAATGCTGCTGCTCTGAACTCCTGAAACTCCTCTGCTCCTCCAGCGCACAGAAGGCTCCATCTAGTGTTACACACACATAATCCCAGGGAAAAGGAGGAGAGGGGAAAAAAGCCAGTTGATAATAAACGCTATAGATTTTTTTAAGTTTTAGCAAAATAACCGGACTTCTGCCCATGCCTTCCCATGCTTGCTTTGCTGTCCCCCTGGGTGCTTGGAGTTCAGACTGAAAAGCAATGAAACCAAGCAAGAATAAATGCCTAAATCCCTCACACGCATACAATCACATTTAATAACTCACTAAGAGGAAAAGAGCTGGAACTCAGACCAAGTGGGAATGGGCCCAGGACAGGGTGGTGACCCGTCGCTGGCAGCATGGCCACACCGCGGCCGCTCTCTCCCACCACATATGAGGAGTTCCCCCTTCGCCCAGCGGCTGCAGGGCGTGTTAAGGACCACAGGTCTCCATCACGAGATGGCCAACAGCAGATATCGTGCCTTGAACCTGGAAGTCATGTTGTGGATAAAACGCAACACAGCACCTCCATACCAAGCCAAACCAGCTGAGGACTAGAGCTTCCATCCTGATTCACGCTTTATGCCATTAATTCTGCTGCCATCACTTAATTACCCTGGAAGTTGCACTGTAACCAGCGGTGGGTCTGACTACAATAGGTTTCTGTACAAAACCAAGTTCTGGGAGCAAAGTGCCAGGCCGGCGGACTGGCATCCCGGGATTAAGGCAGCTCAGCTGATGGATTATCCCAGGCGCTGAGCGGGCAGAAATGCCAGGCTGATTCTGCTGGAGCACAAACATCCCTTGGCTTAATTTGTTTCAATCACAACAGCTTCAGTGAGCCTAATGTGTAAATTTTTTATTTCACCCAAATATTTTAAGTTGCAAGAAGACCTTGTTGGCCTGTCCTCCCTTCAGAGGCACCCGTGACCCTGCCGGGCTCTCAGAGCCACTCCACCAGCTGTGACGCTGATTCCACAGGGGCTGGGGTCACCACTCACCACAGCCACCCTCCTTGGATGCCCCCAGGTTCACTCCCTACTTGGCTTCCATTGCGTCTGCTCCCTGCCCCCCCCTCCATACCCCACAGATGCCCTCTCTGTCCCCCTTGTCCCCAGCTTCCCCCCCACACACAACCCTCCAGTACCCCACTGCACATCACTGCCTTGCTGCCACCACTCCTCAGCCAGGATTGTCTCATTAATCATTTACATCTATATTTCCAAAATAACTGGTGTCATGGTTTGGCCCCAGAGAGTAACTAGGACCACACAGCCTCTCAGTCACCCCCAGCAGAGATCATGGGTTTCCCACCAGCCCTCGCCAACCCCCACTTGTATACCAACCATGACACCTATGGTACGGGGTGTTCCACCGGCCATTCTGTTGTTCTGTCTGTGCTCCTTCCTGTCTTCTATGAGAAGCTGAAAAAAGTCCTTGGCTAGTAAAAACATCACTTGGCAANTAAAAACATCACACTTGGCAACAACTAAAACGATACGCATTATTGACATTCTTCACACCAAATCTGAAAACACTGCGCAACTGCTAAATAAAATTAACTCTATCTCAGCTGAGACCAGAAAACTGGGCACTGCGCAGCCCTTCCCGAGAACAGCCATTTGGGGAATTTACCAGTAGCCATGGGCAGTTTTTACCATAGAATGACTGGGTTGGAAGACACCTTAAAGCCCACCCAGTGCCACCCCCTGCCCTGGGCAGGGACACCTCCCACCAGACCAGGTTGCTCCAAGCCCCGTCCAGCCTGGCCTTGAACCCCTCCAGGGATGGGGCAGCCACAGCTTCTCTGGGCAGCCTGGGCCAGGGGCAGCAAAGAATTTCTTCCTACTATCTCATGCTTTCTGGTCAGGCTTTCTGGGCTACCAGCACATGTTGACGGCTCATGTTGAGCTTCTCACCCACCAACACCCCCAAGTCCTTCTCCTCAAGGCTGCCAGCCGTTCTCCACCCAGCCTGGATTTGTGCTTGGGATTGCCCTGACCCAGGTGCAGGACCTTGCACTTGGCCTGGCTGAACTTCATAAGGTTCACACGGGCCCACCTCCTGAACTCCCAAGCGCCAGCAGCCCCCAGCCCCTGTGCAACAAATGCCTTCAAGCTGCTCTTCAGCAGCCCATCGCCCTGCACTTCACTATCTGCCCCCTGCCATCCTGGGAGATCCCTGATGGGACCCCCAGCTCCTGGAGCAGACCCCCCCTGGCCCACCTCCACACCTCCCCACGGGCACTGCCACATTTTTTTCTGACCCAAAGTCCATGCTTTTCAATATACTCCAGAATGTACTTCAATACACTGACCCGGCTGTTCAGCACTTCCATTCACAGCTAGGACATGTCTTGCTGGACACAGACATGGCGGTGCTCCTTCCCGAGCGCTGAGGAAGCACATCTATGCCCAAATTACATTTAACTACTCACTGGTTTACTGGTTTTAACTATTCATCTGCAGATGATTATGCGGCCGAAGAATGTGCTGACTGAAGGCGCACCCTCCATCAGGTGACAAAACCAGCAGCGTGCGGCTGTCGCTTCTAAAGATTTTGTCTTTGGGGCAAATCTTGATTATTGCTAAAAATAACCCTGCAAATTAATCCTAAACTAGGCACAGGACTGGTGAGGAAAGGCACCGTAGTACCATAGACTGTATTCAGTGAAACAACTTGGAAGAGGCAAAAGTTTGTGGCTTTTCTGAAAATTCATCTCAAGAAACCATCTAGTGCCCGTGGAAGTTATCGCATCCACACGGATGCAGCAGCACAGGGGCAGGGACCAGCACAAAGGCAATGGGGAACCAGTCCCGCCGGCTGGGGTCAGCTTTGGCATTTGGGCCACCGTGAGCCAGACCCGGGGACTCCGGCGTAGCCCAGCCCAGGGACTGCGGGAAGGTGACCACACAGCCAGACCCGCTGCTTACGGTCAGTGTTCAGGCAGGACATGGAGGAACTTCCCTTGGAAACACGTTTTTTCTTCCATGTAGGAGAACCTCACCAGTTAGAGGTGATCAGTTAAACAGATCTCAATTTCAGACAGGAAATAAGACGGGAAATGTGTCAGCAGTAGAAGCACTTCGAGAGTAAAAGGCTATGAAGCACAGCAACCTGCTTATCTGCTCTGAAGAGCCCTGAACCATTTCGTCCCAGCCCCTTCTCAGCTCGGATCAAGAGCGCTAGCAATGCCATCACCTCTCGCTCACACCTCGCTCAGGCTACTCTGCCCACAGCAACCAGTCAAAGCTGCTCCTGAGGCTTGGCCACGTCTGCCAATGCCCAGGAGCCCGCCTGAACCCGGGCTGCCCGTCAGGCACCCCGAGGCACTGCTAAGAGCCCTTACAGGGACAGTGGCTGGTGGGACCCAACACGAGAGGGGCAATGCCAGCATTTCTTTCCATAAGCCCAGGGCAAAATTTCACATGCGGGATGTTATCCCTCCCTATTTAGACTTTTAGAAGCTCGGCTGGAGCTCAGAGTCCCACCAAAGCAGCAGTCCTGTGACACCCAAGGTCTTCTGCACGTGCAGAAAGGAGAGGTCTTTTCCTTCTCCAGTACACACCAGGAATCCCTTTATTCAAGGTTTTAAACATTCCTGTACAAGACCAATAAAGTCGGTAGAAATACAAGTGCGACTGCAGGTATGGCTGGGCACAAATAGCTCTTGTAGAGGGGGAAATACTTCACACGCACACAGTGATCACAACTGCACTGCGACAGAGCAGCCAACACGCGGCTGAAGGACTCACAGACCCTGAATTAACAGTGGGACGCAAGTTTCCCTATGGAGAAGGAGGTAAGTGCTCTACCACCAGCTCCTCTCCTCTTAGTTTTATTAACCCACTTCCAAGTGTCTCCCTACCTTGGAAAGGGACCTGCTTCCCCTGACCATATCCACCAGGGAAGAGGAGGACCATGACCAGGCTCTTCAAACCCACCTTCATAGGCTGGGCTTTGAACAGCTCGGGAGTCTCATCCCAATCGGCTGCCTGGAACTGTAACATGAAAAAACACCTCACAGCTTTCCTCCACTTCTGCCTCAGTACCGTGAAATGAGATAGTGTATCTTTCTGATTACTTCCCATGAAAAACCTGCCTAATTAAATTCGTTAACTGCATCAAATTTCTCCTTGGACTGTCAGAAGCCTTTAACCAACGTTCACATATTGCCAGATTAATTTTTAATTTAAAAACGATATTGCATTACCTACCTCAGCTATATGACACTTGCCTCTAAAAAATGGAATACTTCACAGTGTTTTGAAAGTATTTCTTATTCAAGCACAGAGGAGGTGATGGGGGGTGGCAGTTATCCCTTGGGCAAAGTTATTAAATATAGCTAATACCTCACAGCGGTTCATCACTGCAGCAGGACTCTCATTTGGCCCACCCAAAGGGAGCCGTAGGTGCTGTTCTGCACTGTCTTCACTCACACTTTCATTATCCACTAACACTTCACTACTGTGACATTAACAAGCAGAGAGTAATTCCGGCTGGGACAGACCTCTGCATGTCACCTAGTCCAACCTGTTGCTGCTAAAAGTGTCTCAGATCAGGTTTCTCTGACATTAATCTGCGTCCTGAGCAACAAGGACAGAAAGCCCCAACCTCTTGAGGCAACCTGTTCCCCTTTTTGACCATCCTCATGGTTAATGGTTTTTTTCCTTACACCCTAATATTAAAGTACAGGGAAAAAATAATCTAACTGAAATCTTGGGACAAGCAAAGGAAACAAAGCAAAAGAAAGAAAAATGCAAATAAGTAGAATATAAGTTACATTAATTGCACTCAAATACTGACATCAAATACTTCTCCACTGGTAAGAAGTGACATGCCAGCTTTAGCAGACATAAAGGCTCAAGCCCTCACTTACCTCTTCACCTGGAGGACTGTAGCTCCAAGACTTCATTGCCTTTTTTTCCCCCCTTCTGTGCAAAGCACACATTTGCCCTTGGATGCCTCCCAGCAGAGCACCCAAGGCCTCCCCGCATTGACGTTCAGAGCTCTGGAAACACCATCTAACTGTATTGCCCACGTCATTCTCATTTAAGAAAAAACAGCTCAGGAACTCAGTCTGCACTTTTTTTATTGGTAGATAAGAGGAGTGATTTTGGGAAGAGTACGAAGAAACACATTTGTAGAAGGCAAAGTGTGGGCGTGAGTGTGTATACGGAAAGCTGAAAGAACCAGCCCCACTCCCCTGTACCCGGTGAGGATGTCTCACGCTGTCACCCTGTACGTAGTGCCAAATTGGTTACAGGCATCAACCACGTAACCTCCACCAGCACCTCTCATCCCTCAGTGAATTCATCTACCTCACCTTCATCTCAGTACAAGTGCTGATAAACTACACACCCACCGTCTCTTCCATTCCACGTAAAGCCAAACTTTTCTTCCCCCAGCAGCAGCAGTCCATTCCAGAGGCAGAGGGATCACAGATTATTCCTGCAGAAGGGCGAGAGTTACCCCTGCAAGGCAGCAGGAGCGTATAAGCCACGCTCCCCAGCAGACCCTTGAATTAAGCTTCTGGCCATATGGCTGAAATTGCTTCCAAGCCTGTTTTATGCAGCTGCAGATTTCCCAACTCCGGCAGCCCAGCTGCGCCTGTGCCGTGTTCACTCTCTGGCCACGGAGAGGCAGCCTCCACCCACACATCCCTCCCTGCGCCGTCACAGCGCCCAGCCAAAGGTTCTGCAGCTCCTTAGACACCAACAAACCTAACCAAAATTACAGGCATGGGACAGTAAAGCCCGTGTACAGCCTCAGTGCAAATGCTCAAATCACCCAGCTGCGGGGGTGTCCCTACACCACGCAGCAGCGCAAGCCCTGGGCAGAAATGCACCACTTTGAACAGCATTTTACCTGCACCAAAGTGAAATTCAGGTGCGATGGCCCCACTCGCACCATTAAACTGCTGGAGGCTGATGTTCAGCTGCCACATTGAACACTCCGCTCCGGAGGGGCTCCCCGAGCCACGCTCCCCAGTGATGCACGGGCATCCCCCAAGCACCACAGAGGCAGAACCGGCTGGAAAACCGCTTTTCAAAGGGTTCATTTCCAGAACATCTGGTTTTGTTCAAAGAAACTTACAGAGAGTGGGTTTACAAGGAATCCTGACAAAAGGAGGCGTACTAAACATACCAAATGGTGCTAATTCCCAAAGCCAGAGACCCTCAGTTGAGCACCATGGAAAGTTATGAGAACAGTCAACAGCAGCACAGGAGCTTCACTTCAAGAGTAAATCCTGTACTGGTCTAAGAAGCATAGCACTGGAGTATACAGAATATAAAAATATAAATTGTCAGGGAAACAACTGTTATTCACTGGTGGTCTGCTGCACTTCTATAAATATATTAGCAGGACTCTATAAACCTTGAGTCGTTAAATTTCACTACAGTGAATTTTGAAGGAAAACTATTGCAGAAGAAATAACATCTTGTAATTAATCTTGTTTTAATTAAAGCTTCTAACTCATAATTTGATCACAGGGATGTTACTTTTTGGTATTTTTTAATTTTTTTTTTTTAAATGAAGTAGGTTACAATTACTACTGACAACTGCCTGGATGCATTTGCAATTCACTTTGAGAGATTAATTACGGCTTGCTTTCATAAGAGGGACAAGATTTTTTTTATAGCGATTAAAATTGGTTTTGAAGTTATAACATATACTATTTTATAGTAATTACTAAAACTATTCCTAGAAAATTGAGGCTTGAATTGAATTGAATATCAAATCACTAAGAATTGTGTAGAGTGTAAGTACCTTTTTCTCTGCAGTCAACCTTTACTAGTTCGGGATTAAATCCAGTAACAGTCTTGCTTCAGGTTCCAGTATATTTAGATTATATTTAATATTTAAGCAACAAAGTCCCAAACTTGCTTCCCAAACCTTACTTCTCAGCTGCTGCCTAAAACTTCGCACCACGTAACTCATCAGGCACATTTTGAAGAGTCCGCGGTCAGTCCTGACCCCTCCTGACAAGGAAGATATTCCTCAGAAGGGTTTCTGGCCCTGAATCTTGAACGGACACAGGTGTTTCCCTGGAAGCACAAGCAACACAAAAATCAGCAAGGAAAAGGCTTTTGGCAGTACCTCTCTGCTCTAAATGTCTTACTGGCGAAGTTCAGGCTCAGCAGTGCTTCATCTGCTGGGCTTCATTGATGGAGCTGGCTCCTCTTTGGGCTCCAGACCTCTCTAGGAACACAGTGTCCTTGTTCTCTTTCCCGGGTACAGTCAATGCACCCCAAACCGTTTACACTAGTATTTCACAGCTAGATGTCAGTAGCCGATATTGGTATTGCACACAGCAGTCTATACATAACAAACCAGAAATATTTCAGTATTTCATAGGCAAAACCACCTTCCAGACTAAAATCCTGATTAGTCTCCACACAGATGCTACAAGCCCAAATGACCCAAAAGCAAAAAACATTTCTCTTGAAGAGAAATACCCTCCTGCACAAACTTGCAAGTACACCTGGACTGCAGCTGGTTCAATGGTCAGCCCATTACTAGAGCCCATTATATTTCAGAGCATTACAAGTATTAAAAGAAGGATTAAAAACAAATTAAGTCTTCTGAATACAGAAGTCAAGGACTCATGGTTTAAATTGCCAAAGTCATAGCTGAGAAAGTAAACCTTTCCATCTAACTGAAGGAGCACTGAGGATACAGCAAAAGACTAGCCTAATCACTGTGTTTATTGGCTCATTTCCACCGTAATTTAAATATGTCCAAAAAGCTATGTTAAAATAGGTTGAACATCTGAAATTAACAATTACTGTACCTACTTAGATAATGAAGATGCATAGTGTACAGCTGAAACTCATTAATAACAACTTCCTAATGGTGCACTGGATTAAGGTTTCAATAGTATTTTTCTTGCTCACTAGACATGAAAACAATCATTAACAGGGACAGAAAATTATTACGCTCCATACCACAGAGGTATACCCATTAATATTCTCCTAATGAGGGCTGAGCCCAAAAGATGCAATTTAGTCCTATATGGTACTGCAAAGGATAACAGTGTCATTATTCAAATCTTAAACATCTAGATGCAATGAATACACAGAAAGAGCATGACAACAAACCCAAAGTTCTTTAGCATTATATTTTAATTGAATTTGAAGATCTTGACATTTTTGCATCTTCACTGGAAACACATTTTCATACGTAGCATGGTCTTCTGAAATACACAGAGTACATAAACGGTCTTTATTTAATCCTGATCGGTTCCACAGGGCTAAGCTGTATATTGCTCCAATATAATCTATAAATGAATAATTGTTCAAAGTATTTCTGCTCCCATTGATGTCCTCTTCCATTAATTTTCTCCCTTCAGAATAGGCAACAATTCACCACTTTCCCTTAGTTCCTGTAAAGAAATACACACAGCAATTACTCTCTACGTACGTGTTGCGATGATGCTAACAGGATTTCAATCGGCACAGTTTACGGAGAGGAAATCAATTCCCGGGCTACCAGGGAATGCGGGAGGAGACCCACTAGAGGTCCCTCTTGACCAAGACACCAAAGTTCAGAATGTTGTATTTAAATTCCATTTTCTGTTTGTTCAGTAAGAGCAGAAACTTCTTCAGTGAAAAGATAACATCTTCAAAAGAATTGGTTATCACTAACTTTACTCAGTAAATCCCCTGGTATATTTCCTCCTAGATGTAATTCAAGATATATTTTAGGCATGCACAAAATTGTACAACATACAAAATGCCTCCCATAAAATGAAAAACTGACCATTCATAGATTTTACAAGTACCACAAATTAAACCAAACAAGACGGTAAGAGATTTGTAAGAATTCTAAATAAGGGGTGCTTGTTCATACTATCTTGATGATTTAAATTCAAATTACAAGGCTGTTAACTTACTAAAGAGACGAGAGATGGTTTTAAAACAACACGTTATAGAGTATATATTCTTTTCCCACATCTCAAGAGAAACAACTGTCTCAATTTTATTCCATATTATGCTATATTATGGAATGCGTTTTAAAACACTGTCAACATTCATCTACCCATACAAGTTAGTCAGTGTGAACTGAATACAGCCTAAAAATGCAAACAGACATATTTAAATACCAGCGAGAGAAGTATCTTGCAGCATCTCTGCAATGCCCAAGACTATACTTACTGATGACTGAAATAACCCACACACTTGTTAAATAAATAAAATTAAAGTAATCTATATAATTTAAGTAATACCAGTATTTTTAGAACTAAATGAGATTTATTGATTGCATCTTCCCAGGAGTTACAATGTCTGAGGAATTGGCTATAAAACATTCAGACAAGAATGGGCTCAGGAGTATTTGGGTTTTAGAACACTGTGCCTGCTCTGTTACAAAAATCAAAAACCACAGTAACAGATGCAGATCTATTTTTGTTGCTCCAGGGTCTGTTCAAACAACTACAATAAACCTTACTTTCTTCCAGGAATGAGACTGTTCACCAGGAAAAAAATGTCTCGCCCAACTTATTTGAGAAAAGCAATGTCAGAAGTAAAACTAGGAAGAGAAACCTGTAAAAATGCACCCATGGGGTAAAAATGGTCTTTACAGTAACAGTAACTGACCGCTGTCAAGAAAATACATTTCACTGCTAAATCTTGGCATATGAGAATGGTAGAGATTTAGAGCTCCTTTCAACTGTATGTTGAGCTAATAGAAGTCACCATAAAAGCAACCAAGTCGTTCAGTTTCAGGATCTAGGGCCACTACACAGGCATTTCTGTATTATGGGCAGAAAACATTTCCACAGTTTTAAACAAACTGCCCATTTACATCTCAAACAAAATTCTCCCATTCCTACCTTAACAATATCCAACCCTCCAACAAGTTCACCTTTCACATATAATTGAGGATACGTTGGCCAGTTTGAATAGGTTTTTAATCCTTGCCGCACCTAGAAAAAAAGAGTCTTAAATGTAAACTTCAACTTTAGTAAAAGCAACAACAAAATCTTCAGTAACAGAAAAACATAATTACCTCTTCATCTTCCAGTATGTCAAATGTCTCGTAATCAACACTAGAAAAAACAACAACAAAGTCATCTACCAGGGAGCTTTGCAAAAAAAATTCAAAATGGGTATGTTTACATGATTGCTCCCAAATCACTCAGCATTAACAGGGAAGAGGAGGTAAAAAGTCAATGCCTTATGCACCAAGAACTAATGTTAAAAACGTCTAGTTTCATGGGAAGCTTCTTATAATGCACAGATGACAGCATAATACAGTAAAAAATTAAGCTGTGTAGCTTAGGCTCTAATTGGCAAAAACGTGTTCAAAGTAATTCCATTCACTATTAGGGTTTTTTTTTAAAAAAAAAAAAAAGACACACACATGTGCTTTAGAGGGTCTTATTAAGGAATCAACCAGCTATTTCACCATCTTCATATACCACTGTGTAAAAACACAAAAATAAAACACTTGTGTAGATTTGTTTTCTGGTCGATTCATTTATGAGTTTTGATGTGCAATTCCTAGTATTTTAAGACCCAGCACTCTTCAGTAACCAGCAAGTATGTAGATTCCTGCAAGTGGACATGGGCCAGTGACAAGGAACACTTGTAACTGCTACTTATTTCCGAGCTGTTTATTGATATATAGTGATCTATTACCTCAAAAAGCCCATTCTAACATCTAGTAATCAAGAGAGCTGCTTAACCTCTACGTAGCAGTACAAATGAAGCAGGTGTTTAGTCAAAGGAAGAGGATACTAATCTCTTTCATTACAGAAAGAACTGCTTTGAAGAAGAAAACTGAGGGTAGGTAACATGAGAGGCTCCGAGATTAAGGAAACACATCAAGAGGGACCTCTCTGAGAAGAGTTGCTTATCAGAGTGGAAGGATTGCTTTCATGTCAACAAGCACAGCAAAATAAAAAAAAAAAAAAAAATCACTGTTGCAATAAACTCCTTAAGCAAGACAATCACTACGTAGTAGTGCTAAAGCAGCGTAATATCTGACACACCACATTTGACTTGGTATCAAATGAGCACAGGAAGTGATTTACACTATGGGCTTTTACATAAAGATACTTTAAAATAATCTTAAACAAAGAAAATTATGTTTGGGGAAGTCTTCCATTAATACCTTCCAAACACTTCATTTATAAAATGTATTTTTTAAAACAGAATTGGCTTCACAAATTTAATTTAAAAGAAACCCAAGCACCACACTTACGTACCCAGTACTATTTATGATTTCTATAATTTGCTTGCTGAATCCACATTTTGCCATCTAGAATACAAAACACACACGTGTTAAAACATATATTTCCTATATTCAATCCACAAAATTCCAGGTCCTCAAGCTACACTAAAGCTATTACCAATTTATTGCTAGTGATGACCTTACTGGATAAGCAATACTGCTAATCCCTTTTTCATTATTTTTTATATTCTTTGAGCTTTAAACAGTATGGAACGTCTCTTTCTTTATATACCCTACTGAAATAAATGAAAACATTGAGGATATTAAATGCTTTCCTGAGCTGGGGTATGAAATGTACAAGGTGAATCTGTTTCACAGGTTTGGCAATACTACCTTGAAAACTAGTTAGGCTTGATTATTTTCGAAACATTCAGAAAGCCAAAGCTGTATGTAGGATGGGTATAAATGCCTTATATGCATTTGTAAAATAGATATATTTTAATTTAAGACATACCATACCCTTTACTTTCTGTTCTGGTGAGAGCAGCAACTTACAGTCAAGTGATAAATAGGTTGCATGTACAGCAACTCCCAATTGAAATTAAAAAATGAAAGTATCTACTGCAAACTCTTCATACTGGCTGCATAAGGACATAGAACACACATCATTTTTTAGACATTGAATTTTAAATCTAGACTATCCCTTCTTATTGGTGATTTCACTCTATCAGTAGCTCAAACAAAAGCAAAACCTGTTAAGTAATTTGCCCAAACTCTTGCTTTCTTCAGGCAAGATGCAGGTTTTGAAGTAGACAGAAGTGCATGTGTTTAGAAGACCTGAGCCCAACCAGCTCATCACGGCTGTTTTAGTGAGAGAGCACAACCCACACAGTCCCAGTGGCTATGAAAGGGCTTAGTCAAAGAGCCTGCTACACTCCTAAAAGTATCTGCTGCTAATACCCAGAGAAGGCTCAGGGAAAAAATGAGCAAATGAAATGGAAAGAGAAGTCACATGCACGAGCTCAGTCCATCTCATCTCTGCATCCCTTTGAAAAAATATCCTATAAATGCCTCTCACAACATGCAATCACTAACTACAGAGGGGAACGATTTATCCCCTGGTTACTCTGAGTATGCAACACAAAGCAACAGACTGACCTTTTGCCTAACAGTCATTTGTTATTATTTTAATCCTCACTGTTAGCAGTTGTCTGTCTGCAGTCGCTACCTTTATTTCAGTGAGCAACATAATTAAGTGCAGCTTAAAGACACCATGCCATGCATGTGAGAAAGAGAGAGGATCATTTATGGCGTGTGGCATTATACTGTAGCCTTAAAAAAATATCTAGCAGCTTTTTTCAAATGCAGTTGTGAAAACATAATAAAGACAGAGCAACTAAAAAGGACAGGGCACCCAACCCAATTAGGTCAGAGGGAAGTTTCAAGAAACATGTGTCCAGAGATAAAGTTCTGGACAATAATCGAAGTGTATGCCTCAAGTCGGATAGCCATCGGGGCGAGCACTCTGAACGTCAGAAGAAAATCTATTATCTGCAACAACAATCAATAACTAAACCGAAAGAAGATGCCCAGGTCTTCCATTCATTCCTGAATTGCAGCTTGATTGATAGACGTCACTGCAGGGCAGCAAATTCCCTGACTTTACAGAGCATTTTAGCAATATATTTCCATCAGGTAGAATAGGGATAATAGAAGCACCAAATAAAAAGACAAATAACTAACTTCCCAGCACCATTAAATTTCATTAAGCAAGGAAAGCAAGGAAAAAGAAGGTATCTGTCACTGTTTAAAAAACCATTGAAATATAATGTAATATAACTTAATTAAATAAAACTTTTTCTTACCTGTTTGCTTCCCTTCATAAAAAGCATCACAGGAGCTTTGTTTATCAAGATTTTAAGCCTACAGAAGGCAAGAAACAGAAAGACATAAAACAGCTCAGTTATTACCCCAAGCTTTGCTTTGACAGGAAAACAAGTGGAAAGACAGAAACTTACAACTTTACCAATGGCATTTAAAGCATTATTATAAGCAACTCTATTCATTTAGATTGCTTACAGTAACTCTAGTGAAAGACCTGGAACCATTCTGTTACTCTTAGAGCAACAATTGACTTTTCTAGATTGACCTCTAAGTGCCAAGCAGCAATAAGTTTAAGGAAAAGTGTAATTTTAGGATATTTTAAATACACTGTCTATATTTACTGATGTATTGCTTTTTCACATACTGACGATAACACTTAGCATTTCTCATTCTCCACGAGAGAATGTCTTTTGCAGAGTAAGAGCCATACCTATTGTCCATTAGTCATAAGATCTGTGGACTTATGGATTAAGGACTTACCACTACTGAAACTCAGGAATAAGTCTGTTTTGCCCCATTGTGTCCTGTCCATTTCTGGTCCACTCACACAACGCGCAGACACTGCCCTCCTTTGAGGAAAGGCTTTCAGTGCCAATTGATGGAAAAAGTTAGCAAAGACTCCTGTCCAACAGTTCTGCTGCTACGGGCAAACTACCCTCTATTAAATGCGTAACAAGTGATCATTGTCTGGAAAAGGTGTTTGCACATGTAAACCTCAAAACAGTTTTTCCACCCAAGATGTCTCTAGGCTAAAAAGCCAAAGCAACACTAGCAGCGACAGCATGGGTAAGGGCAGTAACCCGAGCTGGTGTCCCAGCTGCCAGGTCCGTTTGGTGAAACCAAGCTGATTTCCAGAGTCCATTTTCAAGCAAAGAACAGGCAGTTCAGAGATCAAACATTGAGTAAAGGAACATAATTTAGCATTAAATAGGTTCTACTATTGATATTCCTTCATTTTACTAAGTCTTACCATGTTTGAAGAACTAACTCATAGGGTTTTTCTCATGAGTGACTGACGGAGTGAAAGTAGTTTGAAAGAGGTGTCAGTTGTTCAGAAGTATGAGGTTAGCTTCCAAGAAAAACTAACCTGTGCCATGGAAAAAGAACTTTCCAACTGTGACCAGAAAATGAACCTCAGCTAATAAAGAAACAAACTCCTACTAAAAGGTGAAGAACAAACTAGGCAATAAGCAGCTACTTCTGACTGGCCCGGTGAATTCTTAGCCAGTTTGCCTTCAGGCCACTTCTATATTCATATTTTGTACAATTGACAAAACTTCACACACCTCTTCAAAAGATGCTGCTGTTGCTCCTTTAGGGAGACCTTTAGCTATACCAACAATTAAAACACATTAGGTAAGCAGAGGACATTTCACATTAACTTCTCTCCCCCAAAAAGACTAAGCAAAGCAAAAAAACAACTATGTATGAATTCAATAAAGTTGCAGCTTGTGCAAGATAGCAAAAAGGAAGGAATAGACTAAAGGAAGCTTTCAAAAATAAGTTTTGAAAAGGCCATACTGAGACAGTCTCATCTTTGTCTATAATTTAATCTCAAACTGCAAAATGTAATGATTGTTTCTTGTGGCCTTGCTCAAACAATTTACAAGTTACACTACTAGAGTAACAAAAGGTAAACCTCAGCCATAGAGCCAATGAAAAGTGTGAAAGTATACTTTATCACCACATCAAAATGGCTCGCATTAAAATATTTCTCCACTGTGCTGAGAAGGCAAAAGAACCAGAACCAGTCCCATCTAGAGCACTGCAAAACTTGCTCTGACCATCCTCAGACAGCAAGAGGGGATCTCTGCTAAGATATTTGCCTCCAAGGTACAGTCCACCTTCTTGGTAAACCAGCCCCCCTTTGCACGTCCTAATGGAATAGAAAATTCACATAAAAACCAGGAAAAAAAAAAAGGCCCATCTACAAGCAACTTCTCAAGCTGAATGACTCGTAGGATATCTGGAGCTTGACTGCCTGGGGCACAGCAGAATTTCAAACACAAGCGAATCTTCAAACAGGAAGGTTAGAGGAGGACAAATTGGTTTCTAGATATTACATCTGATTCAGGAAGCAACACACTTCCTACTGATGCAGCATGCATTCATGGTGCCAAGGTGAAAGAAAACACAAACTGAAGGACATGAGTAATCAAGAAAAATGAGGAGACAAGCCTAGGTATTTTCCAGTGGAATCTTAGTTACGAAGTCTGTGCCAAATAAAGCTAACAAAAGCTACTAATGTTTAAAAGATGATTTTCTGAATTATCTTTAGAGAATAAATTCTTAAAAGAGAGACAAGAAGGAATCTATATATTCCTGCTATAATTAAAAATTAACAAACTACAAATATAGTAAGTAAAGCCTAATGGAACAGTATAGCTTAACAAAGATATAACAGTATAGCTTTATATTAAGTGGTGCTTACTGTATAGAAAATGGAACATGCTAAACAACTGCAGGAGTTCTGTAATTAACGAAAATCTTGACACACTTCTGAAAGTCAAGGAACAGGGATTTACATAGGGGTTCCCCCTAGGTAAATAAACATACAGGAAACTTCAAAAATAGGCACCCTTAAAATAATGACATAGTACATCACACCTGTCCTCCAACTTCTGTGCCTTCGGACAGACTGTGTCCAGTTCTCCAGACGCCTCAAGTTCCTAGGGAGATTGGGGAGAAGAAAAATCAGATGTAAAAAGCAGGAAAAACATGTTTCTGACGACTAACAAGATTAAGAATTTCTCAGTTTCTAACCTTGATAATATCAAGTCCACCAATAAGCTCTCCAGCTACATACAACTGTGGATAAGTTGGCCAATTAGAGTATGTTTTCAGCCCCTGACGAACTTCTTCATCAGAAAAAATATCAAAACTGCTAAATGAAATACCATGTTTGTTCAGTATCTCCACCATTTGTTTGCTGAAACCTGCAAACACAAAAAGAGGAATTACATACAATTTTAAATGAAGCATTCCCATGTCTGTACTAAACCTTACTCATTTAAAAAATGAAATTCTTCTAGACAGCAAGTTCAAAACAGCGTGATATTCTTTGCTCTATCAATATCCTCAAATATTATAAAGGGGCAAAACCTATATTTATTACAGGGATTAGAAAGCCAAAGCACATGGACAGCCTGGTAATTCTGGTACTACTCTATTTAGAGAGCAAGTAACCTTCATACATGTATCTCTGTTGTTCCAACATACAATTAAAGCAAAGATAAACACATTCCCATTTGTCTTTTACAGCTCTTCTTCATTTAGCATTCATAAAGCAAAGCTTCTCCATGGCCATAACAGCACCTTCAGTAGCCACCTTTTCATTCCTCTAATTGCACATCACTTCCTCTGCCCCCATCGTTTCTTCCTCCAGCTGCTACCGAACTTTTCCCACACCAAACCTGGATGCACTAAGTGGGAACTGGGATTTAACCCCACCACTGTGTTGCTAGTTTGACTTTGAAACTTGGCTTTTATAATGTTTACTACTACTTTTGCTTTAAGAGCACGTCCTTTCCTACTTCATGGTAAAAGGCTGGTTCCTTTTTATTTTTTTAAACACTTATGTTCACATGAGTACTTAGTATTATTATACTGCCCTTGTGAGACTTTCACACCATGTTTTGTTTACCTTTATGACAGATCTTCGTGGTGTCCTACTCTGACACTATCTCAGCAGGACATTAAGCACTCAATATTATGATGTAAACATGCAAATTTTGTGAGCTTATTAAGTGGCTGACTTTAGAAAAAAAAGTTTCTCCTTTCTGTAACTAAGCATCTTTTTTCCTAAAAAACCCACATGATTTGTAAAAAGGTATACATATAAAAATTCTAGTATTATAGAATTTACAGTCTATAATCACCTAGATCTTCTTACGCTAGAGGGAAACCTCCACAAAATTTCCCTTTCAAACAATTCTCCTTCTACTCTATTTTAAAACCACCATTCTCATTGAAGTGAAACATTAAATATCTTTTTTTAAAGATGACAAATTGTTCTTTAAAGCATTAGTCTCTACAGAAAGTCTCCAAAATCACTTTGAAGAACAAAACGCGCACATACACACCACCCACACCCAAGCTGTACTCTTTACGTCAACAAGTCTATGCTTTACAGGGTAACCTGTAAGGAAACCTCAGGCTGATGTTCATAATCATCACCCGCTCAACACCTGCACTGCCACAGAAGCGCAGTTGCTCCTCCAGAGAGGGATTGCGCCCACCTACAGGACATTTCCCAGTGTCCTGCAGGTATTCACCCCATAAGAAAACAGATGAGAACAGGTCTGCTGGACTTCACAACACAAGGAAGCCAACAACTTCATCTTTAGGACTGATGCTCAAATCTTGGTTCACAGCTCCACTGTTCTTCTGCAACCTATTCGCTCTGCTATGAAAGTTATGCTAATCGGGGAAAAAATGCTAAGTATGCTGCAACACACTGAAAGGTTTTGGAATTCTGCTTCATTTCTAACACGTGGTCTTTATCCTGAAGTATTTCAACACCTGCCACTGTTGCTTAACACATATGCCCTCTAAGGAAGTAGAAGCCTCCCAGACAACACTATCACATCATTTGCAAAAAGGATCCATGAGAATTTGTCCATAAATCAATGCAATAATAATGTGTGATTTATATCGAAGACAACTCATTCTGGTTTGGATTCAAATGCCCTTGCAATCCTACCAATTCCCTCAAAGAATTCCAACAAATGCTGTGCAGACAAATGAAAACCTCTATACAAATATTAAAAAAAAAAAAAAGAGGAAAGACAATGCTTAAAGGCTTTAATAAAGGAATAAAAAAAATAAAGAAGCTTTAAATGGGAAAAAGAATCAAAGTGCCATAGAAAAATAACCTTTGATTTCAGCTTGCAAGACCACCTATTAGTTTTTGAAATATGGATTTTTACTACAGCTTTCTGCAGTTTTCATGATCTGCAATTTATTGAGATATGAAGTAGCAGTATTTATATGTATGGCATCTAAGTTGCTTTTCTTTCTACAACTGAAGTGTTAAGTTCATGTACAGCCTGAAGTAAAACACAGATTCTGAAATTTTTCATACATCTGGGAGTTCATTAGTAAACAGCTAAAGGCTGATTGCTGATGGTTATTCCATCGCCAATATATTAACTCATTTCTACTGTAAGGAACTGGGGGGAAAAAAAAAGCACTTTATTTTAGCTGTAGGCAATTACATGCAAACTAGAAAGATTGATTGGTTGTGTTTCATTTTGAAGGGTTATGGTAGCAGTCTGGAAGCGTTATGCTTAGGGATAAAGTGCCAGAACAGCTTTACTTTCATAACAAAAGATTTAGGTTGAATTTCTGAAGAAATGCCATACAGGCATTACAAGGAATAATTAAACTGCTAACAAAATGTTGTAAGCGGTTATCTAGATGATCACAAATGCCACTCCAGATTCTACACCATAAAAGCACCCTAAATAAATGGTGGTATTGATGAAGCAAATAAACAAATACTACCACAGTCCAAACAAATCCACTGAAATAATACAACGTACATAGCGAGCACATACAATAGCCAGTAAACACATAGCCAAGGGGACAAACCTGACTCTACACTATGCTTAGCTGGCTCTTCCCGAGTAATGTGCTCTGGGCAATCCTGCTTTGGCAGGGGACTTGGAATAGATGATCTCTAGAGGTCCCTTCCAACTCTGAAGATTCCGTGATTCCAATGAAGAAATTACAAACTACAAGACGGTGCCAGAATCCGCTGCTGGATAGGGTTTCCCCTACTTGCCAACTGCACAAGAGACTCTAGTGCAAGTCTACTATTCGTATCAAAATCGATGCAATTCAAAAATATCTTCACCTTTAAACAGGCAGGACTCCTTTTGTTTAATTCTATTTTTATTACTCCTACTACTGTTATAACTGATCCATATCGTCTTTGACCAAATGTTAAATTACCTTCAGCTTGAAAAAGATTTTTGTCTGCTGTAGGAAGTTTAATGGACCCAGGTTACTAACATCTCCCAAACACTGCCAGAAACTATCCCAGCAGTCTAAAGCAGGCACGGTATTTAACTGCAAAAATTAAGAGCTGTAAGTTTAGATGATTTTGTGTATGGCACTACATTTTAATATTCCAGTTTTAATCCATACATCTATTTTGGTAAGTATCTCCTGCGCACTTTTCATGGGGTGCCAGGGATCAAATATAAGAACAGAGAGATTGAAGAAATATCTGCTTTATCATATTAAGACATGCAAATGAACGTGTGTTCTACTCTTAAGTCACCTTCCATATTGAGTTCATGACAACGTACCTCACTATCCTTAACCTTGATGCCTCAATGTCTTTTTTGGTTTGTGGTTTTTGTGCCTGTGATGACCAGGGACACGGCCAGAACCATGCTCTGCTCCCCCAGCTTGCCAGGAACCTGCCAAACAGCTCGTAGCACAAGCACGGCAGGTTCACTAACAGTAGTGTCACATTAGCATCCCATATGGTCTAATTTAGTGCTTGTACATCAGAATAACCTCAACTGTAGAGACCCCAAACGTACTCATGAACATTAGGAGCTCATCAGAGCAGTGCTGTAGTACATACAGGTGGGATACGATATACCAATGGACGGACTACACAGGTCTACTTCGGAACAAGCCAAAATTTCCATTCTTACCAAATTATACATAAATCCCTTTGATGGTACGTAACCTTCACACGCTTATAACTGTATTCTTCCATAATAAACAAATATAGAATTATTTTTACTTAAATAGATGCAACTTCATCAGCTCTTCAGAGGAGCAAACACCTATGTATTTGCTAAATCCCAAGCTAAAAGTTCTGACATATGTGGTTATTTCTGAAACTGCTTCTACTGAAGTGATTTTGCAACCTATTAATGCATTGAAATGAAACAGCAGCCTTCAATTACAAAGGGGAAAAGGAGAGGTAAAGAAAAAAAAAAAAGTGTGCAGATACCAATACAGAAGCCCAACACAGTATGGGAAGCCTCAGTACAGACAGGATCTTCCACCTCCCCTCATATTTCTCTAAACAGCAACATCTGAAAAAGCAGATTGTAAAACAGCATGCAAACATTTTAAAAGAAACTGAAAGCACACTTCGGTACAGAGGGCAGAGGCAATAAGAAGAGCTGCACATAAGCCGTAAGCAAGTGCTTCATCAACCTGAAGTAGCCTGGACTGCATTGGAAGACTTTCCCCACCATTTAACAGTACATGGTGATACTACGATTTCAAACCTGCCAGATTAAAATAAATGGACAGAACATGTAAGATCAGTTTCTTTAGGTCCTTTAACGCTATTTCATCTGTTTTCCTTTATGTAGTTCTCCACTCAGTTTCTTTTGGAAACCTCCTGGACACACTCCACCAGAAAGCACAAGAAGCAGCTACAGGGGGATGTCTGCACTTGAAACTGCTAACTGAACGTAATACTCAAAACCGTGGTGAGATCTTCCATGGCTGAACTTCAGCAGTGTACGCACACCACAAGGATATTGAGCGATGATGTGAGTATCACTAAATCACCACAGCATGCCACCAGTTCAAACCAAACACTCGCGGACTGCTGACCAGACACAAGAAGCACTGTTCTGTCTCCAGGCTGCGCCTGCTGAGCCTCTGCCAGAAGGGGGTCAAAAAGAATAGTTCCATGAGTCCTCATTTCTCTCCTCAAACTGCTTTAAACTCATTTAGTTCACATGCATCTCCACCATGATTGAGAGTAATTTATGAGGAATCTTTCAAGCCTGTGCATGCTACTTGTAATCCACACACAGATGGACAAAACAAGTATTTTCATTATTTGGTTTTAGACACAAATAACTGCAGTTTTGCACGACAGGTTAGCTTTTTGAGTTATCATCTCTTTATTGATTCCATAAATATGCACTGCAGGCCTTTCCGTGAGGAGCTTGGCTGTGAGGAGCTAGCTACTCCTAACCCTTCTCTTATTCACCCGTTAATGTTTCACAATCACTTCATCTGCGTGGCCCAGCAACATCGTTGACACGACCTGCCCCGTGGGATACATGCTTCTTAGCAAAGTAACCCAGTCTTGGTCATTTCCTGCAGAGCAGTGACTATAGAAGTTGCAGTATTTCAGCTCTAGACCAATTTGGGGAGAGAAAGGAGGTAAGAACTCAACGCAAATTTTTTCTGCATTGCCTTTTCCTTCCCTCCATTTTAGAATTTTGTAATTATATCTTATTGCCACCAACCCCAGAATAAGACATTTTCAGTCTTCTCATTTCAAGTAAACTCTGGAGATGAGGAATGGCTGTTCTTCCATGCTGCTTTTTAGTCCTTGTTTTTTCAAGACGGAATACGAGCCTTGGGGAACAAGCATATGTGAAAAACCAGCACAGAAACCAGCAGCTAATATTCACTTCTGTAAGGCATTGGTATAAAAAGACTGGTGGGTTAGAAGCAGACTGACAATTGAAGATAAACTTAAACAAAGGTAGGCAAGGATTGTACTCAGAGGAGACAACCTGGAAAGTGTTGTGTTGTTAATTGCCAAAACAATGCCACCAGAACTACACTAGAACAAGAGGAGGCATAACACAACAAGAGCTGCAAAAAGCACTGTTTGGTCAAGCCATCCCCATCCTACATCCGTGTCGCTCTTCTGTCTACCTGCAGCTCAGCACAGAAGACCCTGCAAAATCAGTTCTGCATTGCAACTTCTTGAGACCATGTGAGCAGAAGGACGGCAGCTTCACAGTACTAAAAAATCTGGGGGTTTAACATTTGTTCATGTGCTTTCCGTACAGATCAACACTGCAAGTTAGCTAGGAACCACGCACCCTGCACAGAGAGCAAGGGCTAAGAGCACCAGGTTTAAGAAAAGACATTTCCACTGTAGCAGAAACATGCTACTGCTCTTTCAATTTCACCAGCTAGGATAGTTTTATTTTCTTTTTCCAAATGGCAACAGTAATCCCCAATGTTAGTCAATTCTTATTCCTTGAATCCAAACGTTCTCTTCAGACTATTTTACATTTTCAACCTATAACTTCACGTACAAAACATGTCATGAATAAACACCGAGCTACCTCAGGAAAAGTGCCTGAGTTCAAGGATAGAGTTTCGCATCCCATATTCTTCAGAAAGCCCCTAATCTCTGCGATTCCATCTCCAAAATTTAACTAAGGGAACAGCAACCCTCTAACTGCATATTGGCAACATGAAAAGACTTTCATTAATGTTACAGGACGCTGTTGGGATGTATCTCCCCAAAACTGTGTAAATCTGACAACTAGCCCAAAGCAAATGCTGTCACATGGAATACGAACTTCCGGAAATCCTTACCACAGCGAGGTTCTTTTGGAGACCCTTTCATAAACAGCATGCAAGGGGCAGCGTTGATGAGCTTCTTCAGACGCACATTAAGATCTTCTTTTGCGCTGTCATTAGAGCCAGCGGAAACAGGACTGCTGGACATGTAACGCTGCACTTTTTTGGTCAGCTCTGGGGCATGTGCACCATCTAATCTGTCGACTTTCTGAGAATTCTAACGAAACCAGAACACAGGCTCATGTTAAGGGATTAAATTCAGAATTTGTACCATAATAAAAAAAATAGTGAAACCGCCATATAAAGTATAGATTTTCAGATGCAGGGTGGATTAGTGTATTGATCTTTTAGCCAGACGTTAGTTCCAAGACACATACCATTCTGTTGGCTGGCTACTGTTAATGCCAGCAAACTTGCCATGAGCAGAATTTATTTAAAAAAAAATATTATCGCAGGCAAGCATGACCCAGACAGACTTGTCATTTCTAGCATTACTTGGGTTTCTGCCATGTTGCAGAACTATAGCTAGACAGGGAAACACTACTGAAAAAATTCTGACCCAGTACAAGGTACAACTACAGTAAGAACTATGTAAGAATCCAATGCAATTAAGAAAGCTCTGAAATATTACATTTAAAGTGCAAAAATCATTTCTATCTACTTTTTTAGGTTACACTGGACAGACTTTAATCAGATACATAAGTGTTTCTTCACTGATTCTGAAGTTTCTGTTCTTCTGGTAGTGGTATTAAAAAAGTATACATATTAAGAGTCCACATGAAATCCATTTTCTCTTAAATCCATTTCCTCTTACCTTAAAGAATAAGAACGTTGGAACAGAACTAATTCCATATTTTTCAGATACTTCAGGCACAGCTTCAGCTTCCAGCTAAAAAAACAACAAAAAAACAAAACAAAAAGACTATTTTCATAATCTTCTTTAAAGTTTGATGTCAATCCTGTCTAGAATGTTCTTCTAGGCATTTTATACATTTAAAAAGGATTTGATGCAGAAGTTTGTGACACATTTGCATTTAAATGAGACTCACTGGGTTGGCGTGTCATCCACTGAGCCTACACAGTGTCAAAACAGGTTCAGAGGTTTTTATTTTGTTGCACATTTCAAAAGATGCCCAGAGGCTACGAATAAAATTTTTGGTGCACTAGTGACCTAGTAAATTTTCAATCATATGCAGCTACTACTATATTGAAATCCATAAATCATTGACCCCAGTTATGTCATGATTACAGTGCTTATTTTCTGCCCACAGCAATTCTTGCTGTTTGCTCTATTGACTAATTTCAAGGGGCAGTACATCATGACTGACATTTGCAGCCTTCTGCAAATTATGAAGAAAAAAGGAGTGTTTTCTTCAATAAGCTATTGATGTCTACTAAATTTTATTTTTAACTCCTGCAAGGCTGTTGAGTGGCCAGCTTATGGAGATTATTGGTTCTAAATTTATGCAGCATTCAAATGCAGACCTTGAGATTATATAATGCAGTAACTTACGAGGAAAACATATCTTCTAATTAACTCAAATTTGTGGGTTTTTGTGCATAGGCTAAAAACTTACTTGAGTGGTAGATCTCGTACAAGGTTGTTTAAGACATTAGCTCTGTAACAGCTGCAGAGTTAATGGTTAAAAAAGCGGTAATAGATCTAAATGTTTCAAACAGAAAGCTACAGTCCAGTGTACAGAAGAAAAAGCCTTTCAAATTTTTATTCGACAAACCATACAGTGACACTTCATGAACAAGCACCGACAGAACTACTTAAGTTTGCTCCTGCCTGCCCCGTCCACCCTTACGCATTTTAGAAAATACCGTGATTGTTCTCACTAGTAACTGAAATGCAGTGAACCTCTGAATACTTTTACACCATGTTTTGATTTGCTTCAACTATCCAGGCTCTTAAGGAACTCACTGAATCCAGAAGCAACCCTGAAGAGTAAGTCAGAAGTGAGAGTCCAAGCTTCGCCCCTGTTTCTGTAAATCAATAATCCAACACGATCAACAGCGAAACCAAAGGTATAAATTAAAAACTGCAAATAGATTCCAACAATCTGTTCTCTTTCAAAAGGCAAATGATTAAATGACTTCCACCTACAACATTAATTTTCTTTTCTAGTAAAATTCCCTACTTACTTAGATCCTTATGTTCCACTACGGTGAGGTTTGCACACGCAGAACAGACTTAATTTCATATTTCAATAACTTGCTTTTATTGGTACAACTTTCCAAAAAACTGTTTCTAACTGTTTCTGGATATAGACAACACTTTGATTTTAATCAAGCCAAGGACCTTAAAGTTAGGCTATGCAACAACTAAAAATGAGAAAGTGAATTTAGAAAGACTTCAAGTTTTAATGACAAATTTGAAGTTTGTTTCATTATTCCTTAGCTGCATTCTAGAATGTAACTGTTTATGATTTGCAAGGCAGTACACTACTCTTGGTCAGTCATCCGTAACCATCTGATGAGTTAACAGGTTCTTGCCAATTAAAAGGCAGACTCTGGTTATTCTGGAACACAGACCAAAATCCCACAAAGAACTTATAAAATCAAATATATTCCCCTTGAGGAGCCCCTTCCCCCACACCCCCAAAAATAAAGAAAATCCCCCAGTCTTTTAGTAGCTTATTTTCTCTAAACAAGTAACACTGAGGAGGGAGGGAGGGAGGGAGGGGAAGGTGCCATTATGTTACTTTTGCAAAACTTGATCACTTCAGAACCTTGTTATTAAAAAATAAATTACAGCTGGATAATAATGGTTATAAATAAATAATACATGAATATGAATAATAAAGAGGCAACTGAGAATTTTCAAGTTGTCTTGGGCCTAGCAAAAGCTATAGCAACTCTGTGTAAATTTAAGCATCTTGAATTTTCAAAATGTTGAAAATTAGTCTTTTGAAGCTCTAAGTAATAAAATACTACCATTAAAATAGCTCTGCCTTTCTGTTTCACAGAAAGAAATACCAACTGAGAGAGGAATCATTAAAAAAAACCCACAAAACCTAAAGGCTGTAAGAAATCAAATTAAAACACTCACACACAGCTGGCTGCTCCATTACTCCCTGCCCTCATAATCACAGAAGTGTCTCATTAACAAGAGAAAGTTGTTTTAAAACGAACAGCATGTTGATGAAGTGCATTCATTTTTCCCTCCACACTGGTTCTCTTACTAGGATGTGCAGATGATCTCACAAAAATATAGAATCTCATTTGTGTTTATACCACCCAGCACTATATAGCTGTCATCTTAGAGCGACAACATCGCACAGACTTCAATTTACCTTCCTTTCAACTTCATGAAGATTCCTCTTCATCTTTAGTAGCAGACAGAAACCTCTACGAATTCTGAGATCTGTTTAGCTAAGCACTAACATCCCGGGAACAAATGAAATCTCCATCACACAGGAAAAGAACACTGTTGCCAAATTAATCTCAAATCCATGGACAAAAATCACGCTTTAAAAACGTGGTTACCTACAGGACTGAAGGACTGGGACATTACAGGAAATTTAAAAGCCTATTTGTTAGATGGAGCAGCTAGTGGAAAAAAAAATCCATCATTGTATCTTAGTAGACTGATTTATTCTTTTTTTCTTTTAGCAGCACAATAAAATGAAGGCGCTATTTATGCTTGCAATATCAAGTTTGGAAAGATGAACTTAGAACTTTCATCCCACAGATTTTTGATGCATCTCTTTCATACGTTCAACTCACATCTTTAAATGTGAAGCCATAAAGGAACTTCAAAAACAGCTTTTGAAATACTTTACTCATACTTTGTAATAGTGCCTCTCCTCTATTTAAAACAAGCTCAACTGCCTGGCTTACCTTCACAAATGTAACCTGCGTGTGTTCCTTTGCTAGTGCCGCCATAACCTCATTCATTTGAGCACACTGAGGAGCCCATGGTGCCCAAAAATGGACAACTACAAGGGACCTATTAAA
>VXBO01000015.1:57617-71506 GCA_013400135.1 Rhinoptilus africanus | reverse complement strand
AAAAAAAAAAAAAAAGAGTAACAGCATTTATTTTTAAGAAAGAATCATGCAACGTCAATTTCATATGCCGTGCCAAAAAAACCCACAAACAAAAAACAAATAAACAAAAAACTACCACCCACACCATCTTCCTGAAAAAAAAGAAAAAAAAAGTCCTCATGAAGACTACAAGCAATAAGATATTTGCATCTCATTTTGTTTTACATGTTTGCTGAAGCCAAAACCACTACAAAACATAGGATAAGGAATAAAAGACACATAATGTACTACTTTTAATTTACTTAGAAAGAGATATAGAAATCAACACAAGCATACTGTAGAAGCTATTTAGCATCTTTTATTACTAAGTAGTGGAAATAATGGAATTTCAGTATAAATTTTAATATCTATGCAGGCAGCATGACATTCATATTGGAACAGAAGCTGTGTTATCTGACCACGTACTCTGAACACAGCACTAAAATCAGTTCAGACACAGAAATTTAAAATTCATAAACCAAATTTCCCAAAGCAGTTCTAGAAAATTTCAGTAGAAATATAATAGGATAGTCTCTTTTTTTTTATTATGCCATCAGACAAAGCATGGTTCTGCTTTGAAAGCTGATTAAGACTGGCAGAGTTTACAGACTAGTAAGAAATGAAGCTGTGGAAAAATAGAACTGCCTCGTTCCATAAGTGCCAGCCTCGAAAATTTAGACCTGAGCCCAGAACAATCCAGGGCATCTCCTCTAGGGCTGTCACCTGTATAGATTCTTTCAGCACTCTTGTGTATGAGTCATCAGCAGGATGATCCCAAAGGCAAACTGCCTCTTTTTAATTACAACAAAGTAGCTGTACATGTCTTTGAACTGATTTCACTGCTCACAGTTGACATTTAAACCCCAGTAAAGTCTCATTTAAAGTCTCATTTTACTCTTTACTTATAAACAGGATTTGATATGGACTTCTTGAGAAATCTGAGACCACGTCTCACTGCTCAGAGTAAAACCTGAACGGCAAAACTGTGTTTCAGTGTGTAAACTTTTATAGCAATACTCTTTGCAGAGCCCAGCTACAGAGTAAATGCAGAGGCAGATTATAGCACAGGCAGCTCCTGCAGGAGCTTTATCTCTGCCCTCACAGCACACAGGTCTTCCCAACATTACTACAGCTCTCAGCTCATCCAGACACGTCTTAATTAAGACTTCTGAGCCAATGGGGACAAGCACTTGGAAGTGCTGTCCCCCTGCTGCAACCAACATTTTTCTGCCACAAAGTAATAAGGTGAAAATAATTAGGTAGGTTGGGAGACAGGGGAAGTCATTTATATGTATGAGAATATTCAGCCACAACAGACAGAAAATTTTAAAATTAAAAAAGCAGCAGCAGTTCAATATTTCAGAAGACAGACCAAGCTCTGATGAAGCGACTTATCAAGAGCTTTGCTCCAGGATTGGTCTTCCTGTACCTGTTCATCAAACCCTTCATTTGAAATACCAATTTTGAGACCTCCCTCCAATATCATTTTAACACATATGCCGTTTACTGACACCATTAAGAGCTCAGAGTTGTTCTTACAAGCGCATCAAGGATGAATAAATATACTACTTTTTTAAATCAAGTTTTATGACAAAACAGTCTAATCTACTTAGATCTACTACACCTTTTACAATTACAGAGAATGAAGCTGTCAAGCTGTCACTGCAACTGCACAATGCCTGTACATCTAAAAACGTAATTTTTACATGTTAGACTACAAGTAGGACAAGAGAATACTTCCACTGGCTAAAAAAAAAAAAATAGCAGAAGGAAGGAGAACTGAGCACATAAGTAGTATAGTGGCTACGCATCAGGCCAAAGCAGTAATAAATAAGGTGCGCTTTCCTTCCATTAACTGAAGGCAGGAATGCATACTCTTCCCTGCTACCAAGAAGTATTTCACAAGCGCTTAGTTTAATTTAGGATGCATAGCGGGACACATCTGATCACACGAATGTCAGCTCATGACAAGTAGAGGAGGAATAATCACATTGTTATTTAATCCTCATTCCATTGGAGCCTTTCCGTACCAACACGTAGCCGCAATGCACTTCATTTTTATCTTCATGAAGAACATACTTTAATTTTCACCAGGCGTGTCGGGGGGGTGAGGGGGAAGGAAGAGGAGGGGTGACAAATTCATTCACAGAATAAATCTAATTTTTCAATTAAGACTACCCTCTTGGTATCTGCACATTTTAAAATAAACTTGAAAAATAGCCAGAGTAATTCAAAACATTACGGGAGGAAGAAAATTGAGAGTTAGCAAAATGAAACGTGTAAGTGATTCTACATAAAGTATTTCTTACATTCACCCAAGATATTTCTAAATAGTCTATTATTAGCTACAAAAGAGGACTGTAACAAAAAGCTTATGACAAGTGCTAAAGTTTCTCTTCCTGTATCATTTTATATTTCACATTTTGGAGGAAAAGCTGTGGGCCCAAAAATAAAATTAAATTTCTTCAATATAACTTTTTGTAAACTTCCGTAGCAGAAGAAAAATCAGAGGGAGGTACCATGCATTTTCTGTGGAGAAACAAAAAGCCCAGAGTCTTATTGCTATAACGTATTTTTTAAAAAAAAAGTTGAGGCAGACTTCCAAGGTATACTTTTAAAACAAAGAGTCTATTGACTGCACAGCCAAAATAACAAGACATTGTGTGACAGTGGCATCCAGAAAATAACTACTTCATAGGCCACTCTCCTTTTGGGCCAAGATACAAGTATTTTTTAAGTATTTATAATCTTTCTGACAGGCAGACCAAGTTGCTTAGTTTTACAAGCTGATTTTTCTAAAATATAGTCTAAGTAACACAATAGATTACAGAGCAATAAATATTCAAAATTAGAGGTAATGGGCACAAACCTGAGTATAGGAAGTTCCACCTAAACATGAGGAGGAACTTCTTTACCTTGAGGGTGGCAGAGCACTGGCACAGGCTGCCCAGGGAGGTGGTGGAGTCTCCGTCTCTGGAGACATTTAAAACCCGCCTGGACGCGTTCCTGTGTAACCTGCTCTAAGGTGGCCCTGCTCTGGCAGGGGGGTTGGACTAGATGATCTATTAAGGTCCCTTCCAACCCTATGATTCTGTGATTCTGTGAAAAAAAATAAACCTTGAAATTTACGCTTATTCCATAACACAAGTCTTATTAGTACCTTGATGTCAGAAAGATTTTCTGAAACAAGAACTGCTATGAAATTAAGTGTTAACATGAAAAGCTGACAGTTGCAGCTGATTAGTGGTAACTCTATTAGTTTGGAAAAATCAGGAATTCCGTTTGAAAAAAAAATTAGCAGTAAAATAGCGTTAGGCTTAGCCTTAAAAATTCAGCACATCTTTTGTCATAAGCTTTATCTTTCACAAGAAAAATGCTACCTTGAAGAAGCTTTCTCCTTTCCCACATTATTAAGTGAATGTTTAAAACTACTGGGGTTTTTTTACAGCATTACTTTTCAAATTCACTTGATAATCTAAATATATAAGGTACTACAAGTCAGCCATTGTATCTTTTTAAAGTTCTACCACCATCCAGAAACAGGGAGATCACTAAAAAAATTACATCCATGATTTAAGGAATTTGTTATGCTCTTAGTGCAGGCTTGTTTGGTTTCTTAGCAGGAACAAAAAGTAAAGCCAAATATTTTGAAATTAAGCAGAGGAAAAGAGTTATCAGTACTATCAATTCATCCTAGGACCAGAAAAATATGCATAAAATAATCAAGTCCATTCAAGAGAAAACTGAATGATGTTCTGTGGACAAGCAAAATTATAGAATTACTGAGAGTTTTGTTGAAAATAACTTCAAAATATTTTGTTTGTTCCTGAAGCCATTTTCATTTCAGTACGTCTCAGTAAGTGTGAGAGCGTGAGTTTCCTCTGAATGTCCCCACATAACAATTCAGTTGAAGAACAATTCCAGAAAAGAAAATCGAAAGTCAAGCAGCAAGTTTCGAAGAATCTAGTTTCTTCTTCCCATAATCAAAACTCTTCCGTTTCCTTATGCTGTCTTTAAGAACATGATGCTGGTAGTTTCATCATCCTTTTTAAAGCCCTCATTTACATCGGTTTTCTCTCCTTATTTGTTTAAGGGTCACTTGCCAACACAGCAGTTAAACGACATGGAAATGTTTTTGATGAAGCAATTTTAATGTGCCTTACAAGACCTACTTAAATACATACTCAGCTAGTGGATTAAAAGATATAATAGTAGTTACCACTCCTTTGATTCAACCAGACAAACAAGCAAAGCTCATAACCAAACCTGTCTTTCTTCAGTAAGGCACCTTCCAGTAAGTGATTACCTGCTCATCTTTAATTGCCGGAGTAGTTATTGCGACTTTTTCCTAACAGGGTGAAGCATGTGCACAGACTTTTAACCCATAGGATCAGTGCCCAAAACTTCTAATATCAGATCAAGAGCCACTACCCAGTGACTACAGAGAACCAGTGGTCCATGCTGAGACACCAAAGGAAGAGCGCCCTGTTACTTGTCATTAGAGCACAAAACCAGACTGAGAAACCAGCCCTGTCACACATGAGGTAACTTAAGTATCACATTGTTTCTCAATAAACAACCTAATGCTGCTGTTTTAATTAAAAACGTTGTACAGTAATTGTTTGGTTTGTTGACACTTTAGAGCTCAAGAGAAAAATAAAATTATTGGGTGGCACGACAGTTCTGTTCCCCACAATTTTCCTGCCAGTCGGCCCACCGAGACAGGCTTTGCAGCTGCCGCAGCCCCCCAGCCGGGCGCCCCAGCCCTCAGAGAGATTGACAAAAGGGGTGCTTAAAAAGCAAACTGCCAAAAACCAAACCCGCAGTCCTCCTCAGACCTATAGGTTTGGTGTTTTTTCATTTCCCCGTGATGGATACATTCAGCTCCGAGACAGCGCCGGGGCCTGCCTCCCTCACCAGCCACCGGCCTTTCACAGAGCTCGGCCCAAACGCACGGCGCCCGGCGGCGCCCGGCCGCCCCCCGCCTCACACCGCCGGCGGTGCCCCGGCTCACCCGTCCTTCTGCTGCAGCAGCTGCTNTGGCGGCCGCCGCGGCGGTGAGGGACTCGCTGCCCAGTTTTACTCTATTTAGTCGATGTTCAGCCCTGAGGAAGGAGGGTGTTCTGCAGGTTGGGACTTACGGGTGCCCCTTCCCTCCCTTTTCATAGCCTGTGGTGCCACTCAGAAATTAATGAACATAAATCTTCAGATTATACACTCGTATGTGGTTATGAAGGTGTTTTGTTAATGGGGCTGGTGTTTCCTCATCCCCACCTTGCTGCAGGTGTTAATGGCTCTGCATGGCCATAAATAATTACTCGTAACACCAGCCAAAAGCAAAACTTGGTGCTGCTTTATCGCTTATGTCCTGTATTTGGCATTTCTGGGGTATATTTTTAACAAAAATTAAAAAGCTTAGCCAGTTCTCTATCAAGATTACTCCAATACTCATAAAAGGTCACTGTTCACGATAACAATTACCAAACTAAGACCGCTTTAATTCTGGATTGAAATACCCATAAAAGGTTTTAATGCCATCTGGAAAATCCGTGTCTCAAATAATTTTGTGAGTTTTTTAGAATCTACCAATTCAAACAAGACCTCCGGTTTGTCTTCACCATTCAAAAATTATTATTAGTTAACACTTCGGTTACCAAAATAACGCACCTTTTGTTTCTAGTGAAGAAAAGGTTTAAGGATTCCAATACAATGTAAGTGTCCTGGTTTGAGCTCTTACCATTCACGTCAGGCTGCTGCTCAGGACCCACATATTACCATTTCCCCTCATACTTCCCAAGGTAGTCTATTGAAAAGAATCAGATTCAATGTCAACTTGAAATTAGATTTTCGCTCCTCGAGCTCACGGCCCATAAATATGCAGCTGTTCCAATTCATGCCACTGGAACGAGGATTACCACTGGTGATGGGGAACCGCACTGCGAAGGGATGGAACAGGATAAGAGTGAATATTTTATTTTGTTTTGTCTAATAATACTTACGTCCTTTTGATGTGGAAAGAGAAAAAAGAATTTAATCCAAAATACTGTCTTACCTCTGTGCTGTTAAAAAGACAGTCATAAAGGATCTTGAAGAATGTTTACTGTTCTTACAAATTTCATAGAAAATTTTAACACATTAATCATCAATATCTGAAATCTCAAAAAGCACAACAAAAATTAATCCAAAATAAAATATTAATAACTCCATTGAGTTACTCTCAATTCTCAAAGAATGTTTCTAAGAAAACAAAAGCATGTAAATGCTTTTGAAGAAAACAAAGAAAAAGTAAGACGTAAAACTACATACTTTCTATTACGTAAATTCTAGTTGACATAAAGTACATTGCTGCCACGCTGCACAAACAGCTGCTCCAGGGAGAGACCTAAAGTCAGTGTGAGACTCCAGAGCGCAGTCACAGGCCAACTAAAAATAGATTCAACTTTAAGACTGTTCCCAGACCACCCTAAATCTTCATTGTTCAACAATACGGCTGTTTCCTAATTACTTCTGAAAAGCAGCAAGTGGAGGATGTATCTGAAACTTTTGATAGTGTCATCTTCACTGTTTATCTGTTCCGTGCCTATTAATGGACCATCACCAGAGAGGGGGAAAAAAAAAAGTTCAGAAACAAACTTTTGGGGTAAATTAGAAGTATCTTAACACCATTCTAAACAAAGGGTATGGATCATGAAGCGAGATCACCACAATTTATTCATCTTAACGGTTATATGTTTGTCTTAACTGGATAAAAGCAGCAATTCAAAACGATTTCAGGGGCACAATAAGGAGCATGAGAACTTCAGCTCTGTTTACCGAATGCTACATCTCTCAGGTGATTTGGGCTAAGTGGAGGGAAGAAACTCTATATATAATTTTCTCTGACATTTTAATCTGACAGAGCATCAGTGGTGAAATGAGAAATTTATAAGAATAGAAAATGCTTGGGGAAAGCATATTTGGAACTTTATGCCATATTTTGATGGGTTTCAAAGCTTTTAAAAATTACTGTTCCTTTCAGTTACAAAACAGGAAAGAAACAATATTTTTCTCCCTATAAACTATTTGTTTCAAAGAAAAAAATTTTGCTTACATTGCAAACTCCTCTGTTAGATAAATAAGTCCCACAGCTTTCCCAATCTTATTTTAGATTTCAGATCATTAAAAAAAAATCCGGTATTAAATAATCTAGAACATCAAGCAAATCACATGTAACCTCCTCCTGGAGGTCTTCCATGGCTGATGAAAATCATTAGACTGTGTGGAGTGGCGTAGGACCCAGCGCTGTGCCATTAATGAGACTAAAATACGTAATTCCACAAACAAATCTATTTCCTTGTGGTAAATTTTTTTTTTTTTGCTCTTTAAGTTCCCTGGTACCACACAAAATGTGTGTTCTTATTCTGTTCTGAGCTCAGCATTTCTGCTGTGTTAAAGATGGGGTTATATTGTTGGAAAAGACTAAATTTTGCAATAAGAAACCACACTGGTATAATCCATTTGATCATTTATTGTCCATATTTTTGGTCCCATTTTCAGGGAATGGAGCTACTTTTCCACTGGGAAGGAGTTCTGGAGAGGATGGGACCGGAGCTTGGGGACACGGTCCCGCTTTGGGAATGACTCGCCCTCCTTCAGCTGGAGGACAGATGGAACTTGGGGAAATAAATGTCTTCCTCTGTAGCCTATGTCAACTCCACAGCTATGTCACATAATTTAAAACCTCATTCTTCAATAAGGTTCACAAGACCTTTTCAAGGTTCATTTGGAAGGTAAAAACAAGGATTGCTGTTAAAAATGTATAGGTCCATTGAGACGCAGGGGAACTAAATCTCCCTAACATTAGGCTATATTTCTGGGCATCCCATATGGAGTAGTTGGCAGCATGGTCCCAGGGAAACCCAGGGCTTCAATGACTCCAGATTGGAGAACAGGCAGCGGGCCAAACGACTCTGGCGAGGTTCCCGTAGTGCCCGGAGAGCCGCTGCTCACCCAAGGACTCCATGGCAGAGGCGAGCCCCAAACCGGGGTGAAAGGAGACCCGAAGATGCAGCTCGTCCCCAGGTGCCACTCCTGTTTTCCAGCCCTGAGCGAACAAGTCCGTTTACAAAAGAATGATGTCTTGGCTTTACATTTGCTAATTACCGCGTTGTAGCGCCCTGTCGAAGTACTGACATGGATATTCCTCACAGACACGAGTTTTATTCTGTTATATTCAAGCTGGGAATTCCCCATAAAATACCGAGGTGTTTTAACATAATTCTCGTTCTAGCCAGTCCCTGAACCCATGACTTTTATGTGTGGCGGAAAAGTTACGGGTGCTTAATACTATTTTCCTGAGCCGTGCTTAGACAAAGACGTATAAGAGCAGAGAGACACTGTAATTCCATTTTGAAGAAATTAATGTAGCTGGAAGTTGCTAGGTATTCAGGATATATATACGCTATGTTTTGATGCAGAAATAGTACTTGCTAGTACACGTGCAGTGTAAAATAAAAACACCTTTAGAATATGCGTAAGCAACACCTTTTCTTCTTTATCTGGTTACATCCTTTCTCTATTCCGATATATCATCAGCTATACTTTTGGGAATTTAGTCTGTCCTTTGCTAGAAAAGACTTCGTATTATGCACTAATTCAGCATCTTATTTATGCAAAGTGATTAAGAATAGCACATTTTGTTGATTCGTGCAAAAACAGCTTCTTGGGGGTCTGAACTAGTGAGATCTACTAGGCTGTACACATTCAGATTGATCCTAGAAAAAAACTCTGGTTAAAGGAAATGGTTGCATTCAAAGTCAAATTAAAATGTGTATCAAAGCAGATTTATCGATAAATTCTTTTATTTTTGAGTATTGTTTCTTGCTTAGCAGCCTTGACTGTGACTACTGATGATACGATTAACACATAAGGTGCTCTCCCTCCTTAAAATATCGTTGTAAATTGAGGCGGAATTGTTTGCCCCGTAGCAAGGGATAGCCAAGGGTGACAGCCTGCTTTCGCTGAAGCAAAGATGAGATTCACTACCTGTGTGCAACCATGTGTTCTCACCGTTCTTGTTGGTTTGCGGAAGGATTCTGTTGTCCCCTTTTATCCTAGGGGGTTCAGAAAGCCTTGAACACAAAGAGAAAAAAAAGCTTGGATGTGATAAGAATGTGTGATATGATTACAAAGGGTGAAAATGACAGATTCAGAAGATGAGCGAGCACAGAAAACTTACAATAAATAAGGGGGTAGGAGACAGGAAGAGGGCACTGACAATGGTAAAAATGGATAATAGAGTTATGAAAAAAACCTTTCATGATAAGCAAGCATGGTCCAGCATTATATTTTGACTTTGGGATGCGTAACTCAAGATAAAATGAAAAACACTTTGGTCTGCAAGAATGTATAGGTTTGGGAGGTGAAGAGATCGCGTGGTATGAACACTGCAGAACAAAGAGCAAATATGCTGAAACAAGAGAGGAATTCACTTTAAGACATGCCAGCTCTTAGTGTAATAGGAGTGGGAAAAGGCTATGACAGGTCACTAGTTTTCTTGATTAAATGTCAGTAAGAGTTGTATACACAGAATAAAACAAAATGGGGGGGAATTTAACAGGGAATCAAATACAGCAAACATGGAAATACTGACATTTCCATCTAGGAGAACAATAAAATTAAGGTCCCAGTTGAAGACCTAAAGATACCAGTTAGCTTTGGACCAAGGATGTGAAAAAGGACAAACATGTTTGGAATTGCGGAGTTCCCATGGTCCTGAGTCTGTCTCTAACAGCAAGGTGTGCACAGAAACAGGTTGGGAGGTGTGACAGGTCTGTGACTGCTAAATCGATTTACCAAGGGTAGCCGTGAACACAAGAAAACTGGTTTTTGACTGAGGGTGGCCACGCTCTGGAGCTGCCCAGAGAGGCTGGAGATACTCAAAACCCCACCGGGCACAGTCCTGGCAGCCTGCTCTTAGTGACCCTGCTTCAGCAGGGACTTGGACTAGGTCATCTCAAGAGGTCCCTTCCAGCCCAAACGGTTCTGCGAAATTATTCTCCCTTTAAGTTACTCGGTACTCCCCGAAATGATGGACAGCCGGGAAAGCCTGGGGAAGCGGTTGGCAAACAAGCTCAATGGAGGAAAGGGGAAAAAATTAGCAAATGGAGAGATGAATGAGAAGCCACTTGTGAGTCCTCAGTTTCTCAGGATACAGGAACACCAAACCTCAGAATGGAATTTTAGGGTGGTACAAAGTAATTTCTCTGGAAAAAAAAAAGGGGGGGGGGTTGCAAATTACTAGTTGTGGTTTAACCTCAGCCTGCAACTAAGCACCACCCAGCTGCTCACTCACACCCCTCCAGTGGGATGGGGAAAAGAATCAGAAGGGTAAAAATGAAAAAATTGGTGGGTTGAGATAAAAAACTTAAGCATAAGTAAAGCAAAAGCCAAGCAAGCAAGCAAAGCAAAACAAGGAATTAATTCCCCACTTCCCATCGGCATGGGGCTTCAGCCATCCCCAGAAAAGCCGGGCTCCGTCAAGCATAACAGTGACTTTAAAACAAATGCCATCACTCTGAACATCGCCCTTCCTCTTTCTTCCCCAGCTTTATACACCGAGGGCTTAGCGACAACTGAAATATTAGTGTGTTATCAACATTATTCTCATCCTAAATCGATAACACAGTGCTATACCAGTAAAAAAAAACCCCAACTCTATCCCAACCAAAACCAGGACATTCTCCACCCATATTCCATACCATTTACATCTAGCTCAGGTCCCACACTATCCAGCACCTCCTCATTAACCACCACCCCCCTTCGCATCCGTTGGTATAATGCACAGATACCATTCCCTCAGTCCATGGATCACCCCTGTACCCCACCCCGGGTCCCTCTGGACCAGGTTATGGGGTTTAACCTTGCAGTGAACCCCTTCCCTTGCTCCTACCCAGCTAGCAATGAGGGGCTCCTACTGTAGTAATTCCCGTAACACGCAACCCAAATCCCAGCTTTAACTTTACTCCCAATTTCTCTACCTCCCCCCCTGCCCTTAGTCTATGGCCATCCTTCTACGATGTCCCTTGCATGACATGTAGAGGCGACCCTTCCTGTCTCAAAAGCTTCTTCTGCTACTTCACTACTTCAGATAAGTCAGAAAAGTCCCAAGAGACAAAGGTCTATGAATTTAGCAACTGCATACATAGTTCATAGTCTGTAGGTGGCAACAGGCCACCTCTGATGACCTAAATAAACCTCCATTCCTGTGCTGAAGGGTGGGTTTTTCGGTCAGGTCTCACCTGCAGAAGACAAGGTGCATCCCTCACGGAAAACATGAGCTACTGTATTTGGAGGTGTATTCATGTAAACGTCAGCATGCCTTTTGTTTCTGGCCCCTTCGTTCCCAAGATGTCTTGAAAAAGTTTGTGAATTCTATGTCCTGTACTTCTGTTCACTGAACTCTTAAAACCTGGTGATGTTTTTGCATTTTTACTTTGGCCGTGCAGCCTTCACAGCATAAGCGATTAATCACTTCACAAGATCACCCTTGGGACTTGCATGGCTGTTCTTCGCAACGTCCTGGTGTGAGCTTTCATGCTCTTCCCAAAGCTAAACTCTTTCTTATTCAGAAAAATATCCATGGAGGGAGGGAGGGAACGGACTCGCTCTGTGCACACAGGTACCACTTAACCCCGCCGTCCCTGTGTCAGATGAGACTTTTCGAACGGAACCACCATTTCCAAACCTCGCACCTGCGGAAAAGGATCCCCTGCCATATGCCGGCACATTTAGATGGATGTGTCACAAAATGTGCGGTTTTTATAGTGCATCCCATCGTTCTAAATGTGTGAATATAAAGGGGAAGCCAGTCAACAGTGCGAGCTGTACTGGCAGGACACATAAACAGGCTCTGGGGGGTGGAACTGGAAGGCGGCTTTGAAATAATTAAATAAATCTGATTTGATGTGAATGGATTTGGGTTTGGTTCAGACTCTGAGATGACACACGCTTCAGATGTTCTGCAAACTGGATTACCCAGATTTAGGGTTATTTTTCTATCAGGCATGTCAAATGCTAAATTTAAAAAAAAAAAAAAAAAAGAATCCATGGATTATTTTTTTTTTGTGATACGCCCTCAGGCTTAAAGAATGTGACAGAGCATATACTGTAACACAACTGGATCCCTAGTGAAGAATAAGCTCTGGAAGGAATGAATACCAGGGAGAGCTTGACAGTACGTGTTCCCTCCTGCAAAACAGCTTGATTTTGCAGAGCAGAAAAGACAAGCAGCATATACCACCCTCCCGACTGAGGATACTGTCCCATGCTGGCCTCGAGATCCGCCAAAAGTAAAGTGAAGGGCTCTGATTTTATCTGGGATGTACAGCGCCAGGGAGTCACCTCCTCCCTTCCATTTTGTTTTCCCCCTTTTGGTAGGGGACAGAGGGTGCAGAAGACACCTCGGCTTCATTAAAGGCGGGAGCCATCCTCTAGAAAAGAATCTTCTGTCAATCTTTTCCAAATGAACCTGAAAGGAGTCCCTGCCCGTTCTGGATTGCCATGCAGTTTGTGTGGGCAGCTCTCGGGTCAAGCCTGTGCCAGTGATTTTGGTCTTCTCCTGTCATGGCTGGGAATCTACAGGTGATCCTTGGAAGCTTCTGAATGAGTCTGTCTGGAAATTGGATTGAAACCCAGGTAGTGTCCTGGGACTTAAGATGAAATACTGATGGGCAGCTCATCGCCTGTCATCCCAACAGGAGGGTGACTCACACTAGGCACTAGCAGGACACCGCGCAGCAGCCAGGGCAGGAGGACGCCAAGGCAGAGCAAGCCCCTGTGATGCTCCGTCCCTTACATGTAGATGAAGGAACCTGCTTTAAGGTCCCCAAACATAAAAATCAAAGTCACTACACTCAGTGCTGCTCAAATTTGCAGCTGCTCCCTCCTACAGAGTTCTCTGCCACACCATCGCATGGCATTTAGATGTTTCTTTTGGAGAAGGCCAACTTCTGCAGAAGAAGCAGGAGCCCAGCCAGGGTATTCTTGTCCTTGCTCCCCGCGCCGTGGGACGGGTTTGGGAAGGGAACTCCTCACCCCCTGGCTCTGGTAACGCACACAGTGCTGGGCACGTCTGCTCTGCCGCTTGTGATTGCCACGTGGCTTCTCACCATCCCGGGGAGCCTAAAGGAGGCTGAGTTCTTTGGGAATTATCTAGTTACAAAATAAGCTGAAATAACCGAGGCAACGGCCTCAATCATGCTGTTACCTAAAGGGATGAAGAGTTAGCGCTGTTCGTAAGGTCACCCAAACAGTTAAGTCAAACCTGGGTTACAGAGTGGGTTTTCTGAGACAGAACAAGCCTTTTGACTCTTCCCCAGTAAGCATCTTTTTATTTTTTTTTTCTTTCCATCTACCGTACCAACTTTAAATCCCCCTCCAGCCCACCCACTGCTGCAGCCTCAGCCGTACTTCCACGTGGATTTTGTTCTCCGGTGTCTTGGCAGCCCTGAGGCACAAAAATTAGACTTCAGAATTACAGAAGTCACACACACGACGCCCCCGGGGGGTATTTTCTTGTTGTTGCCTTTAGTGCCACCAGAACCCAAAGAAATTCCAAGTGAAAAATCAAGCCTGGCCCCGCGTTCACTCAGGACTCTGAGAGGATTTAGGGTACGTAAGGTTACCGGCTATTAGAAGGCCGCTTGAAATTGCTGCCCAGCTTCAAATTCTTTCCCGGTCCCTTTAATAACCACGAATAAACCGCAGAACTGCCGGGGCTCCCCCGCCGACGCCGGCTGGTCCCTGGGCGCTGAGCTCCCCGGGGAGCCGCGGGGGATGGCGGGGCCCAACCGGGGGCGCTGGCTCGGCCGCGAAACCCCCGCGCACCCCCA
>VXBO01000015.1:36957-57111 GCA_013400135.1 Rhinoptilus africanus | reverse complement strand
TGGTTGATGCCCTTTTTACCAGGTGGCATTATTAATGCTGTCTGTTCTGCTGTCCTGGCTCCAGGATCTGCCTCACAGGAATGGTGTGTTTAGCATTTATATCTTGGGCTTCTGGAATAGTTTTAATAGTTTCCCATTTCGGCTAGGCACGTGCCTGTGTATTTCCTGAACAGGATTCATTTTGATGAGGTGTCTCATCCACCACCTTGTAAGCATCTTTCATCCTTGTAAGTGCCAAGCAGTTAACTTTGCAAAAGTTAACAGGAGTTCCAACAAAAACTAACCATAAAATCACAGAATTGTTTGCATTGGAAGGGACCTTTAAAGGCCATTTAGGCCTTAAAGGCCATGAGCAGGGACATCTTCCACTAGACCATGTTGCTCAGAGCCCCGTCCAACCGGAGCTGGAATGTGTGCAGGGGTGGGGCATCTCCCACCTCTCTGGGCAACCTGGGCCAGTGTCTCACCACCCCCAGAGTGAAACATTCCTTGTATCTAGTCTAAACCTTCCCTCTTTTAGTTTAAAGCCATTCCCCCATGTCCTAGCACAGCAGGCCCTGCTAAAACGTTTGTCCACATCTTTCTTATCCTGGTGCTCACACTCTCCGCCACTGTTAATCACCCACGTTCATGTGTGACTTGAGCAAAAACTTGTGTAGTCAGGGGCTAACCTCATTTATCAGAGAAACACCATTTGCAGAGAAGAGGAGGAACATCTGCTCAGTGAACTTTCTGACTGTGATTGACAAGGTTACATAGGAAAGAAGGAATTTCTCTTTCTCCTGTTTTTGAGGTTAGTGAGACAAATAACAGCTTTCTTCTGGTTCATGAGTTGGGGTTTGTCCACTAACAAAATCATTAATGAGCCAGCTGCCTGGAGACTGGATAAAATTCTTAAACTTTTATGACAGCAATTCAGAATTGCCGTCGCCGCCTCTGTGGACAGCAGAATATATCAGTCAAGCTCTGCAAGGTAATTTTAAAAAGAGAACACTTCTTACTACAGTTCAGAACATTTTCTGTGTAGAGTAGCCTAGACAAGACATTAGAGGCTGGGTTTTCTTCTATCACAGCAGTTCTTATGGTCCAGATTACAACTGAGTCATTGTGGCTTAATGCATTTAAGTGATCAGCTGGGCTGCTGCTGTCACGTGCTGGATCGCAGACCCGTGGCGAAACACCTGCATTTAACCTTTCTGAACTGCTGAAGAGGATGCATACTGACTAAATTGTGCTCTCCATCCTCTGGTACCTGCTCACTGTGGTGCAGGGATTTCTTAGATAAATAATTGACAACTCTCGTCGATTTTGGCTAACAGCAAAAGCCCAAGTGGCAATGCAGACAAGGTCCTTTACCTTGTAACTTGTACAGCTGTGATGCTGCCCAGAGTTTCACACATTTTAGGTCTAATATCAGAACATTTGCCACACTTCTTGGGATTCTGTCCTTTTTGGATAATAAGCCATTGCCAGTACTGGGGCTTGAAGTCATTACAAATGCTGTAGCTGGCCTTTGCAGAGATGTTATCGCTGAATGAGCCGCTCGGGAAGGGGAGCACCCAACTCAGCTCTCCTAAATGAAGACTCATCCCTGGGTTTGGGGAGAAACTGTTTTGAAGTCTTAATAATCTTCTTACTTGATGCTGCACATGCAGTGTCCTGTGCCAGTGGCTGTGGTAACTGGGAAAGATTCCTCACATTCCCTGCAGTTTTTTTCTTGCTCTCCCTCAGCTTTTACTGTATGTTATATGTATATGTACATATTATTTCCTTTTGTACCTTAGTGTAGCTATTTGCATGTACTTCAGAAGCTTGCTTTAGGATGGAGTTCATTGACATTGCACTGGGTTTAAGGCATTTGGATTTAGAGGCCAGTAAAGGATAACAGATTTTCTAGGCCAGAGCTATTCGTGTGGCCTGTTCTGGTTTGGACTGGACTGCAAGCAAAGTTTCCCAGTTTCCCAAAGTTTCTGGTCTCCCAAACTGAGCCATCTGCACCTCTTTCAGTAGGGAGCCGGGCCCTAATAACGGGGAGTACCTACACATGGCCATCATTGTCCTTCCATAAAGGCATCCCGTGGAACCAAACTAAGTAAAGCTGGGCTGGACGGAGATCCGTTCCATTCCTATAGAACAGCTGTTTATGAAACACAAGCCAGAAGCTAGCTTGGCTTTTAAAAAGACAGTAAACAAAACAGAAATTGCATGTGATGAACATATTAAATTTATAGGAGACTTTTCAATTTTCTAGCTAAACTTAAAAAAAAAGAAAAAAGCAAATGGTAGTCTCTTAAAAATATTTTCCATTGCATTTAGGTTAGTGGCTAGTTTTTCCACCAGTTTAGTTTCACTGTTTATGAAATGCAGCATCAGTGAAAATGCATGTGTTTTTTGAGGTCTTTCCAACTGGAAAAGGTTACCTTCTCTGCAGAGAGACCTGTTTTCTGCCTGTTGTGGGACAGTGTGTGATTTGCTGTTGCTTCTCTTAAACTACGTTTCCAAGCTGGATGTAGCCTGATCATTCCCTAACAAAAGTAGTCATTTTGATGAAATCCTTGCTTGCCTTTTGAATAGCGAGCTCGTTGATCCTTATTAATCACAGGCTCTCTGAGTCCTGCACTGTGTGTGTTCTGTGTGCCGGCAGGATTGATGCATTGATTGTTTCTTTCCTAAGGGAGAGAATTCCAGAGAGTGAAGTCTTCCCTGAAGCCAGCCTCTGCTAGAAACTTCCACAAATTGTCTTGGCAGTGGTATGATAAGTTTGTCAGCCATCTACTCTGTATGCTGAGTTCCTGTCACTGATGCTAAGTATCTTAACCCCCCCAAAAAACAATACCTTGGATTTATTTTTAATAAGCCAAATTTCTTCTGAAGTATGGCAGTAAGTCATTTTTTCCCTTTTCTCCTTCATCTCTTGCTAGTTACGCTGCTGTACCACTATGCTGTACCTTTTAATAAAGGACGAGTTCTGCAGCAACAAAGGGAAGAGAATGTTTTCCCAGTGGAAGTCGGCCTATCTTTAGAGGACCTTCTCAGACTTTTTGTTATTATATTATTCACTTTCTTAGTACAATACATATTTCACTTTTTGATTTACTTCCCATCCAAATATCCTGTATTCCGTGATAGTGTTCTTGTTTCAACTGCTTTCCACTGAGGTTCCTGTTGTATTGATCCATTTTATTTTTGCATAACACATTCAAATTTTAGATTTAGTTTCCATGCTTCAATAGTCTGTTAGTTCTGTGGCAACACATCTTCTGCCTGTGAAATTATAGGCTTGTGAAAAAGATCGAATACTGTTATTCCTTAAACAAAGTTTGTTCAGAAAGGCATCAGAAAAAAATGTCAAAAGTATGCGTATCTCTGGAATTCAGAGTCAGACCCTGAAACATCTGTGTCGGTTTTGAAATTTCCCATTATTCTGTTAATTTGCTGTTAGGATTTCAAGGAGCCCCTGGGATTTAGGTAGTCCTCCGTTGTACGGGATAGCAGTCACAGGCCACGGATATTCTTCTGGAGGTTTCCAGTCGGTGTCTGCCATAGACTCGCATCTTAACCGTACCAGTTCTTAACCTGGTTCTCACAGAGCAGTAGAGCAGTGCTTCTGGGGACCGCTGATCTTGCATGGGGTTGCCAAGCACTGTGAGAAAGACATCCCTGCTTAGGCCGGCCCTTTCTCCGGAGCTGGACGCCTTTGATTCGCAGGACACCCAAGTGTCAGTCAGTACTAGAGAACAGGTCGGGTTAGAGCTTCAAAAGCGGGAAGTTAATTGGTGATATAGCAACAGAAAGCTGTAAAAAGGTGACAGTATTGAGAGAAGGATACAAAAATCATTACAAAATATGTCTTCATAGCTGTCTGACTTGGCTTCAGGGTTTTCCTTCCGTTTCCTTGATGTAATTAGTCATTTCACACAACTTCCCCTGATCCGCTCCTTTGATAAACGCCATCCTAAATTACACACTAATGGGGAGTGAAGTATGCTCTTTTCCCAGTGGCATTTTATCCCCAGTTTATGAAACTGAGACACAGAGACATTTAGTGAGATCTGCAGATTTCCCTGCTCCTGCAGCGTGACATGCAGTGTTAAATACAAAATGTTGGTGATCTGGCCTAGTGTTTGGTAGTCTTTGTGTTATTAACGTACTGTTCTTCCAAATGAACACGAAATCCTTATCAGTCATAAACAATAAAATCCTGAAAACTTGTATTCAGTGGCCTATACCTTGTGAAGACAAATGAATACTACTTTTGATTCTTTCAGAAGCGAGCATGCAAGCCATTAGAAACCATTCCAAATGAGGCTGACGCTCACCTCATTGATTGTGCCATGGAGCTGGATTCTAAACAGAAAATCTCCGCTGACTGTTGTCCCTGGGCTACAAAGACAAAGCAAAATTCAATGGTATGTTTACACTGTCAACAACACCTATTTTTCAGAAGAACACTTTTAAAATACATTTTATAATAAAATTGCAAATAATTGCCCTTTTTTTTTCCTTTTTGATAGCATTGTATGCATTTTTGTTCATTAGATTTTTGAAAACCACGGAAGCAGAGGTACTGCCCAGCCTTGCCCAAGATGTATTGCTGGAGAATCTGTGAGTATATTAACCTTCTTTCTGTGACATAAAAGATAGACTTGTTCTTAAGTATTAGATCCATAAAACATAAAGTTAATAAAAACCGCAATTACATTTCTCAGGAAAAAAGCATGTAAATAAAAGAAAGCAGATTGATTTAGCATTTCTGAGGTACGCCAGCAGAGCACAAACTAATATGTTTCCAGCAGCAGTTAGAAAATATGGAGACTGCAAACACATTTTTCAAATTCACTCTAAAAAGCAGAGTTTAGGAAGTAACTGAAGCAAAGAGCAACATACAACTTCCTCTATCCCATTTTTATATCTTCCGTGATTTACTGGATCACAATAAAATATTCAGGAATCCCATTCTATCTCCTATTTTTTCCTCTAATTGGATACTTCCTTTCCAAACAGTAGCCATAGCCTAAAAATACGACGCTGTGGACATACCAGAGCTGGTTTTAAACGAACCAGCTAAAAGGCCAGTAGCAATCAGAGCTCAGCACAGACAAGTTGACTTTTCTGAAAAACAGTGCAAGTATTTGGACAGCTGAGTAGTGCTGACTTCTGAGCTGATTCAGGTCAGCTCCTCGTGGCATGCAAAGTCAGCTGTTTAAAACCTGTTTAAAAGCTGTTTAAGTGATCTTAACCACCTTCTTTTTTCCCCTGGATAGAAAGCCAGATCCCTCAAGAGATGATGGCTGGTAATAGTGAAAGAGGTTATGGTATTTCTACAATCTCATTTTTTCATGCAAATTGTCTAACCAAAGTTTAGGAAGTTTCATAAATGTATGGGAGCTACCCTTGACTTTTGTTTAGATACTCTGCATCCTTTTGAACCATCACACAGAATTCCTTAGAGAGAGAAAATAGGAGAGGCGTGAGGGAATACCATGCATTTCGTCAGGAAGGCTAAATGTTTATAGCAAAATCTTTGATGGAATCAATGGCAAATTTTCCATTGAATGCTGGGAGACTGAGGTTGCTGTCATAAGTCAGGCATTGTGACTGAAAAGACATTTACTGTGTTAACTTATTTCTGCTCACCTTTAATAATAAAATAGAAACCAGATCCAGGGCCAACTTTAGGAATATGGAAACTGGTATGACCACCAATGCGGATTACCGAATTTGAACTTTCCAGATGTGTTACCGTCTTTGGTGACATGGAGAATATCTCAGGGATTAAAACCCAAAAAAAGAAAATAACATTTTGGGATTAAAGCCCAAATTGGCACATTAGACAGTCAGTTTTGTTGTATTCCAGAATTACGGTGACATTAGAGTTTGTAAAATTCTTCTCTATCAGTGACCGCTTAATTTTGGAAAATTATGACTGAGTACAAATATCGTAATTCCAAATAACACCACTTCTATTTTAAGTCAGATTAGCTTGGCATGTTTTTTTCCTATGGCCTAGTAATGAACTTGAGGTAATAGCCAGGAGGAGGTAACTGCTGGATAATAACTTGAGGAGGTAACATTCACCTCTGCATTCATTCACCGCAAACATTTCTGTCTTGAAGTTTGGTTATAATGGATGGTCTGTTCTACTCACTTTTAAATGCTTTTCAGCTATAGCTGTAAGAAACAAGGAAAACAACTTGCTAACTTTGCTTGGTGAGAACTGGAATCTCAAAACTAAAGAATTTTTCTACTTGACTGGCCTTCTGTGCTTTCCGTATAGAAACTCAAGGTATAAAAATCGTCAAGGTTATAAAAATCTGGAGCCCTTGTACAGCTACTCACTAGACTTGTTGCTGTATTAGACTTATGTTGTTAAGTTGAAAAGAAAAAAGCTTTGCTCAAAGTGGGGTGATTCTAAATATGACTGATTTTAAATATGATTCTGATTTCCATGATGTACCCTGTAGTGAGGGAAAAAGGTTTACCGATGTGTGTTGCAAAATATCAAATATGAGTTAGAATTTGAGGAGAAACGTACAGTGTTGGGTAATGGAATAATGAAGTTAGCATGTATATCCAGTTCTCCGTTATTTGAGTCATGGGGCTGGAACAATCTGAATAAAAGAAAAATATGTCTGCTTTTGCACTGATAGCTTGCTCTTGCAGAGAGGAGGGACTCTGCTCCCAGTTCCTGCTAGGAGAGTTTGCTAGTTTGGACGTAATGCCACACAAAGACGGGAGTAGAGCAGCCAGAATTGTGTTCCGGTATAGCTGAATTCATGTCGTGTTGAGCTAACCTAATCATTCTGATATAAACTGCCTTGTGTGAGTGCCCTTACATTCACAGCATCATTCATCTATAACCCCTCTACCTGTAGATGATGAACCAATCGTATAGATTTGTTAATTGTGTTCTCTTCAGATAATCAGTTATCTGTGGCCGGTAACATAACAGATAATGCAGTTATATTTCAATAAATTGAGTAGGAATTGTATTAGTAAATTATCTTCATTCTTAAAATACTAAAAAGCTTATACTAAGAGTACAATGTCTAGTAAGCTGGTAAGAGCTCAGATAATTTCCTTCACAGTTAAAATTTCACTTGAGGGAAATCGGAAACTGTCACAGTGATTAACATGCATCATGAAGTCCTTCAGAACAGCTGCCATGAACAGAAGGGAGGAGCCTACAGATAGCAAGATAAAGAATGTTGTATTTTTTTTCATAATAATAATAATGTTAAAATCCTATAAGAAGCTTTATTCTACTGGTAGTAGGGAAATTCAAATAAATGAAAACATCCAAACTGGAACAAGCCAAACACAGAGCATATTGGGCTGAGACAATTTTTCCTTGTTGTGGGTACTCTTATCGGGATTGGGTTTTGCATCAAGAAATCCTAATACTTGTTGAGCTAATCGCTCGTGTGGAACCTGACCGACATCAGCTTTCCTGGACACGTTAACTCGCTGTCATGACTGTACGTGCTGTGGACTTCAACATGTATTTAAATGCATTATCACTATTAGGTTTGCTCGCTTAACTTTTAGATGTCTTTTCCTGTATTGACTAACACACATTTCACAAAGGATAACAGATGTGTATTAAACCACAATTTGAGAAATTGTTTGCATTTTTTATGAGCTTTCTTCGGACTATTGTGTTATTAACTATTTAGGCAGAGACTTAAAAGGGAAAGAATTGGTGTAAACTAGCAGGAAGCTAGGTGGGATTTTGGGGGGAGAACACTGCCATCATTCTTGAGATTTTTCTGTGTTACATGGTAACTAGAGGTAATATCTTTTTTTTTGTTCTAAAAGCATTACTGTGAATATATTCTTTAAACAGATACAGTGCAATATAAACAGATTCAGACTTGAGTTTAAAATAAAAGTTGCCAACAGGAAAGTAAATTTCTGTTCTGTCCTCAAAATTTTTAAACATCTAATGGTAGAATAGAACCAGGTATGCAAGTATGATGATAAAATTGTCTATATTCTCTATGGATGTATTTTAACTTCATGTGCAAAACACGTATCGTATCTCAGTCATGCTGCTTATACAGGTTACACTGAACATTGCCTTTACTGTCCAGACTTCTCAGTTGTCCATGAGTCCCTCAGGGAAAAAAAAAAGGAATGTTTGTGAAGCTGTTAGTGGAACTGTCAGTTTCTTTTAAAATAAAGTTTGAAAACATATACTGAGGAAAAGACTTCGGGTTTTGATGAGATAATTGTTAGTGACGTAAGATTTTGTCATTTCAGGGACACTTCAATCATATCCTGGGCTTCTAGAAATTGAAAGACAGCAGATCGGCAGCACTGCTTTTCTTTTTAAATTCTAAAGCTGCACCTGAAATCTGTACAGCTGGATATCTGTACCTTCGCTCCCGGCCTGGACTGTGTGTGGTACTCAGCATACAGCAGTTTGCTCTATGTGTTACGCTGCTAGTGCACAATTATGGGTATCACTGGTTTTACACTTGAAAAAATGCTTCTGCTTTTAAGGTAGCTCAGTATATGTTAAAAAAAGAAAGTTGATTTAACGTTGTTGAGTAGATAAATTGATCTGGCCTTTGGCCCAGTCTTCACCTGGGACTGGGCCAGAGGTCGTGCTGATACAAGAGATTTTTCTGTCTCTCTCGGGTACTTTCTCTGCTGCTGTTGGAGAGCGGTCCTTGCATTTACATGGGTACGGGGCTGCAGTTTTAGCTCAGCCCTATATATGCAGGCAGAAATTAGAGGCCATAAATGCCTCCATTTTTAGATGGCTATTCAGCTGTGAAACTTATGTTTAAATCCAAAATATGCATCCAATTTTGGTCTCTTATATGCTAAACTTCTAGTTTGTTTCTGAGTTTGTGAATGTGGCAGGCAAATATCTAGTAGAAAGAGGAGTATTATTTGAACATCCCTCTGTAAAGCAAAGATGAGTAGTAATTCAGCTCTGTGGAGTCCTCAAAAGTTATTAAGGTAGCCTGACTCTCTTTCCAGTTACCGTGATATTAGAATGAACCTGTTTAAAAAGTCTTGAACTTGTCATCCGACATAATTTTACTGGCTTGTCACAAATAATTTCGTCTAATTTTGCCAATATATAGGACTATATAGTTTTTAAACACATTCAGGTTTCTAGGCTCTAAGATAGCCCAGTTGTGCTATTTGGTGGGACACTTCAGTGGCTGCTCTGGTTTAGGCACAAGGGTCTTGAAAGCTCAGAACTGAATGGTGGCGTGTAAACCCTCTGCGCTGGAGGGAAATCGCTGTGACCTGCCAAAGTTCACGAGGAAAGCAATCTCCGCTGTCTGGAGAGCTGCTGAGCTATAGCTGTGCCCTGCTGCCGCTCAGCTGTTGGGGGGAATTCAACCCAAAACAGATCTGGCAGGCATGACAGCGTTTGGCTTCTCCCATTCTGAGAGCAGCCAGTAGCCAGTTTAAATTACAATGGTAGCTCCGAAGTTGCAAAAATGTAGTGACAGGCTTTTCAAGGTTAGCTTCGCAGTGGGGTATAAGGCTGCAGAATCCTTAGACGAAGGTTTGTCAGAGTCCTAGAATGCTGCCCATGTTGTGTGTGGAGGAGTTGTTAGCACCGAGTTGGCTGTTATTAAGGAGATGTTCTTCCTAAATACATGAATATCATATAAATACTGATGAGGAATAGTACTGATGAGTAATAGGTGAGGAAATTAGTCTAGAAAACAGACCTGTGCTAAATTAGCATACATACTGTTGGATTAGGAAAAAGTAAGTTTCCTCTAAGCCAATATAAATTTTAGTTACATCGAGAATAAATGTTTTCAAAGTGCAGAATTTTTCAGACACTTCAAAATTTTCTTCAGTCACAAGAACAGCACAATCCATGAACAGATCAAATCTCCAAGAAACACAGTGGGTTTAGGAAGTGCATTGTCCCTGCTGCCTTGAAGATCTGAGGCTCATCTTGAATCCTCCCACTCCCAGTACAGGTGGATGCAAGCAATAGTATCTATCCGTGCTATCCATGCCAGGAAGGAACTTGAAACAGTAGCATGACGAACAAATTCCCGTATACTGATAGCGGCATTTATCAACTAGTGCAAAATAATAATGCAAAACGTTTTCTAAAGGCTGAAATTACATATTTGTTCACAAGCTAACTAGAGCATAATTAGTGGGCAATTAATTTTTACATTTTCCAACCCTTGTTCTTTAAAAATCCTAGTAATAACATCAGCCCAAAAAAAAAGGCAGCTAAGCGTCAATTGCTGCACTGTAAAAGTTGAAGTAGACGCTTGAAGGTAAAAGGCTAAAAGCTGTCTGAAAGTTCTGTCACTGAAAAATGACTCAAAACCTGTTACATTTCATCAGGTAAAATATATGACAAGTAATGATTAGTTAGAACAGTGTATGGTCAAAATTTCAAAATATAGGGTATCCAAAGAGGAGAATGTCAAAAGTAGGGTTGGACCCCATGATGGAACAGTTTTCTGCTAGGGTATATTAAAGCAAAGAAATATGCCATCATGTATAAAAGACGAGGGATATGTCTATGGACTATCATACCAAAAGGGTGCTTTTTATTTAAGTAACTCAAATTTTATCATGTTAAGAATGCACAGATGTATTTCTTCTGCTTGCTTTCACTCATAAAGAACATGGTAGAAACAAGAACCAATTGGTTTCCTTATGGTCCTTGTAGGTCTTGTGCCATGTTCTTTTTAATTCTTTTCCCCTTAGAGTAGCCCTTACTTGTTTTTTGTAAAATCTTACCGTACATAAATCACAGAACTGGTCATAGTTTGTGGATGCATTAGAGAGGCTGATGAAGTCATACTAGTGTTCGATTTTAATGTAATTTTTTCGTATCAGTCTTCCCATTGTTCCTGTAGACTGTGCAGGTATTTTATTACACTCTCCACCCCGACTCTCAAGACTGTCCTTGGAGATTGCTGCATCTGTACAGCTGAACAAAATAGGAGAACTTTAGCCTATTTTTCACTCAGTAACCTACAGTGTGACCATGGGCCTGTCGTACTTCCTTTGCACTGTTAAAAATATGATGGTGCAGTTTATATTAAGTCTAACTGACGAGTAGTTACGTTATTCACATGTACGTTTGGAACATCTAAATGCTATAGAACATCTATGCTATAGAAAGTGAACTTAAGTGAAGTGGCAGGAGTTTTTTTGTTTTTAACTATAGCCTTTTAAATTCCCCAGGAACACAATATAGGATGTAAGTCAGATCCATTCTATAATAATATTTAAATAAAAACTCACTCTGTTCCCCTACCAATTTCATTTGCTTTGAGAATGAACTGCAAATGGGGTTCTACACCATAGATTAGCAAGTGGACAGGTAACTCCCGTCTGCATCAGCATACCCCGGTTCCCACTATCACGTAGTTCTACTGAGTCTTGTCAATAAAATACTTTAGTGTAGAAGGGGAATGAAAAACACTTGGCAGTTGCCATCTCTGCTGCTTCATAACACGATTGGTAATGAAAGAGTGAGTATTGAAACCCAAGGTTTTGATACAGAACTGTGATGCCTTTCTTCCTTAGCAAAGATTCCTATGAACACTCATCTGTATCTTTTTATTCCTTCAGAGTTGATCAAGTGTTTTAATTTTTGCATTCCTAACATTTCAGTTTCTGGGATAATCGTTCCTAGTTATTTAACTGCAATAGCACCAGACTGGGTCGATGAGGAACGCCTAGCCCAATATCCTGTACGCTCCAGTGACTAGTAGCAGGCGGATGCGTGGGAAGAGTCTGAGAAACAGGGCACGTATTGAAGAGAATGACTTTTTACAAATAGAAAACTGCTATTTAGATCAGGTTTTGTTGTGGGCATCCTTTCTTGCCTCATAGCTAAGCCGTGAACATGAAATATCATCAAAATTATGAAAAGGTCAATAGTTTCCAAGAGTATTTTTTTCTTTGTTATTCTTTATTGATACAAGAAATGTATTGGCTACCAGGAGAATGTTAAACTTGCCTTTTCTCTTTTTATTAAGCACTGGTATCGCCAGTATTTAAGAAGTAGTTCCTGTTTGACTCGAGTTCAAGTGTGTGTGTATACTCACCCTTAATTTGCGCAGTGTAAGGATGCTCTCCCTAGTATATGTCAAAAATAGCACCTCCCTCCTTTTAGGTTTTCTTGAGTTGGCTTATATTTAAAAGAAAAAAAAAAAGGAAGAAACCTTTGGGAGCTGCAGTTCGAGGCAGAAGGGTAACTGCGCTGTACCTTCTTCTGAGTCTTCTACATTCTTCCTCGTTGCAGGAGGCTGTAAGTCCTAACAAAAACTTGAACAGATTTTACTTATGTTTCTGGCAGCGCTACTGCTGATAATAAAGTGTTCCGGACAGATGTACGTATAATCATGGTATTTTAAATAGGTGTTCTTTGTTTCGTAATTTGTTTCAGGAATTGTCAATCATAAAGCCTTGGTGATAGGTACAGGAGAGTGCCGTACAGGTTGGGACAGGCGAATATTGTTTCAAAACAGATTTGTGTCAAATCTGCAGGAGAACCACAAAATTATTTTTGTAAGACTTTTCTTCACATTGTATAACTATAAAATTTTGTTTCATTGATAAAAATTATATGCTCTTTATATTTTCTAATACTGTGGTTTGTACACAAAATAACTTGAGTGATCCTTTATTTACATGTATATAGTAAAATAGGCATACGGTCTGTTTTTAATTCAGGTTAAAATAATATAATCTAATATTTATAACTTTGTATTTTGTAATTGTTACTTACAAAAGCAGAAGCATTAAAACACCACTTTGGCTACAGTACGGAATTGACTGGGTTTGTTACTCCCTTAGTAACTGAATTGCGTTCTGCAGACGCTGAGGTATAAAGGTAAATAAAAGCTGCTTGTAGTGTGCATCACAGGCGGTTTGGTTTGTGTGGTGTAGCCCACACACTGGTTGCCCCTCCTGTGCCCCGTGCATGAATGATAGGCGGAATCAATATTTTGAAACAAAGCAATTCCTCTACAGGTTTGGTTTAATAGAGAGTTAAACATTAATATTTTTCAACTGATCCTCTCCATCTGTGTCTCCAGATGCGGTTTTTCCTCACCTAGTTGGAACACCTGAGGATCAGACCCAAGTTCCTGTGGATTTCAGGAGAGATGCGGGTGTCGATACCTTTGTGAATCTGAGCTGTGCTCTCCTTAGGCTGTTGCTTACTTAGATTACCGTTTTGCCTCAGAGCAGCGTGGTTTTGCGGCAAACCCTCCGCCCGTTGCCACTCGCTGTGCAGTGCCACAGCTGGCAGCGGGGTTTCAGCCCACATGTCAGCGATGGTTTGTTTCCGGAGAAGCTTTGCCCTGGGACCCCTGCTCTGGCTGCCCATCACCTTCTCCCAGGGCTGCTCCCGTGGGCAGCTCCCCCTCAGCCCAGACCCTCCAACCTCTGCATGCTGTCGGACCCGTGACCTGCTGGACCCGCTGCTGTTCGCCCCGTTCCAGCAGGACCCGTCGCTTGGTGGCCAAGGCTGGCTGAGGAGCCCAGGGACAGGGCCACCGGTCCACACGAAGCCTTCCTGGGGAGCCGTCGGGCTGCCTCAAACAGGGGGCACAACACCCTTCAAAGCACTTACCCTAACTTGCCATTTCCACAAAAACATCCAAAATGCAATGCAACTCCTCGGGTAAGTAAGCACGCATTAACTTGCTTGCATTTATTCCTTCCCAGAGGAAATGGGTTTTAACTGGTTGCCTTGGAAAAGTCTAGCCTTGGCCACGCAGGACAGTCCTGGGAAAGGAGCAGTTGTCCCTGGGAACAGCAATACTGAACCCACGGGAGGGAGGAAGAAGGCAGAATTTTTTGCTTATGTTTTTTTTTCTTCTTTTATGCACCTGTTCTTGCGTGCAGTAAAATAACTCTGTCTGTCACGGGCGCACAGGATTTGGGCTGGTGAGCGTTGCACATACATTTTGTATAAAGGTAAGCAGATGAAGCACCAGATGAGACTTAATCCTGGTTTGATGTCTGAAGCAGCAAGAGCAAGAGCGAATGTGAAAAGAGTAGGAGAAATGTAATATTGATGAAAACAATAAATATATTATCCATGTTATGTAAAATTTTTGTTGTAGGTTTAGTTGCTATAGAGTGTGGCGCTAGCATTTGCTTAACTGTTCATTTGATGATAATGACACTTCGACTTGTCATCTTAACTGCCAAAAAACGATGGAAAACCAAATTTTGGAGTTCAGCACGTGGGGTTTAAAGGCAGTCAGTATGTGACTAGCCATGAAGACAGTACATTTATACTTGTACAACAGATACATAGAAACTAATATGTTAAAAATTAGTGGTGTTTATGTCTAAATTAGTTGTGAAAATTGTATAAGTATTAAAACCTCAGCACCTCTCCTGAGAACCCCGTACGGTGGTTCCTGAGAACACAATGTGATAGCCTGTATTAGCAGGTCAACAGTCACACGTTAATAATGCTCTTTTTGCCTTGATTACTGGCAGTAATCACAAAATGAAGAGTTACTCCTTGACATTTGATCGTATATGAAATTTTCCATTCAGGATAACTGCATATAAACACCACGGGTGCAAAAATGTACGAATTGCTCTGAGAAGCACCAAGAGCTTCCATTGTGGGGGGCAGGTGTTTTACTAAAGTGTTACTAAAAACTAAAATCCACAGGCAATGTCCCAGGTCAAGGGGCGTTGAGACCCAACCGCTGCTGAGTTCCCAAGTTGTTCCCAGCTCTATCTCGAGTAAATAAGAAAAACGTCGGCCGGCCTGTTTTCTTTTTAAATACACACAAAAAGAAGAAGAAGAAAAAAGTCACAGGGAGATCGAACAGGCATTCATTGATCCAAACCTCATCCTCTGTCAAATACCAGGGCCCCACCACCTGGGGCCGTTCACCCCTTTGCCGTTCCCTGACCGTGTCTGTGTCAGGTCTCCGAACAGGGACAGCCAGATTTGTGCTCTGTTCCCAGCTGGAATGTCCCAACCTTGTGCTGCTGTATCCCGAGTTTTCCAATGACGCCTTTCAGGAACCTTAACAACAACTGGCCTGGAGTTTGGCTGCTGCGGGGCACGTGGGCCGTGCCAGCGTTAATGTGCGCGTGGCCAATACGCGGCGGCTCGTGTTTAGCACGAGGTATGTATTGGATTCGCTTCGGAAGTCCACACGGTTTAATGCCATTTGCTTTGCCGAATCGGGTGTAGTGATATTTGTGTATGCTTATAGTGTTGTTACTGAAACAATATAGAAATCACCGCGTGATATTTGCTTGCAACACAGGGTGTCATTCATGAGTTATACATAAATGGCAGCTTTACATATTTAAAAGGAACATGGACTGCTTCATATCTGAAGTATGTTTCCCAGGAGATAACACCACCATTTGATCTATTTTTGATTAAAATGTAAAAATTAAAAATTAAATCAAATGGTAGTATAATTCCTTTGGGAAAACATACTTCAGTTATGAAGTATTCCCCATAGTAACCTTGAGAATCTTACAGCTGTATTGTCTCATCTGTAGGTGGTCTTTTTATGTCTCACATAATTAAAATGAATTGCTGTTAGAGAACCCATACTACTGCATACAGATTTATGAACCTTGAGGCACCTCCATTCACAGACAAACAGGGATATCAAACGCGAGCCGTGCCGATACGCTGCGCCAAGGCGGGTACTGGTAACCGAGGTGTTTACTGGGGAGCGTCGCTCACCTCCGCCTGGAAAGGGTGAACACGGAGCGTACCGTGAAACGCTACTGCATTTCCCATCAAGAACGGAGTCTAACAATCGCGTACACACAGTCCAACGGCATGTTATGCTACGTGGTGGTGTAGAACACAGTAGTTAAAATATTCAAAGGACATTTTATATACTAAGGAATGGCTAACGTGTCACCAGCAAAAAAGGATTGTGAAATTGGATTTACCAGGAAAATGTGCTCTACGAAATGTAATGCAACTTGTTTATGGCAAGCCGCTTTATCAGACTGACTCCCAGTATGGGAATGTATATTTGATAAGATTAGAGAATAGTGGGGATCAGAAAAAATAAGACTATAGAATTTGCATTCACATTTTCACGTATCTAAAGGACGAAAATGTCATTTATTTTTTTGTTTGGTTTTGATTCTCTTCGTCCTGTTAATGCTACCCGTAACAATGACTTGTGACTGTGCGCTCTGTTCAGGCTGTAATTAAAACTTGTGTAACATACATTGCAGTAAAAAAAATGTGTGGGAGTGAAATGCTCAGATTTAATGTTTAAATAGAGAAAAGAAAAAAAAATCTAACAATGAAAATATAAAAGCTAAGACTGCCGTAGTGCCTTGTAGGAACATTTTGTAATAAGCAGCAGGAGTGTTCAAATTTCAATGTAATACTTAAAAGAAAATGTCTCTGATCTTTGAATTTCTTTATAGAGGGGAGTTTTTAATGTATAATCAGACTAAAATCCTCCTGTAATTGCACAGTCAGAGGCCTGTGAAGTTTCAGAAGGCTGCAGATGGATACAGACCCACAGAAGAAGGATTTTCCTCATCTGCGAAAGGAGCCAGGGGTGAGCTCTGCGCCGGCGGTGTTGCCACCTAGTGATGGCCAGTGATGGTCCAAGAGGGCGACTGGACATCAAGAGCCATGACAGTGACAAGGACATTGTCTGCCCCTGAACACGAAGGCAGTAGCAGGCGGTTCATCTCATCCTTTCCTCCTCAGTTGTTCACCCTCCACAAGCCTGTCTGTGCTGGAGCCTGCCCAGCTCCTTCCCCTCCAGACTGAGCGCAGGCTATTAGCGTTTACCTCTTAATTACATTAACGTAAGCGTCCACGCAGGGAATCACTAAAGCTTTGGACTCTGTATAATCCCTCTCTTGTATTCTTGCACCTCACTCCTTCCTCCCAGCGCTGCTGCCGGTGCCCTGAGCCCAGTGGGGTCCCCGGCTGCCCCGTGTGTCTGTGGCACGTCCCCCCCGTGACACCCCATTCCCCCCTCCCCACTCTCCCCTCTGCGGTCAAGCACAAAGCACAAGACACAAATTTGGTGGAAAGTGGGGATTACACCCCATTTCACACCACTGGCAGTGGCAGAGCTCAGCTCAAACCCTCCCTCTGCCTTCACCCCACCATCCTCATCCTCACCCTCAAGGAGAGGGGTCGGGACTCATTGTCGGCACCCGCTGCCTCCAGCACCCCGCTGGACGCTGCTTCGTTCGAGGCTTGAGCAAAGGTATCTTTTTATCAACGTAATAGGAAGCCTTTAAATAAAAGAAAGTTCTCTGAACTCGACACCTCTGTCTGGAAAATGCCCAGGAAGCGAAAGGTGTTTTGAGTCCATCATTCAGAAGGTCGCAAAGGAAAGAGTCTGTGAAGCTTTTAAAACATTGACTTCTGAGCAAAAGCCACGAAGGAAAAGATTTCAGAAGAGTGATTTTAAAAAGGGTTTGTAAGAAACGGGAAATAGCTATTTTGAGTTATTTAGTAAAGAGATGCCACTTCGTTGAAGACTAGGTAACTTAGAATAGTTAGCAAATAACACTCAGACTTTTCTGTCTGCTTTTAATTGCCAGGGTTACATCCATTCAACAGTTTTGCTGACAATCCCCTTGGAGCCATTCCAGCCCTCTTAAAAGCTGAGGCACAAAATCCTGCTCTTCAGAGACTGACGCTCGCTCCGCCTTGTCCTGCAGCAAATCACTGCGCCACAGCAGGGCCTGCCACGGCTGGTTTAGGAGAGGAGCTAAAAGTTTTTCTCTCCCATTTCTTGACAAAAGATGCTGCTAGCTATGTTGAAAAGCAGTGATTTGGGGCGATTCGGATTAAGTGCCGGCCGTTTTGAGGAGGAATTTGGGGTTCTCGCTGTCGCTGCTTTGGGCGCAGCAGCCGAGGGGGTGCTCCCGAAGAGCCTGTGGGCTGAAGCCCTGATTTACTGCCCATACAGACACGCTGAGCCGTGCTGCGTGAGACACGAGGGTGAGGAAAATACCTCCTCGGCCTCGTAGGGGTGGGAAAACTGCTTGGGAACGGGCAACTGGCTTTGAATAAAACTCTGATGTCTGAGAGATGCTTATTTCAAAGCGAGCAAAATTCTGAGTTCACCTGATAGGGACTGTTCAGGGCATTGCCACAAAGATGGTACTAGTGGAAAGGGATCGATATTTTCCATGGGTTTATGCTGAAAATAGCAAATGTCTGTCTGTGCCATCGCTAAGTCTTCAGAAACTCAGGCGTAGTGCATGTCTAAACCTGCAGGGAAAGCCAAACAGCAGAAATCCTGCAGAATTTCAGGATAACTACGTCCGAGCACAGCGATGTGCTTGGAGTTCACCTCTGGATGTAGTTCAGGCTGCCTCAAACGCAGACCTTCCTCTGACGCTCCCGTGGAACAGCGTCGGCAGGTAAAGCCAGCTCTGTGGCTTTACAGGGTTTGAAGCGCAGATGATTCAACAGCAGCATGAATAAATAATGAAAGAAACTGAGATTATAAATTGTACTTCCTTATCTGAAAGGACTTGTCTCCCGGTTCATGATTATAAATGCGTTACAAACTCCGGGTCATTTACAAAATAATAGAGCACTTTAAGATTACCTTTAGCTTTATGTAAATGTAATTTCAATATTCTATCTTCATTAATTATCTAATCTTGGGAGCAAATAAACAACTGACACAATTCTGTAGCTATTTTGCCAGCAGGATTTCCTTTGAAGTGGTTGTAAGGGGAAGTGGATGACAGGCCTGAGCCTCACCATCGCTTTTAGAAGAAGAGGAACTTAAAGACGGTAGCTGAGAAGCCAGCCTTCGCGCCGGCGCAGAGCTCTTCCTGCCCTGCGAGGGATGCGTGAGTGCGAGAAAGCAGGTGGTGTTTGGTCCCCACTGCGGGGCTGCCAACGCAGGGGCTTGGCTCCCCCTCCCCGCAGGTTTCCCCTCGCGATTCCACCTCGGGGGCCACATTCCGACCTGGTGTATGGCTGCAGCAGTGTATATACGCCCATTAATTTGTTAATTTTGTGTGTTAGGTCTGACTGTGCTCGGCGTACCGCAGGGCCGTGCAGCCCCCGGCTGGACCACGGGTGTCACGGGGAGAGCTCCCGCTCCGTCTGCCATTCTTATGCTAACACAGGCAAATCAGCCCTGGATGTTTTCCACCTTAGCTTGAATTTTACCTAGCTATATGCATAGAAATGCTTATATTAAAAGGAATTCATTAATAACTCATACTTAGTTTCTTTAGTGCAAAAAGAGCAAAATCACTACATCAGATCGAAAGAGTCGAGCTCAAAATTACCATCCCCAGCCCAATCAGCAGCAGGTCGCTAATTCTCCCCTCAGAGCTCGTCAGCTGAGACAACGGATTTCAAACTATGAATTCTGGCGCTGCACAACCCCAGGGCTATTCATTACATTATACGGTTTCCCGTCTGTTTTATGAAAGGTAGAGATGTATATTGCAGTAGTTTGCAGGCTCTAATTTTCATTAATAATCTGATCCATGTCTTTAGATTATTTTAGTAATTACTTCACATAAAAAGACTACTGAGTATGATTACAAATATGTCTTTGTTTTGATTGTCTGCTTTTGCGGTGAATACCAGATGTCTGAAGTTCTTGACTTAGTTTAACAGTATAAATAATGTTCACTGAGGTTTCCAAATGCCTGGCTCTGACCCCTGGAGCATACAACTTAATAATACAACACTCTAATAAACTCATCTGCAAACTGTTCAAAGTTCAGAAATTAAACCTTATTTGCATACAAAAAAAAAAAAGCCAACATCAAAAGATTATTGAGGGCCAAATCCTGTTCTTTTGAAGATCTGCATGCCCAACATGCAAACCGCTGCCGCTTGCCCTGCGGCGGGAGGAGCGGGCAGGACCCGGGGCTCTGCCTTGGCCGCCGGCTGCAGTGGCCTCGGGCCAGCTGGGGTCCCCCCAGACCCCTCACTGTGGCCGGTGCCACTTTGCCTTCCTCTTGCTCCGTCTTTACATACCCAGCACAGACCGTTTGGCCATTCCCGCTTGGGAACACACGTGCGACTGCAGTAATAAATAGCACTACAGAAGGCACAGGCCATGGGTCACCATCCAAGCCAAGAAGGCCAACAGCATCCTGGCCTGTATCAGGAATAGCGTGGTGAGCCGGACTAGGGAAGGGATCATCCCCCTGTACTCG
>VXBO01000015.1:2561-33388 GCA_013400135.1 Rhinoptilus africanus | reverse complement strand
CGCTGCCGGGGCTCTGCCGGGCACCTCCGCGGCCCCGGCGCCCCCCGCGCCCCCTCCAGCTCCGGCCCCGCCGGCCCCGGGCCCGGCCCCGAGGGGCCTCGCTGGGCGCCGGGCCCCCTTCTGCTGGCGAGCGGGCCTAGGGGCCTCCGGCTGCGCCTCCCCTCCCGGAGCGGGCCACCTGCAATTCTGAAAAGAGTTCAAAAGAAGACATTACGTTCTGTTTTATCCAGCGGGGAAGCGCCACGTGTAACCTTTGCCGGGCGCCGTCAGTGGGCAAGGAGAGACAGGCTCAGGCACTGACCAGCCCGTCACGGGGCCGGCGGAGCAGCTCCTCGCACCGGCCGCCTCCGCTCCCGGGAAAGGAGTCGGCTCCCGGCTGCTGGGCAGGCAGCGCCGGCGCTGGAGGAGGCACAGCACCCCCAGTTTGAGCTGGAGGAGCCCTGACCCCTCGCAGGGAGCTGTACCCCCTTGGCCGTGCCAATAACTTGGCTGCCCATTTGCCGAGTGCGAATATTCAAACATCCTCATCCCTTCGCGCCCGGCAGTCCCAGGGCTCCGTGCCCAGGACCCCCCACCCCAGTGGGACAGAGCCAAAGCCGGTGCCAGGCGAGCTCACCCAGCCTTTGAATCATAGCATCAGTGAGGTTGGAAGGGACCTTCAAGATCATCAAGTCCAACCATTAACCTGCCCTGACAAAAACCACTTCTGAACCATGTCCCTCAGTACCTCATCTACCCTTTTCTTAAACACCTCCAGGGATGGGGAATCCACCACCGCCCTGGGCAGCCTATTCCAGTGTTTAATACCCCTTTCAGTGAAGAAATGTTTCCTGATCCCCAACCTAAACCTGCCCTGACACAACTTGAACCCGTTTCCTCTTGTCCTATCCCTTGTCACCAGGGATCCTTGCCCCAAAATACATGATGCTACCCAAACCCATTCCAACACCAGCATTCTCAGAAGTGCAGGTGTCTCAATGGAAACCCAAAGCAGTAAAACACTTGGGGAAATAAATGAACAACCTCTGGATGCTACAAAGGGGTCACAGACTGGCAGGGATTGGAAGGGCCCTCTGGAGCTCATCCAGTCCAAGCCCTGGCCAGAGCAGTGTCACCCCGAGCAGGTTGCACAGGAACGCATCCAGGCGGGTTTGGAATCTCTCCAGGGACGGAGACTCCACACCTCTCTGGGCAGCCTGTGCCAGGGCTCTGCCACCCTCACAGGAAAGAACTTTTTCCTCACGTTGAGATGGAATTTCCCGTGTTCCAGTTTGTGCCCGTTGCCCCTTGTCCTGTCCCCGGGCACCACTGAGGAGAGTCTGGCCCCATCCTCTTGCCCCCCGCCCTGTAGCTGTTGCTGGGCATTGAGGAGACCCCCCCTCAGCCTGCTCTTCTCCAGCTGAACAGCCCCAGGGCTCTCCGCCTTTCCTCAGCACAGAGATGCTCCAGTCCCTCAGAGCATCTTCGTACCCTCTGCTGGACTCTCTCCAGCAGTTCCCTGTCCTTCTGGAACTGGGGAACCCAGAACTGAGTCCAATGCTCCAGATGTGGCCTCACCAGAGAGGGAGGATGACCTCCCTCCACCCGCTGGCCACGCTCTTTTGAATGTCCCCCAGGAAACCATTGGCCTTCTTGGCCACCAGGGCACATTGCTGGCTCATGGGCAACTTGTCCACCAGGACTGCCGGGTCCCTTTCCCCAGAGCTGCTCCCCAGCAGGTCACCCCCAACCTGTCCTGGTGCAGGGGGTTATTCCTCCCCAGGTGCAGCACCCTACACTTGCCCTTATTGAATTTCATGAGGTTCCTCTCCGCCCAGCTCTCCAGCCTGTCCAGGTCTCTCTGGATGGCGGCACAGCCTTTCGGGGTGTCAGCCACCCCTCCCAGCTTTGTGTCATCAGTCCCCCTGTGCTTCCCCTCCCCATCGCCCGCAGTTTCCCTCTTCTGGGGGCCTAAACCCCACCGAGAGGAGCAGGATGGGTTGCTAAGGGAGTTCCCAGCAAGGGCAGGCACTGATGGAGGGACTCTGCTCCTCCTGAGCAGGGGAGCGGATGCCAGGCTGGGGCAGCGTCTCTGCTCCGCTGGTCCCCTAAATTCAGACCTTTGAACAGACAGATATGGGCCACCAGGGAAAGCATTCTCAAGGAGTGCTGTGCTCCCAGTCCTGTATCCTGGGGATATCCCAGTGCTGCAGCCATCCCAGTTACCCTCTCTGTTCCAAGAGCCGATGTTTCCCAAAACAAGAATCCAGTAAGCCAGTGAGGAGGCAGCAAATGCACATAAATTTGCTGTCGGTGCATCATTAGCAGGAATGAAGAAATCCCAGGCCAGCGGCGCTGCACCCCTCCCGGATACGCAATTATGTGGGAGACGAGCAGGTGAAGTAGAAAAACAAGCAGAAAGTGGTCCGAGTGGATAATTTATGAACGGAGAGAGCGTTTTGTGGGGAAGCTCTCCCGCTTCCCCAGCAGCATAACCTCTGTCTTCCCTGGATTTTCTTTCCACCCGCATTTCCTCAATTTGATGCTGGCTTCCTCAGCCCAGCAGCTCACTGATTGCGAGTGGGGAATGACAGCACGCATCTCTCCTTGCCAGGAATTAAGTCTGTAGAGTTTCAACATTTTTTATTATTTTTTTTCTCCAACGAGGTGCATATAAATATTCAGCAGCAAAAGAACATGCGAGGGAATACAATCCGCAGTGTTCCCCTCCCGGCGGGTCTGGTGGCAGAGGTGGAGCTGAGCATCGCTGCCCTCCCGCCCAGTAGTGAGAGGGTTCCCAGCCGCTCACACCAGCTCACTGCCACTACTGCGAACCAGCATCTCACCATTTACACAACACATTTATATTCAGGTTGTATTCCTTCTCCAGGGCTGATAAGAAATAAATTAGAACATGTACATTATATACATCTCAGGCTGGATCACTTGAAAATACAAATACCTGGGTAAGGCTTAAAATCACTGTAACCTACTACGCTATTAACCTGTACAAACCTACAAATCAAGAAATGAAAGTGCTATGACCTGCCAAGGAAACTCAGGTGCTCGAAACTAAAGAGGGCTACAGGGGGGTCCGTTTCCAGCTCTGGGTCCACGTTGGCATCACTGTGTGTCCCAGCTAGCTCTGGAGCACCGTGTCCTTCCCAGGCTCCGGGCATGGCAGACACCGGGAGTTACAGATGCTCAAACGCACCCGCTCCCCTCCACCGCACAGGAAAGCTTCTACGCTAATTACTTGTGGGTTTGTGCCACCTGGATGTGCAAAAAAGTTTTTCTTTAGCTTCACTAGCTCCCCTGAAATTGAGAAAAAAATTGGAGTTTAAAAGCAATACTTCTTTCCTTTGCTCAGAAAAGTCTATACGTGAGAGAGGACGATATCTACTAATTCCACACGGCAAAGGACAATGGAGGGGGGTGTCTGCAGGGACCCCCCCAGTCCTGCACAAATATGCATCACTGGGTGCACATAAGCACCCCCCGAAAGGCTTCCCCAGACCTAACTGTGACCAGTTCAGCCTCATGTTGCGCTGCCAGATATATTTTAGCATCCTGTCTCAGGTACACACCCAACAAAAACCACCATCTACAAGAAAAAGCACTGCTTCGTCCCTTTGCTGTGTTCTGGTCACCTCTCCTACTGCAGCTTGATGCAACGAAGTGAAAAAATACATGCAGAAAAAAAAAAAAAAAGAATAAAAATAAAGCAGAGAAATGGGATTTATGCAAAAATAAAATTTGCATAAAAGTATTTTCACAAAATACATAAGCAGATACTGTGTAGTCTTCAGCAAAAAAAAAAATAAAAATAAAAATCACCCAATTTGTTAACAAAGAGAATTTTAGTTCCAGTGCATTGCCAAAGGGGACAGACCTTTATTTAGGAAAGCGAAAAAGTACAAGTGCAAAGCAAATTTTTTAAAAAAATCAATTACTTAAACCAAGGCTTCTTACTTTTTGATTTAAATGATGATTAAAAGCAGTTACTTGACTCACTGATTTAAATCAATCCGCACTGTCTCTCTCAGATGATCTCAAGCAGTTAAATAAGAAAAAGAGAATATCATCAATAACCCATCTGTGTCACAGATGAGAAAGCGGCCCCGCGGGACCGCTTTTCCCCATTTTTCATGTGGTGATCCCTGGATTTCCAAGGAGTGGCACAAGCCCAGAGGAAGCCACAAAGACACGTGAGTTGGTACCTGCAGGTCCATTACAGGAGAGAGGAGCGGCGAGGGCTCACACAGCCAGGACGCAGAAAGACTATACGTTTACACCCCCCTAAAGAGCTCCTAAAGCATCCTTAAGCGCCGCAGGCATCAATTATGTATTTCACAATAAATTATTTTTTTTCTGCTGATACTGCCCCTGTGCTGGAAAAATTTGCACATGAAAAAGGAGTAGGGCCAACGCTGCTGAAAATGGTGAAAACCATCAGAAATTCCCCAGGGGAGCGTCTCTGCCCCGCTCAAACCCGCATCTGCTCCATCGGCACCGGGGGCTCCCCACACCCAGCCAACAGCCTTTTTTATGGAGGTGATAAATGGGAATGGGGGAAAAAAACCCTCACCGGAGGGAGAAGGAAGGGCAGAAAAGCCGCATGGGGATGGTTGGGTGCTGCGGAGGCCGCGTCGCAGGGATGTTTGCCATGTTCGGGCATATTCCCTCCAGGCTGCGGTTCCCAAGTTGTCTAATTGTCCTTGATGTATCTTTTCTCTCCCCCAGGAATGCCATCCAGACCTAGCAGCTCCAGATGTCTGAATATTATGCAGGAAGCCAGTAAACAAATTCCTCCTATTTTTCCTGTTAGCAATTAGGAACGTAGGAAGAACACGTTGCTTAACAGGCAAGGAATCCGCCAAAGATATTTCACACGCGTTTATAGCCGCTTAATGACTCTGAAATAGGTGATAAACACTGAATATTGTAAGTCTTTTAGATTACCCCTTGTTGCTACAAAATCAGGCTTCGGGAAGAAGAAGAAATAAGGAGGAAAAAAAAGCAAGAGTTGAAATAGGAGTTAAAGTTGGGACAAACTGGTGATTACAGCTGCTTCCAGAATAACCATCAAACACTAGATAACAAATAAGATAAGAGCAGCGCTGCCACCTCCCCTTAAAATGCTGTTTCAAGTAGTTTCAACTTTTTCACCCAACTTCAGCTTCCGAGTAGGTCCCTGCCTAGTTACGGCACCTTCCTTCCACATTAATTTCTTTGCATGCTTGAGCAATCCTGCCCTAGCAGGAGGGACGGCTTAGGTGGCTTCAGGAGTCTTTTCCGGCATTAATTGTTATGATTTTAGAGCCCCGTGGGGTGAAGACTTTGAAAAGGAGAATTTGTTCCGAAGGTTGAGAGGAAAATGAAAAAAATCCAGCGCCGCAGCCGTGCACAGCGCCAGCAGAAAACCAGGAAAGAGAATTAAATCATTCTAAGCTCACGGACTGAAGGTACGGCCCTCGCAGAAAGCACAAGCCACGCGTCCACGTGCTTGAAGTCTACAAGTTGCAGTAGTTCAGGAGCAACCGAATAAATAACACAAATTTCACGAGCCATCTGCAGAAGAACCTCCTCTGGCTTGGGTGTTGCAATGAAAAAGAGCTTTATTGGGCCCGACCCGGCTACCCTGGAGTTATCAGTGCCGTGGCACTTTCCACAAGAATTATGTTCATCTCTGTTTCAAACCAAGGACTGAGCTGAGATTTCTTTTCAATGGTTAAAAAAAACCCCAAACAACAAAACAACAACAAAGCCACAAACAAAAACTGTAGCATTTTCATAAATAAACAGCTGTCCCAGAGGTGATTTACAATCTTCTTAGGCTGTTTTTTGGTCTTACAACAGCCATGAGAGATGTATTGCCCTGAAGTAGTGGGGAAACTTCTAATGAGACGGAGGCGGCTCCTCTGTTCCACCTTCGGGCTGTTTGGCACATGGCACCTCAGTGGGCACCTGGTATCTCCGCACCTCTCCGAGCGTTCCCCCTCCACAGCCACCAGCTCTTGGGTTGCTTGGCTCTTTCCCTGTTGTCCCCTGTCCCATCACGGTGCCTCAGTGAATGCTAGCCAACCCCCCTTTGCTCAAGCCCCAATGACCTGGTGTCTATCCCCAGCCATGGGTGCACCCATAGAGGTACCACACACACCCCTGCCTGCAGGAGCCCCCCAGCACCCTCATCCTGCCCACCCCTCACTCCCCGAGGAGCCTCGCGAGCTGGTGGTGCCCTTGCTGGCCACCCCTGCCAAGCCACACGGGGGTGGTGGCCATCACCCTCAACACCCCAGCCCAGCTAGCGGTCTGGTGATGTCAACCCCAAAGCAAATCTGAAATTCGCACTAAATTACATCACGTCTCATTTTTGTACACTGCTTCAAAATGTGGTTGCAGTAACTGTGAAGAAATTCTCCTTCTTGGCATCACCCTTGGCAGGGACCCTGGCATTGCCCTACCCAGGCAACCAGCTGCCACCACCACTGCAGAGCTCACGCAAAACCCAAGGCAAGCAGGAACCAATGCTACAGTTCAATACTTCAGCTGTTTCCATTACATCTTTACTGATCTCTTTGTGACAGTTTCACAACCTTCTACAAGCATCCCCGGCTGCATTACGGAAAGTCAAGGCTCCCGGCTGCAGCCCCCTTACTGCAGTGCAAAGGCAAGCACTGCATTTTGCAGAGTCTTTTCAGCCAGTTATTTTTTCGCCCCCCCCAAACAATTGTGTTGTTGAGGTTGCCCAGCACATCCCTGACTGCCCCTGTGTCCCTCTGCCAGCGCCACAAAGGGGCAGAACACATTGGGTGCCACCACTGCATCGGGAAAAGGTGCAGGGAACCTAACATGAGAGCCTGAAAAAGATGTGAGGATTTCTCAAAGGTCGAAAATAGCAGCAGTGACACGACGGTTGCATTGTTAGTGACCGCAGCAGCTTAACTAGTTGCCTCAAAGCAAGAACTGAGAAGAACACGAGCATGAAATTGCTGTGCAAAGTGACGTCTCCATCAGGCAGTGTTCACAGGTGAGACACAACCACCCATGCAGTGACCCCTAACACCAGTCCTACACAGGGTATTGAAAGATCCCTTCCAAACTCATTATTCTTAAGCAGAAATAAGCCATGAACATGCAAAATAAGCGTGTCCGTTTGCTATTTTCATCATCTCTTCCACCGTGTTCCATCTGGCTCAGGTGTGTGTCGAGTATATACCTGTTGGAGGACTAAGATCATTCCTGCTTCTTACTGCGATGAAGGAATTAAATACAAAATCTTCTGTAGGAAGCAATTGTGAAGTGTGGAAGTTTCTAGTCAGGCAAATAAATTGGATTTAAGTATATTACAGTCATAATCTTTTTCTGCCTCTCTCCAGACAGCCTTTGTACATGGAGAAATGAGAATGTATTCTCAGACAAATCTTGACCTGAGGGAGAAGGCTGCGGGAATCTGGATTTTCAATAACATAAGACAATAAAGCTCAGACTTCTAACCTGCCGCAATATGGTAAAAGTATAAAGAGCTTAGCAACTAATAAAAGAAAAGGGTCTTCCAACTCATATTTGAAGATCTAGACCCCCAAAAGGACACTTCATAAAGATCATAATGGGTTAGTCAGTATCTAACAGATACCATGTACCTTGTTGACCAATTGTCTGACAGTTGTCTTCTGCAGGCCTGGATATTAATAAGCCTTGTGTTGATTTCCTTGGGGTATTTTGTCTTCGTAATTGTACATCTACTTGTTGTGACACTGCAGCTCGCTATATATTTATTTAATGCGATTCCTATAGCAAAAAAAAAAAGTATGTATGCTATTGTTTTCCTTAGATGATATGCATACACTGCAAATTTCATCTCCCTCTAAGGTATAGTGAATCAAAGCCGTTACAGTGTAAGGGAGAGCACACGGTCTTGGGGCAAAGAGGAAATCCAGATGTGTTTTCCCCTTAGGTGTGAATATGTCTTACTCCTTGCATTACACAGGGAATATAAAAGGATTCAATTATCACTGCATTTTTATTTCTAATAATAACAAAAACTTGTTCTAGAAGGTATTCCAGTTAAATAATATTTTGACAGATAATGCTAGTGTAAAGTAGCTGTCACTCACACAGCAAGATCAAGGGGAAATAGATGCATAAGAAAGATCACAGGGTGGCTTATGTAGTGAAAATGAAGCCTGTTAAAAACTCTTCTTGCTAACAAAACAAAGACTGTCTGCGGCTTGATCCTGCTCTCACCATTTTCTGTACAGCTACGGAATAAAATGCAAATATTTAGAGATTGCATGTTCTATATAAACCGCAGTTTTCCATAGATTCTTGAATACAGGCATATTTAAAGGTGCTCTCTGTCTTCACAGCTCCCTCAGCTGTACCAGTCACGGTCCAACAGCCACAAAACCTGGGGACAGAGCGAGGTTGGGCAGCTTTAAGTCTCTCTGGGGGTTTGCGCAGTCCTTGGCCAGGCGATCCCTCCCCTAATGCCCCAGACACGGCCAGGACACCTCCATGGGCTGTGAGAGGCTGGTCATTCTCATGCAAGTCCAATTCGAGTCCATTCTGATGAGATTACCAAATTCGCCCATACCTTATTGCCTTTATTTGTCTGCAGAACCAAAACTCAGCCCCGTTTGTTGCTTCGCTCATCTCTCCTGTCGCTCGGAGCGAGCTGTGCCCTTATTTCAGCTGAAGGGAAACTTACTCCACCTTATGCATCTTTGGCTGCATTCACCTACAACAAGTTTAGCCCATGAATAAACATTTTGCTCCAAATTACACATGAAATCCCACACAAAAATCTTTATCACAAACCCTCTTTCTGTCGGTAACTGCCAGTGCCTGACCCCTGGCCGGGCTCATCCCAGCCTGAAATCCCCACGCAGGCTGGGAGCATCCCTGGGGTCGGTCCCTGCAGCGGCCACTCCTCCCACAGCTATTCCACGTGCTGTCTCCAGCGTGGGGTTCAGCAGGGGTAAATGGGACACCACAGAGGAGGGGGTCTGTGCTGGAAAAGGCATAGGAGTATGAAGGAGAACACTAAAATTAAGAATATCATGATTTCCAGACACATCAAAAGCTGCGGTAAAGCCTGATGTGCGACCCTGCTCAGAGGTCGCTCTGTACCCAGTCCTGGCACATAACCGCGATAAGAGAAACTGTGGGAAATGAGAGGAATTACAGGGATGTGTTTAGAGGCATTTGCTTAGAGAGTAGATTAAGTTACAGCTAATGACAATATTTAAGAATAAGTCTCCAAAGTTTTGATACAAGTGCTGAAAGAGTCCATTAAAAACTATTAACTACAGCCTATGTTTAAAAGCTACACAGCTTTTAAGAAATGGGGGGTTTTTTTGCAGAACTTCTGCTGGAAACAGAGACAAAGCTTAAATGCAGGGGTTAAGCAGATAGACACGCATGCGTTCTAGAAGAGTTGGTGCTGTTCTCTCCAGCAGCTCCTGCGTTGGACATGGCAAATCCTCGCTTCTCCCATAACAGCCCCTCCGCCTGCGGCAGCCCCAGGGCGCTGGGTCTGGGTGCCGGAGGAGGGATGAGGCCATAGAGAGGACAGTCCAGGTCACAGAGAACTTCAGGACACCCAGGAGTTGCCTTAACCTGCCCAGGAGGAATGCAATTATCTTCAAAGCGTTTTGGCTTAAAATTTTGAGTTTCTAGGTGAAATTTCAGTTGGGGAAGAAAAAAAAAAAACAAAATAAAAAAAAAACAAAATAAAAAAAACCCCCTGAAAACAGTTGAAATTTCCAGAAGGAAGACATGAAGCAAGGAAAGTATCTGATCCACCACCTCCATATTCCTCCAGTACCTTCCCACCAGCAAGTGATATGGGTAAAAATACAGGTATTTGTAGTAGCAGAAGAGCCCAGGAGACCCAAGGGTGCTGCAGTGCAAACCATGGGGTGAGGCAAAGGAACAATCTAGTTGGACAGTCCAACAGTAACTGCTTCAAGACTGCGCAAGAGTCCCAAAATAAACAAGGAATGTTTCTTTTTAAATGGATTATTCATAGACAGTGGTCTGAAGCTCAAGTCACTGTCAGCACTTGAGGTAGATCCAATAAAACTTCATTTTAAGAAATTCTCCTGATATCAGGAAACTTTTTGCCTTTAGGCATTCAGTATTAGTGACAAAAGCAGAAGGATGTGCCACCCCAGGAGCCACAGCATCTACACCACATGGCATGGGTCACCCACGAGCCAGCTGTTTGTCTGTTTTTTAAACCTTCATGCAGATACGCAAGATAAGGCAAGTGCAACTGAAGTTAATGAGCATCTAATTTTACTCTTTGTTTTGAAGGTAATATTAAGTTAAAGTCATGCCCCAGAGCTGCAGCTATACTTGGGAAGGAAATAATAGATTTACTACAGATTGTACTGTATATTAATAAATTTGCAGAGGCTTTAAAGAAACAGTCACTGAAAAGTTGGGTTTCAGTCCCCCTCTTTATCTGAAGTTCTTTAAATAAATTTTCATAAATAGATTTTTTTTTAAAAAAATCATATATAGATTCTCATAGATTTACCTGAATGAACAATAAGTGGATTTTACTCCCTTCCCTGCTCCCTGCCCCCCCCAATCATTAACATAGTCCAAAATCCATTTAGTTCTAACACTGTGGCCACCTTTGATTCCTATGAGATCTCATTATAACGTTAAAATAGAAGATAGCAGCCACAATGGTGATATTTACCACAGAAATAAAAAAGTTCATAGTGTAAATCCCCCATCCAGATTTTTTAAACTTTTATTCCAGGCTTCCCTTTTCAGAGGCCAGCAGAAAGAATCTAGATTTTGCACTGAAATGTGTGATGGTTTCTTACTTTCTTGCTTATGGGTACATTTCATGTCTGAGAAGAGACTAGAGAAGCTGGAGAATGGATTTCTTCTGCCAGGATGAGGTCCCAGCCCCCGGGCAGGTTGCTGACCCTGTTTCAAACCCACTTTGGTTCAGAAAAACACCAGGGCTGTAGAGGTGCTCATTCTGTCACGGGAGTACATGCACATAGAGCTGCTTATCCTCCATCCTCAGCGCAAAACACTGCTTGTGCGTCCCACCAGATCACAGGGATCTTCCTGAACGTGCCCCATGAGACCTGGGTTGGACCTGCTACCATCACAGTCTTAAACTCATCCTGCCTCAGAGATATCTGCAAGAAAACACCCCACGCGGGTGATTTATTCTACGATCTGTGTTGTGAGTTGATGTACCTTGATGCCTTCTGGGCATCCCCTACCACTGGCTCTGCAGGTCTGTCCCCAAAACATAGATCTCGTGCTTCTTCCTGCCAGGAGATGACATGGGACAGTGCAAGAGCAGCCACCACACCATGGAGAGCTGGGCTATGCACACATGGGCGTCTGAGCAAAACTATGATGATGCATGAATTTCAGTGTCACAAATGTGCAGAATTTTGTTCACTTCCAGCACAAGAATTTAACTCATGGAACCCAGGGTATGATCAAACCTCATGTGACTGAACCAGAAAGAATGTGGGGAAAGATACTAAATCTTGATCACCTCAAAACCACCAGCAACTTCATGTAAAACATAACTGATGGAATTCAGGTGCCATGACTTGGGGAATGCTCCAGGCCAGACATGGACAAGCACGTGCCAATTCCCAATGAACACTGTTTTGAGCACTACACTTCAGCAGGAGTTCTGGCACCTCCATGCCACTGCTCATCGTTTCTTGTTGTTTTATTGATCTACAACTTTGACGTGTATTTTCAAACTGATACTTAACTTTGATGAGCAAAACTAGTGGTTGCTGGCTCTCTGATGATGTGAGACCAGATCAAGATACCATGGATGGGAAGCGGGCAGGCTTATCTCCTTTTCCTTGATTTAGCCACTAAAGGTGCAGCCAGTAGCCAAATGCAAAGATTTGTGGCCCAGCAGCTAATAACACCCAGGCACTTGCTAGAGGAGACAGAGTAAAACGGCCTAATGTGCTCTTGCCATGTGGTAATTTTCCAGATAAATGGACAGTTGCTTCAGCAGTTCCTCTGTGGAAGGTCAATGATCCATATAATACGGGCAATTACAGAAGTATTTCCATCGCAGACTCTGTGACAAATTTTTAGTGCAAGACAACAGACAAACTGTGGCAGAGGTACCCGAACAAATGTGCTGGGCTTGAGACCCAGCTCCTGTCTGGTATCTGCTGGGGGAACAAACCCTCCCCTCCTCCCTGGCTCACCTGATCAAGTGTCCATCCCCTTTCCCTCTTATTTTGACATTTCTTAACCCTCTTTTAATCCTGAGCTTAAATTACCAGCTCATTGCTTTCATGCAGTCCGCTCTTTTCCTGCCTTCTAGTTCAAAGGTAAGCACTTGGCTATTTCATAAACATTCTCTAGGGCTGGTGAAAAAAAAAAGGAAAAAATACAGGAAAACTTCTTAGCAATTTGAAAACTTGGACTCCCAGCGGATACACAAACATAAGCATTTCTAATTGCATTTCAAAGAAAAGGCAGAAAGCATTCTCGGGAATGTGTACTGCTGATACTTACAAACACTACACAGAGCCGGCTGAAATCATGGCTTACATGCTAACAGTTTATTCATTGGAAAGAAGATTCTGAGCGATACATGGATTGAAATAAATAATTGTCTTGTGTAATGAAGTGTGCATGAGGAAACAACCACTTGTACCACGGCACAGATTGTTTTAGCGTTACTCGCATCCTCAAGGAGCCCAGACACTTGCTGCGCAGCATTACAACCTGCCACGAGAAATCAATACCAAAACCTCTGAAAATATTTAAGAGCATCCCGGACTCACTCCCCAGCAACACCACCACTCCCAGCCCTGAGCTTGTAAAAGCAAAGAGGTTCTTGCAGCTTCAGCAGCTGCTTAGAAAACGTCTACATGCAACAACAAAATGTAAAATATACAGGTGCCCTCAGTCATCCAAGTGCTGTAGAAGTTTAACGATAAACACATAAGACCCTGAAAGACTTTTGTGATTTCTGATGGGAATACATTAAACCTGTAGTAGTGCTTCCCTTGTGGATTGTACTTCTGTTTCAGTTTCAGTTTACTGCTGCTTTTACCCATCATGTAAGAGACAGGCTGCCATTTCATTCCACCAAAATGAACGGGAAACATCAGTAAAGAGCAGCCTTAATGGTGGAGGAATTCACCAGGGACGGACTTTGGAGTTGTTCAAGAACCTATTTCAAAATTTAAGCAGATTTTGCTAAAAAGGAAAAGAGAGAAGAGAGAGACTTGAAATGCTAGAACTTAACCTTCATGTAGGGAATGAAAGAGGCGTGCAGTGCCACCCCAGGCAGAAGCCCACCCTCCCTTCCCTGCGAGCGGGACCATGAGCCCCCTCAGCAGAAGCCAGGACTTGGGAACAGGCACCATTGCTTGCACAAATGAGTGATTTCGTACAAGATTAATTAGCAGGGGTGTGCTTTTGGATACCTTGTGAGGACAGTGGCTCATTTATGAAATACATACCAAAAATCCACAGCCACACAAGGGCCAGGTGTGTCCAACCTCGGCAGACACTGCAGACTCAGCACCAGCTGGTGTTCCTGCAGGAGATGAGCAGGGATGGGGCCGGGACAGCCCAAGGGCTGAGCCCCTCATCCCTCCTGCCACCCTCAGGAAAGAGCTCTCCGTACTACAACACCCCAATTAAGAAATTAATGACTTACACAGCTGCCTTCTCAGAAGTATCACCACGTCAGGCTCCTGAGGCACTTCTGTAAAGTACAGTTAAATAGGTGATGTCTAACCCAGCAAAATAAGGAAGCTGGTTATTCGGCAGAGTTGTCATTAGGAGAGTCTGGTTTGAATTGAATTAATGCCAGTGCTTGTAACACTTCAAAAACATTTTTTAATCTATCGTCACTGTGCAGAGCAACCCCTGTGAGAAAGTCCCACATATTTGTTCCAAACTTTTCTTGAAGACACATCCCAGCCAATGACATGGAAAGGATGAATTTATTCCCTTTAACGTGAATCAAGGGTGTTAACAGGAAGTAAATACACTGCTTTTCCCAGTCCTGGGCAGCAGCTCATTGGACATAATACTACTTCTGCTTATACACAAAACAAACTCCTCCCCTAAACCATTCCCCAACCCTGTTTTCCCTTGTAAAAATTATGTAATTGCATGCTATTTCAGAAAATTGCATAAAAGTTGACTCTATTATGATTAATTGTCCCCACGGCTTCTTGTAAAATTTTCAAAGTTCCAGCTGGTCACACAGGGTTTAGTTTACAAAAGTGTTGCACATTATTAGATTTTCTGATAAAGTGTGCTCTTTTGTGATTCAGAAAACCGCTTCTCCTCCAGACAACTGGCATCCTCTTTGTTATTCACCCCAGAGATACGACAGCCAAAATGGAGTTCACTCAGATGAAAAAAAGGTATTCCCAATCAGACATGCAGATTAAGCATTACTTATGCAGTGTAAACAAAACATTACCGAAGTTCCAGCTCTCCCTGCGACACACGCAGGCTGGAAGCACACATGGACAGTTTAGTTGGGGTTTGCTGTCCTTGCTATTGCCCAGAGCATGAAGGTCAGTGCTGCAGCCTTCCCAGGGAAGGTCCGAGCTCCAAATCCTGCTCCAGTCCTCCTGTCACTTGTCACATTTAACTTCCAATGAGCGCCAGCTGAGGAAGGCAGAAGAGAGGGGATGCAACACTACCCATACCACTACCCTTCCACTCTCCCCCGTATACCCCAACCTTCATGCCACTGCCTTCCATCTCCCCTCCATACACCGCAACACTGGGGAGGGCTGAGAAGACGCCTAAAGACACTCTCCAAGGAACATGACAGCCAGAGACCCTTCCTACCTGTGCCACATCATTGTAGCGGCATGGAAAAGTAAAAAGCAATTGCCATGGCAGCTAATACAACATGCAGGAGAAGCAATAGCAAGGAAGATTGGACCAACAGGAACACCAGAGGGCTGTGCTCATCTCCATTCTGCCAAGTGTAAGAGCCAGACTGAAAAACACGTTGAAACACAAGTACAAATCAGAAGGAAACTTTACTGAGAATGACAAGGAAGCAAACACTCAAGAGTGTGTCTTGGGGACAGCAGCTGGTTCTGTTGGTCTATCAGTATCGCAGTTCTGATTTCTCCGTCACCACCACACGCATGTGCCCCTCAACCTGGGACAGACAAAAATCCAAGCCCAGAAATGAAGTCATAACACATGTAACCTAAAGTTTTCTGAAGGAACAATTGCACATGCAGACAGGGATGGTCCAACTGACAGAGTCCTCCCCCATCAGAAACATGCTGGGGAAGGTCCCACCCCAGCAGCTGGGCAGGAGCTAAGCTCAGCTGGTCGTAAGGGCAATTCCTGTGCAAGTAACTGGTCAGAAGAGCCACAGATGGAGAAGGGTGGCAGCTGCCAATGGAGTCCCAGGCCCAGATCTGCCTATGCCAACATACCAAGCTGCGAAGCTAAAAACAGTTTTTTACCAATGTCAGGGTGGCTGGCTGATAAAAATGGTAGTAGACATCAAGTTATGCATGAAGGAAGAAACAGTCTTAACTTTACATTATAACCCTGGTTTCTGACCTCTTACCATTTACCAAAACCTCATTGTAATTCTATGAAGAATTCAGCTCAGTAACAAACAGAGTATTGAGGATCACACAGAAAGAAACCAAAATGAAAACATAAAACATCGCAATTGCATAGATCTAGGGTGCACCTGCCCATTGAACACCACCTGCATCCCTCCAGTCTCAGAGTCAATACAAAAAAAAGCCAGAAAGAAATCACAAAAATGGTAAAACACCTTCACAATCTTACATGATTAAGGGAATTCACTAAGTTCAGGGGATGTTTCTTCAGGATGAGAATGGCAAGCATGAACAAGTTCAGGGGAAAGTAATCCGTTTGGAGCTGGCACCTTCAACTTAATCACTGCAAACACCTCAGGTCTTGTACAAGTACCAGGTTACTTATCCACAGCAACAGAAGAGTTTAAGGGTAAAAACTATATGTGCTACACTTTTTCCACCCGCCAAGAGATCACTGTCAAAAGCACAAGCACTTATTGGTGTCTAAACTCAGAGCCACAGTTGTTTCTGAGAATGCTAATAAATAATCCAAGTCTCCTCATCTCCTGCTGCCCGTATCCCCCCCTCATTTTGCATTATGCAAAACAGAAAAATATTATCATCCTTATAGCATTCCTTCTTGAAAGGCATGCATTTCAAATATCATAAAGAAGTATTGTCATAATGAGGTTAATGACAATAGGGTTTCCAATATCAAAGAGCCAACATGCAGCTGCTTTATAGTATGGAGTGATATAGCACAGAGCTCCATAATGAGAGCAGAGAGTTTTTGGGTTACGCATTTTAATGAGTTTGTAATAAGCAAACTACTACGGAAGCGGTAATTTGCATTTCACAGCACTATTTAGATAGAATACTTTGTTAACACTCACTACATTGAAGCAGGAAAATTAGCCCAACTTCATAAGGATTTAGAGTCTGAACATGCACAGGCCATTGCGCAGAAGATTATACGCTTTTAGAGTCAAAAGAAAAGTATTCATCAATACACAAGGGGAGAGAAAACAGAGGAAAGGAATGCAATACCTGCGCCTTTTTTTGACCTATAGAATAAGTAGAAATAACTGCTGCGTGTTTCATGTTGCACATGCCTCATTTGATGTCTCAATTTGCACCTTGCAGTGGTGAAGCACATCAATGCTTCTCTCGAAAGAAAGATCTTCAATATTGAGCGCAAACTCACTCTGCAAGAGCTGTGCATCGGCTTGTGTAAAGGCTTGATTTGTGCCCCAAACCGGGCAGCAGCCACCCCTGATGCTGCTCAGGTACCCAACTCATTCCCCACCTCCTGCAGCATGAATCCAGCCTAGAAGTTAAAAAAAAAAAAATGTCTGAGGTACACAGTGTGCATATAGCACCACGCACACCATGCTCCATGGAGCACCGCGCTGCGCTCATTACAGCTCATTCGATAAAGAGATGTACCTTAAGAACAATGCATTCATCTATTAATGTTCCTTATGGGAGACATAATCAGCTTCATTAGAAGTCATTATTATGGTAAAACCCTGGAAAAAAACATCATGTACAAGGAGGCAGCGTGATCAATTAAAAACCTAGAATATGTGACTAATATTGACAGATGTTTACAGGAGTCGCTGTGGGAGGTCAGGTGCTCTGAGGGGGTGGCAGCTCCCATGGGGACAGCCCACCTCATGCCCAAAACCTTCCCAGGGACCGGCCAGACCCACCCACCTTGTCTTCCCTAGGAGCAAGCAGCACAAACTATGGGTGCACCCACAAGCCAGCAAACCCATCCACAGATGCCCCACGGCAGCAGGAGATGCCATGCTGTGCCCCAGAGCAGCCCCCCCTGCACATACCCCATCTCCCACCACTCCAGCCTGCACACAGTTTTCACAGCAAATTCCACAGAAAATACTGTCTGAAGCCAAAAAATTTTAACATTGAAGTTGAAAGCTGTTTAACTCTCTGAACCGAGAATCATTATTTTGTTGTGGGTTGTCATTTTGGGGGTTTTTTGCTTACTTGGAAGGCTCCTATCACTAGCTGACAGTGTTTTTCACTGTCCTACCAGCCTCCTGTCCCACTTGTTCTACCTACTTGTTACAAAAGGCAGACTGGGGCAGATACCTCATTCCCAGGTCTCAAATCTTCTTCCAGTAAAGACCACAGCAGCTCTGCTGTCTGCCAGCAGACACCCAAGAGAGCAAGAGCAGCAATGGGGGAAGCCCCCATATAAGCGCACACACACCAGCCCCAGCACAGCTCAGGTTGTTGGTAAGAGCCCCTTGCAGGGTGCAGGATGCCTTTGGGTTGGTGCTTTTATGATTTAGAGACATTTGGGGGGCAATGCTCCATGTCAAACACAAGGCCAAGCTCTGGTGGCACCATCGCCTTTTCCAAGGCTGAGCATCCTCGCCCATAAGGCCTGGGAAATTACAGCTTGTGCTTGGCAAGACATTATTTTTAAGCCTTAACAAACACGGCCTTGATCTTCTTAAAGAGTTTGGATCCGCTCTGCCATACGCATTCACAGCTCAACAGCTGACTCAGTTTTGGGTACAGATCTGGCACAATAAAACGAGAATTGGGCTAAGGCAGGAATAGAGACCGTGGTAGCCACTAACATCTTTTTCCATTGCTTTTATCAGTGTAAAAGGTGAGAGCTGTTATTCAGCAGGAATAATACATCAGTTGCTGTGAAGTCAATAGCATTGATTTTGGTGGGACCAGGGTTTCACTCCGTTGCACATAGTTGTTCCAGTAAGAGCCGGGTGACAGGGAGTGCTCCAGGAGCCAATGGCTCCCAGGAAAAGCTCTCCCATGAGCAGCCCAGCAGTGACAAAGCTACAGGAACCAGGCACCCAAGTTTTGCTCATTTTTAAGCATACTCCATCTTTGACCTCCCAGGAATTTCCCCCATCAGCTAATACCTAGGATAAAAGGCATAGGAACCAGAGAGATCTCCTCAGTGCCCAGGATTTTAACAAACACCTACAGCTGGAAGGAGGGGCTGTTAAAATGCATTCACTTGTAGCAGCTATTGCTTGATAATTTATTACTCAGGCAGAAAGAAAGCAAACAAAGTACACAGTAACATGTAGCCTTCAGAAGGAAGGGAGGGAAGAGGGAGCAGAGTTGATGAAAGGCTCTGTGGCCAAGGGGCAATGGCAGGATTAGGCCTTCCCCTGCCCAGAGGCACAGCTCCGCTTCCTACCTGCAAGTCTTAATTTAAGGATAATGACCCTGCACCCACACCAACGCTCACGGTGGGCAATGCAAGCCCACCACGGGTCCTGCTCAGCCCCCGGGCCCCCAGCAGCTCTCAGCCTCCTACTCCGCAGCCACGGTGCAGCAGAAGGCTCCAGTTGTCATTAAGCCTTCACAGAGCCGTTAGCTACATGATCAAATAAAGAGATACAGTAATTTACAGCAGTAAGCTATAATCTCTTTTAAATAAAGAATTATTGCTTCCTCCTTCAGCAAGGACTTCAGCACGCTGGGCTGGCTCTTCCTTGAAGCACCGCGATATCTCACTTGGGGCTAAGCAGAAACATGTAAAAGCAGAGGGTACATTCAAGAAAATGCTCCGGGAGGGGACGGTGCACCTGGGCACACTGTGCAGATGCTCACCGCAGAGCCTTAAAACTCTTTTGCTGTAAGTCACATCACAACCTGGTGGGATCTTGGCTCTTGAAAAGCATCCACCTCTTCCAGCAAGTCCTACTGTGGCTGTGTCTGTAAAACAGCATGGGGAAGGCTGACATTCCCCAACCACAGGAAAAATAGTAATAAAAGAAAGAAAAAGGGGACTATCAGCCACGCTACATGCTGAGAAATTACTGATCGCAAGTTGGAAACATAACCTTTGCAGCTTTGTCTCCAGCCTGCTGTGTGTGGGTATTATCTGTCCCTGCCGTGTCTCATACAGGGGCCAGTTCTTCTGGGCAGATCTGAGGGAGCGCTCACTAAGCCCACTGGCCGCACAGCTTTAAAAATACTCAGAGAGAACAACTGTTCCCTGCTCAGGCTGGGGAGAGGAGGGGGAGAGCAAGGCTTCCCTCCTCATCAGCTGGAACAGCCACAGTTCTCCCATGCGTGCTGCACATAGAATTGTCCAGGTTGGAAGGGAACTTCCAGTCCATCGAGTCCAGCCATCAACCCAACTCTGACAAAAACCGTCACTAAACCATATCTCTAAGCACCACGTCTGCCCAGCTTTTAAACACCTCCAGGGATGGTGACTCCACCACTGCCCTGGGTAGCTTGGTCCAATGCTTGATAACCCTTTCCATGGAGAAGTTTTTCCTAATATCCATCCTAAACCTCCCCTGGCACAACTTGAGGCCGTTTCCTCTTGTCCCATCACCTGTTCCTGGGGAAAAGGGACTGACCCCCCCTGGCTACCCCCTCCTTTCAGGGAGCGAGAAGGTCTCCCCTCAGCCCCCTTTTCTCCAGGCTGAACACCCCCAGCTCCCTCAGCCGCTCCTCACAAGACTTGTGCCCCAGACCCCTCCCCAGCTCCGTTGCCCTTCTCTGGACACGCTCCAGCCCCTCAGTGTCTGCCTTGTGGTGAGGGGCCCAAAACTGGACACAGCCCTCGAGGTGGGGCCTCACCAGTGCCCAGCACAGGGGGACGGTCACTGCCCCAGCCCTGCGGCCACACATCCAATATCTCAGCTGGACAACACTTGGAAAGAACCAAAGTAAGGCAAACACTGGCCAATGTGGCCCTTGATGTGGCGAGCGAGCCCTGCCTGGCACACACACAGGCTGCAGCCTCTGAGCCCAGCAGCACTTCTAGCCCTGGAGCCATCAGCTCAATTAAAGAGGTTTAAAACATTCCTCTGACAAGTTTTAGAGACAAGGCCCCACCAAACACCTTGCAAAGAAACAGCCAGTAGATGGCAGGCCTGCAAAGCCTGATAAGATCACGCAAGTTCATTTTACTTCAGTAAGAGGAGACAGAATGATATTTTAAAGACAAATGTTTTTATACTTTAACTACCCTAACAGGATCTATTAGTACATCTGTAGAGATATTTTAAAGAGTTATGGCTGCAGGATTACAATTAGTGCACCAAACAACCCAGATCAGGAAGATCCATTCAAGTCAAAGCTGTTTTTCAAAACCAAATAAAGTAGAGCATCTAATAAAGTGCAGATAGTTTCTCTCCAGCAGTATCCACCTCATTTTAGTCATCAGCCAAGTCAATTTAGGACTATTGCCATCAACATGGTTGTTAGATACTAAAGACACATCAGAAGAGCAAGCATGTACCAGTGCCTGCTCCCAGCCCCCCCCAGAAAATAAATATCCTATTCCTGCCTTTCATTATTTTGTCTTTAAGATAAATCCTGCATCTTGCCCAAGTCAGCCACGCACCATCTTCACAGCCACGCACTGTGCAGCACAGATCCCATCACGATGCCCACAATACAAAATACTGTTTTTAAACATATCAGAAATTTTTGCAGCACCAGGAGATGCTCCTGCACTTAAGGGAGCCAGCAGGGACATGTCCCACATCAGCAGTGGCCTGAGGACATGCATGGACACTTCTCCCAAATGCCCATGGACATCCTTCCACTGGCAGCTTCACTCAGTGTACTTTTACACTCACCCAATTTTAAGAGCTTTATGAAAGTCATATTTTGACTTTAATGGCATTTATAATGCTACTTCTAAGTCAATACAGTTGATTTTTGTATCAACTCATTTAATCTTAGCATGGTGATTTATTTCACTTTACTATTGCTAATTTCAGAGTCAGAGCAGCTCCTTTTTTCTACATCCCAGCACACCCGAAGAATCTGCAGGGGGGGTTTGCTTGCCAGGGCTGGCAGTAGAGGCTGCAACACCAGCTGTGCCCCAGGCTGCTGTCAATCGCCGTGGCTTGAGGTATCTGCACCCTGAATGCTGCCAGAGAACACCCATAATGGGCAGTTTGGTTTTCTTGCAATGCCAGGAGAAGATATTTCTTGACTTTGGCCTCATCACCATGAGGTTGTAGCCCTAAGATTACATTCCTGAGGCATTCCAGCTGTAACAAGCAGATACCAATCTGCATTTGTGGACACAGACTAGAACAAAACCATTAAGAGAACTGTCATTAGATGGTCAGCTCCAAAGTGTCCGAGATGCTCTCCCCATAGCATGACGCCAGGCACCAGCTCCTACAAGCCAGCCTTGTTAAGAAACTCTTTTTCCCCTGTTTTTTCACTGAAGAGGAAAAAAGTAGCAGCAATTTGCTTTCTGATTTCCCTCTGCCACTTGCATTTTTTTTGGTGTGCATTAGCCCACATCTAACCTCTGGATTTGGACACACTAACTTTCTGCAAGGAAAAAGAGCAATGACAGAGGCGTGCTTTTCACCCCCCTTCCCAAGGGCCAGCCAGAACCAGCCACACAGAAACTCTCACTTGGTTTTCCAGCAACCCCCTCCCAGCACCACACCATCCTCAAAGTAGTAGCTTAGAACAAGTTAACTAAACCATGGTAAATTGTTGTAGGCACATGGGCTATTTTCCTGAGAGCAGGCAACATAAGCTTACACATGGTCTCACTGACCGACATTAATGCTGGGCAAAAGACTTTTCATGTGCTGGTACTTTGTCCCAGGCACTCACATCAAGCTGCCCACCCCAGCTGCTGCACAGACCTGCATGGTTCAGTGCCCATCACACCTAAAAGGAGGGTTTCCCCCACCTCAGGGCACTGCAGATTCAAGCTGCACCCTGCAAGCAAACAGCTGAGCTCCTACCAGCATCAGGGAGGGGATCTCACCACACCGCTGGGACACCAAAGCCATCCTGAAAAATCATCACCCCCCCATAAATCAAAAAATCAGAATCCCTGTACACACACAGTATCCAAAAGCTTAGAGATCATTGCATTTTTAAAACATCCAAAGTCGACAGTATGATGTTTCCTCAGTTTACTTACCATGAGGAATGCAGCAGACCCACAGTGATCCCACCAGAAGGGCCAAATGCCTCACATCACCATCACTGCCACTGAAGCCTCTCTCCACATGTACATCCTCTTGTGTATAAGAAACACACCACCACCAAGTACAGCCCTAGACCACAGCAACCCCAAAGGCCAGGAGCCACCTGATAAATCCTTGCTGGGATTATTGCACCCACCTGAGCAAGCCCTTCCCTTCCTGATGAATCCATCAGCATCACCTGGCACAGCACGTGCAGCCTGGCTGCCTCTGCCCGCCCTCACTGGGGAGGGAAGGAGACCAAACCCCCGTTATTGCTCACCCAACCTACCCCTCCACACCTGAGAGTCTGAATTTTAGGGGTGCTCTGTGAGTGCTGCCGAGCTGGGGACACATCGCCCCATCCTAGGTGTGATGCTTCAACATAGTGCTCAGCGCCACAGCTGGGACCAGCCACACGCCAGGGGAGGTCACCGAGTCTGCAGACCAAAATCTCGCTGGTGACAAAAGAGGAACTACTTGCCCAGCTCACCTCTAAAAATCCCAAATGAAGGATGGTTCTGCATACACAAAACACCCACTCTGCGCTGCTGGAGGGACACTGGCGCTGCTGGAATCGTGCTGGCCCCTGGTACAGCCGATACGCAGGCACGCAGCGATGGCTACATGCCCGGGGCTTGCAGTGGACACACGGCCACCACCTCAACCACCATTATAGACATGTTCACTCTCATCAGGGCAATCCCAGGGAGAAATATGGGAGTGCAATACTGGATGGCACCGCTGGAGCCACAGTGTCGTGTTGCCCACAATCCCGGGCAACCACATAATTGATGTCTCATTTAGAAGGTTCCCAGGAGATCTCTGCGACGTGCTGCAGTGGACCGCAGACCGTCCCCATGGCCTCTGCAGCAGACTCCAGACCGGTGGGAAAGAGGTGACCCAGCACTGTGCTCTGCTCCAGGCGATGGAGGCTGGTGGCCCTGGGCCCAGCGAAGTCCGTCTGGGCTGGTGGCTCCTGGGACAGGGAACATGGGAGGTCAGGGCTCCTGGCTCCCAGCATTGTGCTCAGGGCACTACAGGGGTGCATGCAGAGTCATCTTAAAGTCATAAATATTACCATTTATAGTAATTTAAACTTTCAGGTTCATAGAATCACAGAATGGTTTGGGTGGGAAGGGACCCTTAAAGGCCATCTAGTACCACCCCCCTGCCCTGGGCAGGGACACCTCCCACCAGACCAGGTTGCTCAAACCCCCATCCAACTTAACCTGGAATGTTTCCAGGGCACCCACCACCTCTCTGGGCAACCTGGGCCAGGGTTTCACCACCCTCATTGTAAACTTTTTCTTCCTTCTATCTAGTCTTAATCTTCCCTCTTTTAGTTTGAAGCCATTATTTCTCATCCTATCACAACAAGCCCCGCTAAAAAGGGGGGCCAAGGCTGTATCATGGTGCCTTACAAGCTGGGACCTCATCTGTCCAAGCTCAGCCTGGCATCATCAGAGTTCACAGCGAGCAGGACAGTTATTGCACAGGGAGGGTCCGTAGGGCAGAGCTGTGGACAGAGCAGGGGTCAAACCCCAAATCTGGCCCATCCATCAGCTGGTGCAAGTGTTGGTCACAAGCACTCCCTTGTGCCATGGTTCCAGCCGTGCTCAGCCACCACCTGGGGCAGCTTCTCTGGTTTGTGCCCGGATCCAAACGCCGCAATGAATTCACTGAGCAGCAAATCCCACTGCCTGGGGCATCGGGAGCACAAGGTCCAGGGGAGGTTTGGTACATTTATATAGAAAACAAGGAGAAAATCGCAACGATAGAAGTAATGGGGAAAAGCTTACCAAGAGTTGTGCATTCTCTATTACCCACCTTATTTTCTTAATCAATATCGTACGTTGTGTCCGTATCCAAAGAGGACTTCAGCAAAGCCCCGTGGACTGTTTTATTCCAGGGATCAGGTCTGATGGGCTCAATGATTCATAGAGGATCGCTCAAGCAGCCACGAGGCCTCTGGAAATCGCAGCTCCCAGGATTTAAGCATTAAAAGGAAGTGTGCTGTTATGTGTAACAAGTGATTATATGGCACTTAAACAGGAAATCAGATGCTTCTTATACTGCAGTATGTTAGGAAAAGAAACACGGTAATGGGCGAGGTGAGAGGTGGTTAATACCATAATGTTTCCCTGTACGCTACTGGTGGAACCATTCTGGAATATTGCATACAATTCGTAGCATATACATACACGAAAATGCCTCTGAAATATATAACACTTGCTGAAATGTTGCATGAGGGAGTAAAAGATCACTGTCTGCTACTGTCTGAAAGATGATAAATACCAAGCAAGAAGGCGGCTTTTTTCAGATGATCAAACTTGACATAATTGTGAGTAGCCGGATTAGCACAAGATTCAGCACTTGGCTCAGATTTACAGATGCCGCAACCATCTGATTACAAGAGCCTCTGAGCTTGCAATTGAAATAAATATATAATTACTAGGCCTTCCTGGGCATGTAGGTTAGTCTGAAACTACAAGCTTTAAAGGAGAACTACCACAGGACAGATAAAGAACATCTTGCAAGCTATATTTTTTGGTCCCTTTATTTTGAGCTTGTCAAAGAAAAGTTTTAAGATGGCAAAAACCAATTAACCTGAGAAATGTGTGCTGTGGAGCGGCGTCTCAGGGGAAGCCGTCGAACCCCATTGCCTGGATCACCGGAACAAACCACTGGGTTTCGGTCTGCCCGGGCAACTTGGCAGGGGCAAAGGCTCCCCAAGGGACAAAATAAGGGTTTTTTTCTCTTCCCATTTCTATTATCCTTTTGCTAATCTGAATGTATCAAGTTAAATCAAATTTAAAACGAGCACATAGCCAGATATGGGCTGTAAGTACCTTTCTCAGGAAAGGATGCTGATGGTGATGGTGATGGTGATGGTGATGCTGGTGGTGATGGTGATGCTTCCCCATGTCCCATCTCTGTGCTGGACCCCCGACACGGCTGGGGATGAGCTGAGGCACTGGGAGTAAAAATTCACGGTCTCCCCTCAAAAGCTATGTTTAATTGAAGCAGTGTGAAGGCAGCTGTAAAACCGACAGGTTTACATCCACATTATAAAGACCTAACAGAAGAGTTCGTCATCGACGCTAATCAATTTCTCCCTTTTTTTGTGTGTGCATTAAGAGTTCTAGATAAATTGCATCGCGGTGTTTTAAACTGCTGAACAGCTTCAGGTGAACTTTACAGGTGTCAGCTGGCATCTACAAACTGTCGAAGAGTCCTATAAAAGACTGTGAAACAAGAGCAAAATTAGGAGATAAATCTATCACTTAAAAAAAAAAAAAAAAAGAAAGAAAGAAGCTAGTGAAGCATATTTTCAGTGTTACTTTTTAACAGAGCCCTGGAATGGAGAATTGCAGGTAGCAAAGACCTTATGACACTGCTAATATTCAAGACGCACTAAGGAATTAATTTATCTATCTCCCAAAATCATGTTTTCTCAGATCCATGGTATCATGATGGCCAGCTTCAGTTCTGTGCTGATAGACCAGAACAGGGCATAAAGAGTTTTTCTGAAAAAAATTATTAACTTCATGTCTAAATTTCACAGCTATTGCAGTAAAGTAAAGCAACAGATAATAAATAAGCTCCTACCTGTATCTTCTATAATTTCTATTAATAAAAGAGCGGTTAAATATTTGTTTCTTAGAAAAACTGAGCATCTGATTGTGAAGTAAACTCAACCTGCAGTACACAACTTTTACAGGTAATGCCACAGAAATAAGCAGATTGGGGCTGTAATTCCACCCAAAACAATGCAGACAAATAAAAACACTAAAATCTATTATTTAGTGCGTTCAAAACATAACTCGGCAGGTCTACGAGGTGTTGACGCATGGGACCAGTCGTTTTACCTTCAAAGAAATGAAGGCCTGCATCATTTTTTTAACTCGTTTCCTGCTTTATTTGCCGCTTGTGCTCAGCAAAAGTTCATTTTTCATAAAGCTGCTGGAGCAGGAATACCAGCCGTTTTCATAATTTATGCTCTAAAAACACCCGATCTGAAGGGGAACAAAACGCCATTTGGATAGTGAGATGTGCCTGGGTGCGCTGTTTGGGGATTCCGGCTGTAAATCGCGTGCCCGGATCTGCTGCGGGTTTGACTCTCACAGATTCTTCTGCAGGAGGTGCCAGGAGGTGTCCGAGCCCCGGGATGCCCGAGCCCCGACCAGCCCCGTCACCGGGCTGCAGGGCACAGGAGCAAGGGAAAAAATGCATTTTTTTGCCGGTTCCATCATTTTTAAATCAGCTTTCAGTGGACACCTTTGGGATCTAAACTCACCAGCGCGGGGGTCCCAAAAGCCTTCTCCGGTTTCCCTTCTCGTACCAAGAGATCATGAAGAATTTTCCCTAGCAGGCTCATCCCGCATCTTGTGTACACGATTCCTCAGAAATATTTGCAGTATTTTTACTTGGTAACTTCTCATTCTCATACTTGACGTACGACTTGGAATATGAGCTAAGTTACTCAACTAAGATACAGGTTCGGAAAAAACTGGTTTATATTTATTATTCGCATCCTCTGCTAGGACAAGAACACAGTAAGTGCACATAATTGAAGCAGATAACTCCAACTTACTCTCCCCGCGAGTATATTGCCATCCACATACATCTTGATTAGATCATTTTCCTTTTAAAAAGGAAGCGCTTTTGTACCATGGTGTCTAAGATAATTTCCAGCAGAGCCTGGCGGTGGAGTTCTCTGCTAGCAATATTTAAATTCAATCTTCCCCTCGCTGTTGTTTATTTTTTTCATAACGCTCACGTTTTCCTCCCTCATTTTACCTGTCTCCATCAGCGGGTCGCACCGCTTTTGCACTGGCAAAGAGGCCTGGAGGCAAACATTTCCTGTCGCGGCTCTTTTTTTTGTGTGTGAAAACCTGATGGGGAGGGAGAAGGGGCTGCCTTTCCCACACGCCTGACAGGCCTCTCCGCCTGCCGGTGAAGTTTGCTGGGATTTGGGTTGGTGTGCTCCCCAGTGAGCCCTGCTGCCACGTTTTCCCTCAAAGTGGTGGCCACCCGATAGGTGACCTCCCGCCCCCCGACCCCGCTTCCAGCAGGTCTCTGGGCTGGGGGATTCAAGGCCGGGCACAAAGACAGTTGCTTGAGGAAGGGGCCGTCGCTTCAGTCAATGTCCTCTCACATCCCTGACACTTCCCGCTAAAGTATTTAACCTCCAGCGCTAGAGGAGATGACACTACTTTTTTTTTATGGTTTGGAGAGTATGACCTTTTCTATCACCGTACTTTACTTGCTTCCCTTCCTACATGAAAAAAAAAAAACAAAACTGGGAGAGATTTCAGCACATAAGGCAAATGGTTTTGTGACTACTAAAACCAGAGTCTTTACACAAGGTTGTTAAAAATAACTCACGAGCCGAAAGTAATCCCTCTTTAAAAAAATGGCTTCATGAATGCGCTGGGTCTTGTGTAAAGGACTGTTGGGTTGTGTCCGAAAAGCTTTTTGATAAAGTCACTCAAAGGTGCGCTTTGCGTTTGCACCCTTATGCTGGCGGCACCTCGAGTCCCTACATGGAGGAAAAGTGGAGCGGGACTTAGGCTGAGGTGTGGGTGCCTACGGACCAGGACCAAGCACGGGCAGCCGCAGGCATTGTGCTAAGCAGTAAGTCACTTATTGCTGACGTGGTGCAGGGAGACTTTGGTGCCCGAGTCCAGCCTCCCCCGTACAAGTGAGCTGCAGGTGTTTAATAGTGTATTTTAGACGTGTTGAGACACGGTTATGGTGTGTCCACTTGAAAAAGAGCTGCCAACGCCTGCTGCCGGGAGGAATACCCTGATTTGGGAGCAGACAAGATGCCCCAGGCTGATGGAAGAGTGAAACCGGCAGGTAACATGCTTATACCATGGGGAAACGTCACCGCGCGCTGCCGGAGCATCCCCGCAGAGCTGGAGTCGGGAGTTTCACCGCCGCAGCGCTGAAAGGAGCCGCTCAAACACACTGAAGGCTGGAGGTAAGATTAAAGGAGAAGGAATGAAAACTGCTGATAGAGAGTGCAGTGCACTAAAAAGTGAGCCAAGAATAAAGAGATAAGGAGCACCAAGATGTTGTCACAGTTCTACTCTAATAACTTAAGTAGCTGCCATTCGACAGCAGTCCCAGAGCACCGTAATTTAATCTAGGAGTGAAAGATGCCAAGAATACATACGGTGTCAAAATAAAAGGGATCACTGCTGGCCTGCGAGCAGCCCTCCGACTCCAGCGGGGCCGCATCACATCCGGGTGGTCCAAAGCCTTTAGAAAAAAATACGATTTTGGTGTTTTAAACACCTGACGCTGTTCAGTCACCTATTAGTTTGTATGCATTCTGTTGGTTTAAAAGGCTGGAGCATAATCAAGCTTTCTTATCTGAAGAGCACAACAAGCATGTGAAAAATATATGATCTTTTTAAATTTTAAAAAAGTGGATCGGCAATGCTCCTCGCAGCAGTAGGAGAGTGGCACAATTAATTGTCAAGCCTTATGAGCCACACACCGAAAAGTCATCAGGCCATAAGGCAAGGCCTTGCTTTGTACGGGGGGTTGAAGGTGAAGGTTTGGGGACAGCACACACCACCCCCCCATCACCCGTGAGGACAGACAGACAGACAGACTGCCTTGTGACCAGCGTGGGGATGCCAAGGAACCCGCTTTATAAATATTTTGCGAGTACCTATCTGCCTTAATAAGACTAGCTCAGCCCCCATGCAAAAAAAAAAAAAAAAGTAGTTACTGTACAACAAAAGCAAATTCACCCCTATTTTTCAACAGGGTGTTTCTTGGTTTATGGCAAGGTGTTGGGTTGGGCCGAATCATCCGGGCTCAGGCCTGGAACGACCAGCTCTCCCTGTGCCTCTACCTCCCGATTCCATCCATGCTGACTCCACAAAGCCCACAAGGTCCTTGTTTTTTCATTCCAGTCAGGAACACTTCTTAAAATCTGTATTTTTCACAGTTTTCCAGCTGTATCAACTTCCCTTGAACGAAACCCTAGAATTTTCCCAAACAGTGCAATGAGTATGTTGTAAAACAATTAAGTTACCCCCATGGGACTTCCTAAGGCCACCGTCGGATGGCTCCTGCTGGGTCACCAGATCTCAGGTCCACCCCCCAAGCCCCAGCCATGGAGAAGGTCACACAGAACAGTAAGCCGAAACACCTCCACTAACTGTGCACATGGCGGGGACACATCAGGACACCGGAGAGCAGGACCAGAGTTGTGTTGGCTTTTCTAGGTCTAAACCCAACTTTGAGCACCCCCAGCACATCTGGACAGCTGCTTCCCATGCTCCTAGGCTAGCGCAAGCAGCAGCTGAGCACTTCCATGGGGGAACGCATCAGAAACAACCCCGTGAGGTCCTTCCCCTGCCCAGGAAAAGCTGAAAGCTCTGTGGGAGGTAGTGTTGGCCACGGCCACCATCCCCGTGCCCACCACAGCCACGGTCCAACATCCCCCCACGCGGTCGGGCTCCTACCCAGCCACCCTCAGCCTCCCTGCTCTCCTGACTGCTCCAAGTGACCACTCTGGGCAAACCAAAACCCCACCAGAAAGTACCTGCTGTCAGAACAAACCCCAATGTGGGCATTACCTGAATTTATAACCAAGTTCAACACCGATAGACTTCTTTTTTACAGATGTAGTTCCCATTAATAAACTGTGGCTTCCCTTCACTGCAGGAATCTGTCTGACTTGGAAACTGCTCCTTTTCTTTTTTTTTTTTTTCTTTTTTTCCAAATACCTCCCCGTCTCCGAACTGCACATCACTTACAAAGACGCTGCATCACTAGAAAGCCTCGGCGGTAGCGGGGAGCTCGCTAAACACCGCGGCAGTTATCCCCTCCTCGAAGATTAACCAACACAGCCAGAGCTCCTCCGCGAAACTGGGAGAGGGAGGGGAAGAGCAGAAAAAACCAAAATAAACTCCGTCCTGGCCAGCCGCGCTCCCGGAGCGCTGCGCCGCCGCGCAGCCTCCGCCACGCCGGCATCGCAACTCCGCGCAGCCAAGAAGTTCTCGAAACGCGGTACCTGCTCACGTCGCGCCCGCTGTGACAAAAGGAGCGCCACTTGTGAGCATCCATTCGGGCTGCAGAGGGTGAATTAAAACAGTTACAGAGTTTTAAAAGGTGTCACCAGCGTCTCTCCGGCCACTTCTCCCCCGCGGGTGACCCAAAGGTGGGAGCGGCGAGTTTCACACCCGCCAAACGCCGCCGGAGCTGCAGCCCCAAAGCACAAACTGTTGCGTTTCTAAAGCGTTTTGCTCCGAAAATCGACACCCCCCCCACA
>VXBO01000014.1:4704-20660 GCA_013400135.1 Rhinoptilus africanus | reverse complement strand
AAGGGAGATGGTGGGGGACCTGCTCCAGCACCTGGACATACAGATATCTATGGTGCTGGATAGGATCCACCCGAGAGTACTGAGGGAGCTGGCAGAAGTGCTCATCAAGCCACCTTCCATCATTTACCAACAGTCATGGCTAAATGGGGAGGTCCCGGTTGACTGGCATCTAGCAAATGTGACACCCATGCATAAGAAGGGCCAGAAGGATGGTCCAGGAAACTCCAGACCTGTCAGCCTGACCTCAGTGCCTGGGAAGGTCATGGAACAGATTATCCTGAGTGCCATCATGTAACTCTTGAAGGACAACCAAGCAATCATGCAGGTTCATGAAAAGTAGGTCCTGCTTGACAAACCTGATCTGATTCTATGACAAAGTGACTCTCTTGGTGGATGAGGGAAAGGCTGTGGATTTTGCTTACCTGGCCTTCAGTAAGGCCTTTGGTGCAGTTTCCCACAGCATCCTCCTGGAGAAACTGGCTGCCAATGGTTTGGATGAGAGCACTCTTTGCTGGGTTAAAAACTGGCTGGAAGACCAGGCCCAGAGACTAGTGGTGAATGGAGTTAAATCCAGTTGGTGGCTGGTCACGTGTGGTGTTCCCCAGGGCTCAGTATTGGTGCCAGTTCCTTTTAATGTCTTTACCAATGATCTGGACAAGGGGATTGAGCACACCCTCAGTGAGTTTCCAGATGACACCAGGATGGGTGGGAGTGTTGACCTGGTTGAGGGTAGGCTGGCTCTCCAGGGGATCTGGACAGGCTGGATCGATGGGCCGAGGCCAATGGTATGAGGTTCAACAAGGCCAGGTGCTGGGTCCTGCCCTTGGGTCACAACAACCCCATGCAGCGCTACAGGCTGGAGGAGGAATGTCTGGTAGAAAAGGACGTGGGGGTGTTGGTTGACTATTGGCTGAATATGAGCCAGCAGTGTGCCCAGGTGGCCAAGAAGGTCAACAGCATCCTGGCCTGTATCAGGAACACTGTAGTGAGTAGGACTAGGGAAGTGATCGTCTCCCTGTACTGGGTACTGGTGAGGCCCCACCTTGAGTACTGTGTCCAGTTTTAGTCCCTTCACCACAAAAAAGACACTGAGGTGCTGGAGCATGTCCAGAGAAAGGCAACGAATCTGGTGAGGGGTGTGGAGAATAATTGTCATGAGGAGCAGCTGAGAGAGCTGGGATTGTTTAACCTGGAGAAAAGGAGGCCGAGGGGACACCTTATAGCTCTCTACAGCTCCATGAAAGGAGCTTGTAGAAGGTGGGAGTTGGTCTCTTCTCCCAAGTAACAGGCAATAAGACAAGTGTAAATGGCCTCCAGTTGTGCCAGGGAGGTTTAGACTGGATATCAGGAAAAAAATTTACATTAAAAGGGTTATTAAACATTGGAGCATGCTGTCCAGGGAAGGTGTTGAGGTACCATCACTGGAGGAATTTAAAAGACGGGTAGACATAGTGCTTAGGGATATGATTTAGTGATGGTTTTCGTCATAGTTAGGTTGTTGGTTGGCCTAGATGATCTGAAAGATGATCTAAACTAGATAAACTAGATGATCTAAACTAGGTAATTCTATGACACTTCTCAGCACTTCTCAGCAATAACTAAAAAAACCCTTGTGTTATTGACACTGTTTTCATCAAAAATCCAAGCCATAGCCCAATATTAGCTACTACGAAGGAAATTAACTCTAGTCCAGCCAAAACCAGCACACCTTCCCTTAAGAAGAAACCTGTTCACATATAATTTCATGACTTGCAGGAGAAAAAAAGCGTATATTTTAGATCAATATTTAACAAGTTTTGTTTATGTTGCACCCTTGGATTTAAAGACCTGTATCCAGTAATTAACGCATGAGATGCAGACCCTTACAACAGCTTTCTCATTTTGCATTGAAAAGCCAGATATTTCAAGGATTTGCAAGCACTTTTCTTAAAATTCCAGAACACTAACCATAGCCCAAAGAAGTGTGAAAATTTTTCTTTTATCATGCTCTTTTTATGCACAGAAAAACTATTTTTCTGCTTTGGAAAACAGCAGCTTTTGCTGGAAATTCTTGCTCATGAGAGATGTAGTTGGTCGGTTCCTATGGGAACACATTGTATTGCTTTCCTAGATAAGCAACTGTAAAAAGTCAAAAAAGGGGGAGAAAAAGGAGGGTAGGAAGATGAATGGTGATCAAAGCTCTAATTCCTTTGCGTGATTCTCTTTTGAGAATCAGAGATAAATGAACAGAAAGTGACTTAGGAAGCAAATATCTGTGTCACGCTTCAGATAATACTTTCTTTTCAATTATTTTTGTTTTCATGTAAGAACTGTCATGGTTTAACCCCAGCTGGCAGCTAGAATCAAGCAGCCACTTGCTTACCCTCACTTCTACCTCCAAGAAAGGTAGGGAGAAGAGGGAGAAAAGGAGGGGAAAGGAAAAAAACCTCATGGGTTGAGATACATATGGTTTAATAGAACAAAATTAGAAAAGGAAAATAAAGATAATAACAACAATAATAACAGCAATAATAATGACACAAGTCACTCTTATCACCCAGTTAATTGGCACTGTCACAAGAAGTGATGATGAGGACACTCACTCTTGCTAGTCCCGTTTATATACTGAGCATGATGTCTGTAGTGCGGAGTATTCCATTGGCAATTCCATCATTCTAAGTTTCTTCTCAGCTTCTATTGGAAACAGAAAAAAATCCTTGAAGTCCAGCATCAATAGTGAAACTACACATGTCAGAAAGGGAAGTAAAAGACTTTTTCTGCATGAGATATTTTTAAGATATTTTGAGAAATTCATAACATACATAAATAATTAAAAAAATATTTGATTCAGTTTTCTTGGTATATGAACCTATACTTGTGAAAAATATGTAAGAATTACTTTTCTCAGCAAACTGCATTTATAAAACTCTGAGACTAATCGCTTTGTAGAGGATGAGTCAAAATGCTCCACAGAAATCACACCTGCTCTTTAAAAAAGGTCTTATGATCATGGCTTTGATCATGGAAAAAAAAAATAGACACTATATTCTGTGGTGTTCTCAAACTATGTGCCTTCTTGGCACGTGTTTGCGGCAAGTAAAATAGAGTGAACTGAATAATGATTTTGTAAAACCATTTATTCATCATGAGGTACTGCCATCATTTCCCTCACAATTGCTTGTTCATGCTCCAAGGTTCAATCTCGTTCACCTCCACTAAGTATTTATGTGACTGAGTACTGAAACAAGTCAGGGAAATGAAGTCAAAATAACTTAGGAATAAAAACTTAGTGTTAAACTGTATTTGCTCCCCATCTCTTTTATTATGCACTGGGACTAACACTTTTTCCGATAGAACAAAGAAGATTCCAGGAGTGGAGAGCTGAAGGAAATCAGTGTGGAACTATAGAAAACTAATGTTATCTGAAAGTTTTCACAGCTTCTGGCCTGAGAACCCAAGGAGACAAATCAAGTTGGTCTCCCTGAACAATACAGTAATCAGTCCGTGCTAAAAATGCTGGTTAGTGAAAAAACAGTGAGATACACATTATACTCTCAAGATTTTTTGACTTTCAATGGTTCTTATTTCATACTGATTTGAGACAGAGCCTGAAATCAGTTTGTCATATGCAATTAAGATTTCTGCAATAAACATTTGTTTAGGAAGTGTTTTCATAATCCCAATGAAAAATAAACTCTTCAAGCTGGGTACGCGTTTCTTGTTGTTCAAGAAAAAGAAAGAAATAAAATATATGTTTCCTGAACACAGTATTTCACCTTTTGTAACTGACAGTAGCTTAAGAATCTGACTTTTAAACTCTCCTTGAATAAGTCTTGCAATGTGAACTCTATTATCAGCTGGGATGAGGTTTCAACATATATTTGTGCAATTAGAGTTTTGCCTCTTTGTGCAATTATTGTATCGCCTCCCTCTACCAAGAACTATATCTTTATTTACAGAATCATAGAAACATAGAATGGTCAGAGTTGGAAAAGACCTTAAAGATCATCTAGTTCCAACACACTTGCAGTAAGGAGAGTCATCTTCCACTAGGCCAGGTTGCTCAAAACCCCATCCAACCTGGCCTTGAACACTTTCAGGAATGAGGCATCCACAACTTCTCTGGGTATCCTGTTTCAGTGCCTCACCACCCTCACACTAAAGAATTTGTTCCTCATATCTAATCTAAATCTACTCTCTTTCATCCTAAAACCATTACCTCTTGTCCTATCAGTGCACTCCCTGATCAAGAGTCCCATTTTTTCTGTAGGCTCCCTTCAAATAGTGANTGATAGCCTTCTGTCATGGCATGACTGGCTTGGTAGGTGAGCAGAGACTGGTGGAGGTTGTCTACCTTGACTTCAGCAAAGCTTTTGACACAGTCTCCCATAATATACTCATAGGTAAGCTTAGGATGTGTGGATTAGTGAGGTAGATTGAGAACTGGCTGAGTGGCAGAGCTCAGAGGTTTGTGATCAGTGGCACAGAGTCTAGTTGGAGACCTGTAGCTAGCGATGTTCTCCAGGGGTCTGTACTGGGTCCAGTCTTGTTCAACAGAGTCATCAATGACCTAGATGAGGGGACAGAGTGTACCCTCAGGAAGTTTGCTGACGACACAAAACTGGGAGGAGTGGTTGACACACCAGAAGGCTGTGCCACCAGACAGCGAGACCTGGACAGCCTGGAGAGTTGTGCCTAATGAAGTTCAACAAGAGCAAGTGTAGGGTCCTACACCTAGGAAGGAATAACCCATGAACGTGTACAGGTTAAAGGTTGACTTGCTGGAAAGCAGCTATGCGGAGAGGAATCTTGGATTCCTGGTGGATAAGAAGTTGACCAGGAGCCAGCAACATGCCTGTGGCCAAGAAAATCAATAGTCTCTTGGGGTGCATTAAAAAAAGGGTGACCAGCAGGTCGAGGGAGGTCATCCTCCCCCTCTACTCTGACCTGGTGAGACCACATCTGGAGTACTGTCTCCAGTTCTGAGCTCCCCAATTCAAGGACAGGGAACTGCTGGAGACAGTCCAGTGAAGGGCTACAAAGACAATCAAGGGAATGGAGCACCTCTTGCGCGAGGAAAGGCTGAGAGACCTGTGTCTGTTTAGCCTGCAGAAGAGAATACTGAGAGGGGACCTCATCAATGCTTATAAATATCTAAAGGGTGGGTATCAAGAGGATGGGGCCAGACTTTTTCTAGTGGTGCATGGTGACAGGACAAGGGACAATGGGCACAAATTAGAACTAAGGAAATTCCATCTCAACTTGCTCAAAAACTTCTTTATTTTGAGAATGCCAGAGCACTGGAACGGGCTGCCCAAAGAGGTTGTGGAGTTTCCTTCTCTGGAGATATTCAAAACTCACCTGGATACGTTCCTGTCCAGCCTACTTTAGGTGAACCTGCTTTGCCAGGAGGTTTGGATTAGATGACTATAAAATGGTTACAAAGACAAAGGAGCTAAAATATTCTAGTTAGTTACAGACAATGCAACATGAAGCAACAACAAAAACATTCATCCTGGGAAGTTTAGGTCAAACACTACAAAAGATGTTTTCATTATGAAGATTGTACAGTGCAATGACATTGCTAAAAGAGGTTATGACACCCTTGAGAAGTTTTCAAGTGTCAGTTGTATGAATTCTTGACTGTCTTAAACAGTACTGGCAATAAGAGCTTGGACTGGATTTCACTTGACATATCTTAGCCTTTTGTAGACCGATGGTGTGGAAATTCAACAATTAAAACTCCTTCACTTTATTAGAAAGTGACAGTAATTTATCCAGTTCCTGAAAATCACTATTAGCATAAAATAATATATTTATATATATGTCAACATAACCTCAACATAAGGATCGTTATGTGAACGGCATTACTTCAAAGGCCAGTAAATTTAACTCTATGTTTAGAATATCACAAAGACATAAATCACTCTCAAATTTACAAACATGGAGCTATAACACAGACAATAAAATCACTACAAAGAAAATAAGAATAAACTCATGATTACACTTATAAAGTCCTAACTCAACTTCTAAAGGACAGGTCTCATCATCTAGTTTCTTAGTTATTTTGGGTTTCTTTGTGTGTTTTGTATTTTTTTTTGGTTGTGTTTTGTTGTTTTTTTTTTTTTTCCATTAACATGTAATAGTAATTTAGACTAGAATTTGTACATACTTCCTGAATTGCCTATTATTTCCCCTCTGATCACAGTTAAAAATATTCTTTCCAACAGTATTTTTTAAAATTTTGCACAGTCTCTGTATAAAGAAAATACAGCTATGGTGGAAAGACTGAATTGCAAAAATCTTTCAGTCTGAAGCTTAATTATATAGATACACCATATTGTGCTTGATTTTTTGTTGCTCTCCCTTGATACTGCCTGGCCTTTTCTGACAGAAACTTCAGTTTGCTTTATGGGTCCCTTTACTACCTCTAAGCATAATCATTTAAACATAAGTAATCTTAAAATGAAACTTTAGTTCTTTTATCATTCAAAAGTAATCTCAGTAGAGCCGTATGGTGAACTATGTTAAATTAAATAGAATAACATGATTTGAATCTTTCAGATAGATGTTTGTGTTTTCTGTGTGCATACCTACCTTCTCTAGCTGTCCCTGGCAGAATGAAACAAAAAACATGGATCATCCAACTTTCCTGAAAGACAACTAATAACAAGTTTTGAAAAATGAGACCATAGTTTGTTTTTAAAAAGGGAAAAGAGAAACTTATTTACCACCAAGTGGAACACTTCATCTCTTGGGGGAATAAACCAATAAATAAATAGATAAATAGAATATTTACCTGCATTCATTAAAGAATAAATTAGCTATTAAATGAAGTAAAAATTTCAACTGAAAGATGTCCTTTCTCATGGCTGTAAACCTAGTATCACCTGAACATGAACTTACAAACACCTGAATCGCATGAATAAGTGTCTCCAATAATGTCTCAGAGTTTCAATACAATTAAAGATACCGGATATGGAAGCAGCTGAAAAGATTTCTTTATGATTGCCCAGATGAAAATATCTCTATTTTTAAGTAACTCTGGCAGTGATAGGAAAATACAATCTTATTGAGTAATGTATTTGAAAGAGTTTCTTGATTTAAACAGAACTCAGAATTTAGATGACTATCGAGTTTCTTGATCAATTTTCTTTTACATTTTATCATCAGATGCATCACAGTGACATAATGCAGATAATTCAGTAAATATCACAGGTTTCAAAGCAAATCCTGTGTCTCTGTATTCACTCAGAAGAGCTTTTGTATGTCCTATCTTTTTTAATCTTTGTGAGACTTTTGTTTGATCTCCTAACCATTATCACCAGGGTATGAGAAGTGTTTTTTGCTACTCTTCAAAGTGTGCTAAATATGCATGTAAAAATAACAGCAGACAAATACAGCAGGAAAAATACAAAGTCAAATGAATGAGAAGGAACACAAAGTACATCCCTAAGAAAGACTTTAAAGGATCATAATTATCTTTCAATATGTGGTCAGTTACCTTCAGAGGTATTATTATGTTGATTTGAATATATTAGAACAGAGCTCCTAACTTGCTATAGATGTCATTAGCAATTACCAGTTTCATAGTAAGAATTATTCTTAGGTAACAGTATTTGCACATTATTATTTGTCTGCAAACTTGATCAAAAGTGCAGTGCAGCTGACTCAGATTTTAGGGTACCGAATTTAACCCACTGTTAAATTCAACATTTTTGTTATATTAGTGTTCTGTCTTCTAAACCTAATTTAACTACTATTAAATATATTTAAAGGGACAAAGGCAAAGTAACACTGCAATTTCCAGTAAATGGCTCAGATGAAAATTATCCAAAGAAAAAATTTCTGTAAAGCAGTTGTGAAAGGCACCTGTGAATCAAACTACACAGGGACTCTGACGCTTTGCTCTGGTTCTTCATAGTTGCCTCTCATTTTATACTTTCTCACTTCTGCTCCTATGTGCAAGTCAGACACAAAAGAAACAGTCCTTCAGAAACCAGTCAGCAGTTTAATTCGAGTCCATCTTTTATATGGGAGTCAGTATGTAAACTTGTGGGCTGCAAATCGGCTTTCAAAGTGAAATAAATAGATATGAGCTCATATCAGACTATTCACTGAGTAATTTGGCCAATAAGCGTAATGCAAAAAAAAAAAAGAAAGAGTTTGCTGAGCTTAGAAGAACCTCTTGTTTTCCAATAATAAACAGGGTGCTATAAAATGACATGCGGAAATAAAATAGTTAATGCCTCATAGGCCTTTGCAGGCCTTCCTTGTTAAGAAACATTTTCAATTTATGATTCTACCAGTTAACATTTTTTAGTTAACAAAGGAATGGATTATTGTTGGGAAGGAATGAGGTCTGGAGCCTCCTTATCTGAAGGATTTCAATCGCTGTTGGTATTTACCATATCTCACTTATCTAACAGGGTTTGATGAAGAACATATTGTGCATCGTAAAGGTATATAAGCCCTGTAACTGCCCTGTTTCGGCAGAGCTCACATCAGCAGAGGCTGCTGTGCCGCTGGTTTGTGGTCTCTCCTACAGCCATTGGAGTAAACTGTTCCTGTTCTCATCTGATCTAATTATATTCTGGTTTCTGCTGTCACAGACACAAGAAGACAGACTGCTTTCCATATTTCCACAGGAAAGGTATGAATTCAGTACAATAAAACAAAACAGAAAAATAACCCACAAATAGACTTGCAAAAGTATCTTAGTACAACTCCTAATTTTTTGGAGTTGGAGAGAGGTGCACCTGAAACTTTATCTTTATTTGTCTTTCATATTTTTGTTTTTATAGTTTGTTTTGCTGATCCAAAATTTTTCCTTTGGATGGTCAAAGATATGCATTTTAAGGTTTTAAATTAGTGATATTTAATAACTTCAAAAATTAGGTTTTTCTTCATACACTGAGAATAAAGTGAAGTAACGTGTTGCTTCTCCCTTATTTACGGAGTTTTCTTCCTTTATAGTTGCAAAATTTACCTTGATGTCACCAGCTTCCTGAGGCATCATTCACACTCTTTGCAAAAGTAGGATCTGCAGCAGTCTGTGAAGGAAATAGTAGCTTGGCACTCTACCTTTACTTTCTCCTTTACGGAACAATTAATAGAACTTTACAACATTCCACAAAACCTTAACTGTTGCTGTAACCTACTTTAATTAACATGCTAGTATTACTAAGTATTCCCTGTAAGATGCTGGTGTGAAATCCTTGGTGCACGAGACGAACTATAGACCCCATGCACCTTCCTTCCCAAGACCTAAAATCCACACAACACTCTCAGGAAACTTCAACAGCTTTCTGAAGGGCACAGATCTCATCACTTAGTGGGGAAGGATGTGAAATATCGAAATAGGTTTCTTGAGAATCAGAAGGTCTATGGACACATCAGTCTGATGATGCTATATCAAACCGACCAGGACCCTATTTTACATAGACTGGTTCTCTGTGTTGTGCTGTATGTAGAACACTGATGAATGAATTCAGGTTGGTGCTGGATCAATAATCTCCCTGGTGCTCCACAACACAGCAAATATACTCCCTAAATAATCTGGATAGAAGCCAAAGCAGATTTCTAGTTTCTCCATCATTTTATAGGATTTTCTATTTAGATTGTAGTAGGGACACACAGTTTACACAGCATAAACTAATGCATTTAAATCACTTAAAGTCAGTTAAGTCTTTTAAGCAATGCAGTTGACAGTGTGGGGGAAAGAAAAGTCATACGCATCACCCACTGACAATGCTATATGATCCCAACACATACCACTTACGTCTCATCCTCTTTGCATATCAGAGTACTTACCTTGAAAACTGCAGTTGCCTTATTATCATAGTCATGGCTGACAGATTCCCTACTGCTACCAGGTACATTTACACCTGGATCAGACAGCCATGTTCTCACTGATGCTCATGAAGAGCAAGTGCAAGGAAAGTTTGTGTTATGCTCACCACAACGCTTTACTCATTCTTTGCAGAAAATAAAATGCGCCAATAAAGAAAGAAGACTCGATTTTTTTTGTTGCGACTTTGCTGACAAGTAGTCTAGAGGAGAAAGTGACTTTTCCTCTCCATTGTACAGTAGATAATTACTGAAATTACTGTTTTCTGAGCATGGAAACACAGAATGTATTTGTCAAGTACACTTGTATATAATGATAATCAACTGAAAAATCTTAAGTTTGTACAGTCAACAAAAAATCACGTGTTCTAGCACATGAGAATTTTTCTAGGCTATACTATGGACAGGCTGATGTAATATATTCTTTTAAAATAAATTCACATGCCCACATCCCAGAGAACAGTAAAGGATTTCTAAAAAATATTAACTAAAGAAAAAAGTACTTCTTTCCTACTATTTTTTCACTTTGAAGAATGCTTTTTCATGCACACTGTCAGCACTCTGCATTGTCTCCTGCTATGTCTTCCTGAGACATTCTCCACTATTCACACTAAAATACAATTTCATCAGAAATTTTTAACTGTTGCAATGCAGTGCAAGCACTCATAAAACTGAGGATGCCATTAAAATATATCCTTAGGATTATATGCTCTATTATGCATTCATGAACTCCTATATTAATGTATTATAACCTATGGCAATATTAGTCTAGAGAGGAACGTTAACATTTCACATGAAGGATGGTACACTAACACTTAGAAAAGATGGACTGTGATATTTTTTATCAATTCTGCTGTAAATGGCTTTGGCTTAGATACAGACCATAGTCTTCTACAATTATAAGCCTTTCCAAAGTGTACTGCGGCAGAAATTTGTAAGTGCTTTTATATTAAAAATATCTCCTTAAGAAGGATTTCCTTTCAAGAGCCATCATTTCTTCTTCACAGTTCTTTGACTTCCAGTTCTGACTTCAGCTTCATAAGACCTGGTTACAAATAATTTTAATTGAAAATATTCATCAAACTTTTGAAAAAAGAAGATATTAATTTACTTTCAAGAAGCAGTCTAGAAAAGTAGTAAACAAAATTAAATGAATAAATGTAATTAAAAAATGTACCCCTCAACCTCTTGCTTTTAAACATATGCTCACATGGGCATGTAAGCACGAACAGGATGTGATGAAAAACACAAAATAGATATTTTGAGGGATTTAATTTACCATATCTGTATTTTGAGTTCCCTTTGAAATCACCTAAAAATTCTCACAGGCTGATCTTAAACTTGTAATACGTACTGTATTCAAACTGTACTCACTTCTCACTGTATTCAAACTCACTCACTAAACATAAGTAAATGTTTATAGTTTGAGTAAGAATCCTTGAAATAAGCCTTAACTTTTCAGGTTCTAAGTTAACATAGACCCCACAGTAATGTGCAACCCAGAGAGAGTTTCCTAATAAATTTACAGTTACTTGCAGTCTCAGGGTAATTAAAAATAATTTTCTTAGTATATATAGAGTCCTTTTATTCTTCCCTTAGTCATGCTTTAAGAACTATACATTCTAACTTCTGCTTGTAACACAACATGACTCATGATATCAAGTAATACTAGAAAATGTTATCTTTATTTTCCTTATTTCTTCCAGCAAGACACAAAACACTATATTCAAATCAAACCTAGAGCTTCCTGAAAAAATAAATTAAGCACAATATTTGGCTAGAAAAATCCTGTCTGCCACAAGTCAAATGTGATTCTACCTGAATATGTGAAATTTACAATTCAGGTGCTCTAAAAAGAACGAACTGTAAAGACCTATAGGAATAACAGGAAAAGTTTATTCTCAGTTTCCAAAAGTGTATTATTTTCTTATTCGTTTCTTTTCCTATAGTGCCCGTCACCCTCCTACTAAAGTTGTCATTACCACATTGACCAAAAAGAACTCAAGACGATTCCATGAACTACAGACTAAGGATGTGTTACAAGTTTACAGAAAACACACAAGTATAACACCATGTAAAATTTCTCAGATACACGAGAGCACCAAGATTTCCATGCCACCCTAGCAAGCAAGTTTGTAGAGGTCAGGAGGGATCTCTTGGCCAGATGGGGTGGGCTTTTGTCAGACTGTAGAACTTAAGACAATCCCTTTCTACATTAAGTTCAACATCATATATGTAACCCAATTGCGATCCAATGCATTAATTTGAGTTTAAAGGCTTCAGATGACATAAAATTGGTCATCAACATAGGTAGTTCTTTCAGATTAGTTTACCTAATATTGTAATCACTCATTCCACATATTTTCATCTTCTATGTTAGGTAAGTAGTAAGACAAAATATAAGTCCTTTGATCCATATGTCTAAACAGGGCAAGAACATCTTTGCCAACCTGGTGAGGCCTTTAAATTACTTTCTTAGGAGACAGCAGTCCAAGCCAGAGGAGAAATGGAGGTACTGGAGACACTGAGGAAGTGTCCAGACTGAGGAAGGTCTTGCACTTTTTTGTGAAAGTGGTATCACTGGGAGTCCACCTTGAGTGCTTGTGCATGAACTCACACAGCATAACTCACACAGAAAAAGAAAAAAATTGGAAGAATAAGTTTACTGTTGCATTTGTGCAGATACAGTTTCTTTGGAATTGAGGAGATTCAGTGGGACTGCCCACATCAGTGGAGTTCTGCTGGTGATGCACAAAGGTTTTTCAGAAGAGCAAAGCCAGGAGGGAAAGGAGGGACTTGAGTTCATGAAACTTTGTCTTGAAAGATGTGACAAGCTAGTCAAGACTTTTCCCTTATGCAAAAGGGTCACGAGACAAGGGTCTGTTACAGATCACTTGATCACAAAGAGAAAGAAACTAAGCACTCTATAGAGAGCTGGAAGAAACCTCATGGCCACATATTCTGCCTGATAGTTATGGGAATTTTGACCACTTGAAATCTGGAAGGGCATAGGGCTAACTGCAAGCAGTCCAGAAAATTTGTGGATGTGTTGAAGATGATTTCTTGACATAAGTGATCAAAGAGCCATCTGACTTGGTCCTTCACAGACAAGGAAGAAGTGATTGAGGATGTGAATGTCTAGGGTAGCCTTGGCAGCAATGATAATGAAACTGTTGAATTTAAGATCATGTGGGATGCAAGTAAGGCAAACATCAAAATCTCAGTCCAGGATGCCAGAAGAGCACGTTTCCTTGTTGAGCAATGTGGTTTGCAGCCTCTCATGGAAGATTGCCCTGGATGATAATATGGCATAGGGTTGTCTTCACAGACAGGCTCCTCCTTCTACACATATGGAAAGCTGAGCCACTGCCACATGGCAGGAACTGTCAGGGATGAACTTTCAGTGAAAAGATTAACAAAGAGTTGCAAACAATGCTGTGCTACCCTAGGAGAACACATAAACATTACCTGAAGTTGCAGGGCTGGAGCTTGGAAAGCAAAAGAGCAATTGGAGCTGAAATTAGTAAGGGATGTGAAAGGTAAAGTGGAGGACTTCTATGAGTACATTAGCAACAAAAGAAAGGCTGAGAGAAGTAGATAATAATGCTTAATGAGGTGGAAGACCTTATGATCAAGCAAATGGAAAATGCTAAAATAATTTCTGGTCATACTCAAGTTTCTCTTGGTGAAGACTGCACTCATACCTCCCAGGTCCCACAGCCTTGTGGCAGATTCTATAGTAATATCATGGATGAGACTGAGCCCAGCCCAGCCTGTAGTGGATTTGGATGCTGTAGTCTATTTAAGCACCAAAGAGAACTGAGCTTGTACCTCACCTAACGATTCCCTGCACTTGCTCACTCACTGCCTCTAGCACTATGGTTCCAAGATCCTGGCTGCCTCTACCTTCACGGAGGTCACTGCTGGCACATGGAGGCTGGACAGAAAATCATGGAGTTTGTACTGTGCTGTCCAGAGGTACCAGCTCAAGTGTCACTGGCCACCATCCCTGGACATCACCCAACACTTTTCCACATGCAGCTTTCTTGTGTCTTACCCATTGCCATAATTTTTTCTCCAACCAGGGCATTCACCATCCTCTGTCTGAGCCTCCTGCCTCTCTCTAAGATTTTTTCTTTCCAGACATTACTTCTTTTCTGGGAACCCTAATTTACGGATCCCAGGTTTCCCAATCTAAATATTCGGTGTGCAGAAGTACAGGTCTTGGTCAGCCTCTCAGCTTCTGGTCCCGTCTCATGTCTCTTTATCACTTGGGACATTCAGGATGTGCCATTTGCGCTCAGTCTGGGCATTATCAAAATTTACCACCAGTTCACACTGGTTGTAGCAGCAACCAGCAAGCAGCTTCTACTTTGAGAGTTCAGACTTCCAATTTCAGGTATGCAGTGCCTGTCCTCCTCACGCTCAATTATCTTCCACCTCTCAATGTTCACAAGTTAAAGGTTTTGCTCACTTTTGACAGCTAGAAAAGCATTATCCAGAGTACAGAAATGTTGAGAAAGAAACAACTTAATTAAATTAGACATATACAGACAACAAGGCTGGAAACGTGCCAGGGAAATGACTGATAATCTCACAAGGCCAATCTCTATCCTTTGTATAATAGAATGGCAACTAGGAGAAAATGTCAATGACAGGAAAACAGTAAATGTAACGCTCATCTTCAAGAAAGAGGAGCTGTGGAACTACTGACCAGTCAGTTTCATCTCTGTTTCTGGGATGACCACTGAGCTAATAGTCCTGGAAACTACATCCGGGTTTTTTAAGGACAAGACAGTGGAACAGATCAGCCAGCATGAATTTATAAAGAGCAAATTGTACCTGAGGAAGCTGATAACATTCCATGATGACATTACTCACTCAGTGGATAAGGGGAAAACAGCTGAGGTTGTTTACCTTGATGTCGACAAGGCATACAGGATGGTGTTCACAGCATTCCAATAGACCTGGCAGCAGGGATAGGTGTCCTGGGAAGTGTATAGGGACACTGCCTGATTGCGTAGGGATGGGGACAGGAAGGTCCAAGTGCAGCTGGAACTGGTCTTGGCAAAGGATGCAAAGAATAATAATAAGGGCTTCTACAGGTATGTCAGCCAGAAAAGGAAGGTCAAAGAAAGTGTACCTTCCCTGATGATCAAGAGTGGCAAACTGATAATAACAGACGAGGAGAAGACTGAGGTACTCAATAATTCTTCACTGGCAGGATCTCTCCTGACACCTCTCAAGTGGAAGGCCTACAAGGCAGGGACTGGGGGACTAAAGTCCCTCCCACCTTAAGGGAAGATCAGGTTCAAGGCCACCTGAGGAACCTGAACATACAGAATTCTAAGGGACCTGAAGAGATGCCCCAAAGTCCTGAGGGAAGTCACTGATATAGTTNGGATGAGTACCGTTTAATATCTTCAACAATGACATGGACAATGGAATGGAGTGCACCCTTAGCAAGTTTGCAGATGACACCAAGCTGAGTGGTGCAATTGACATACCTGAGAGACAGGATGCCATCCAGAGAGACATGATGGAGAAATGGGCCCATGTGGACCTCCTGAGGTTCAACAAGGTCAGCTGCAAAGTCTTGCACCTGGGTCCNCATTTTTAAAAACGGTAGAACAGAGGACCCTAAACTGTCATCTTAACCTTTATGCCTGGAAGATGTGGGAACAGATCATCCTAAAAGCTATACTAAGTCACATGGATGACAGTGAGGCAATTAGAGAAAGCCAGCATGGTTTCCCCAAGGACAAGTCCTGCCTGACCAACCTAGTGGAATTCTATGATGGAGTGACTACATTGGTGGACAAAGGAAGAGTTACAGATGTCATCTATCTGGATTTCTGNCCTCCTACTCTGCGCTGGTGAGACCCCCCCTGGAGTACTGCATCCAGCTCTGGAACATTCACCACAGGAAAGACATAGACCTGTTGGAGCGGATCCAGAGGAGGGCCACAAAAATCATCAGAGTGATGGAACATCCCTCCTGTGAGGACAGGCTGAGATAACTGGCGGTGTTCACCTTGGAGAAAGGAAAGTTCCAGAGAGATCTTACTGCAGCCTTTCAATGCCTAAAAGGGGCTTGTGAGAAAGATGGGGATAGACTCTTTATCAGG